>JABSTQ010009079.1:0-510955 GCA_013358835.2 Ixodes persulcatus
CGCTTTCCTGATATTTAATAATGTTTCGAAAGCCCATGCCTCCCTCAAAATGCTGTGTGCCCCCCCACTGCCTCCCAACTATGGAAAGCCTGGCGCCGTCCCTGGTGCAGGCTCGTGCAGCGTGCGTGTGAACATAGTTTTGACCACGTTTTGACAAGCTTTTAATTGCACGGGCTTTTCCCGCACGAGCGGGGACATAAGACCTTTCCAATGTTTACAAAATCACAGTCCAGCGTGCGATCTTCACTGCCCAGCACGTGCGTGTTCGTCGCTTCGGAAAGCGAGCAAAGCACGCGCCATACGCACGGACGCTCAAAATGGCACCGGCCACAAGCTCGTTTTTGGAAAGGTCTATACGTGTAGAAACTGAGGGAGAGGAGGTTTTGAGAACGCGCGGGGACGCCGGAGCGCCGAGCCGGCCGAGCTCTGACTGGAATGATTCGCGGGTAGATGTAGCTGCCTTTGTCTTTACTCGCTGTTCGAATGCGTTCGGACGCGAACGCCGAATGCCGGAAGCCGGCGTTGGGCGTTCAAACGCGTTCAAAGAGTGAGTATAGAGACAAAGGCAGCTAGATTTGCGTCCACCCAATAATCATTTCAACCAGAGCTTAGTGTTCTGACGTCTCCGTGCCCGCCGTCTCCACCTCTCCCTCAATTTCTACCCGTATAGGAAAATGGTTGAGAACAAACCCACGTGGTTTCAGTAAGCGATTTTTGCCTTCGTGTGCATCTCGCTTTTTTTTTTTTTAATCGTATAAAAGTATCTCCCGTCAAGAGCTCATGGCATTGAAAGTACTGTGGCGTCATATTCTTTTTAGTTATTTCTTCGTTTCTTCCATGTGAGCGCGTGCCATTGAGCTCGGGTATTTCGGAAATGACATCACGCTAAACACGAGGGTATCGAGGCACCCTGACCCTACCTTGTATTTGCCGGAGGCTGCGTTTTCTTTCCGTGTGTCCTTGAAGTCGGGTATCTTCTGTAAGTTGTGTACAGGATGGCTCGCTCGGTTATTTTCTTGTGTCCGGCGAACCTGCATGGCATGGAACGGATATGGTAGGCAGGTGTGAAGTGGTGCAAAACTATCGATAGTACTATCGATAGTATCGATAGTCGCCAGAAATTTGACTATTGATAGTAAAAGAAACTATCAATAGTACTATCGAAAGTCGACTATTGAAAAACTATGGAAAGTCGACTATCGAAAAATTACGATAGTACTATCGATAGTCAACTATCAAAAAACTTTCGATTGTACTATCGATAGTAAACTATCGAAAAACTTTCGATAGTACTATCGATAGTCAACTATCGGAAAATTATTGCTAATCGACTATCGGGAAACTATCGATAGTCGACTATCGTAAACGTATCAATAGTACTGTCAACGGCTTATTATCGATAGTTTTGCGAAACTAGTATTTTGCGTCGCTCTCTCTTCTTTTTGTCGCTTTAATTTTTCAAATGGGACACCAACTAGCCCAAGCACTTACCATCCCAACTTTGGTTCAGCTTTCTGTGATGAGGACGGGAGTTTGGGCGAAGAGAGGAGGAAGGGAGGCGAGCGGCGGTGCGGCAACTGTGTCCGCTCTAGTAATGCAAAATTATCGATAGTGCTATCGATAGTACCGATAGTCGCCAGAAGTCTGGCTATCAGTAGTAAAAAAAAAGATCGATAGTACTATCGATAGTCGACTATCGAAACACTATCGATAGTACTATCGATAGTCGACTATCGAAAAATTATCGATAGTACTATCGATAGTAGACTATCGAAAAACTATCGGATAGTACTGTCGATAGTCGGCTATCGATAGTTCGGCGACACTATCGATAGTTTTGGAAGAACTATAGTCAATTTATTGATAGTTTTGCATCACTACCGGTGTGCCCTTCGTGTTCGCCAGGGTGGGCTGTATTCGGGATGCTGACGTTAAACCGCGACTTAAAATGTTCGGGATTACCTGCACTAATCGCCGCATTGCGTTCGACAACGATGGGCTGCCGTCGGTTACCACAGTAGTTGGATCGTCCAAATACTGCAGATATATGCCTGATGCTCTCAAGTTTGGACGGCGCCTTTTTCGAGCGAAATCTAATATATCTCGGTCGCGGTTCGGTGCTGCGTGATACGCTTTTTCACGTTACTCACAGACGCCAAGCGGGCAGAATTACATTGGTAAATATAATTTCTTGAAAAAAAAAAATATCAGAAACAAAAATGTTACAAGAAAAGCATTCTTATCGTTTTAATACAATACCAAAAAAGCGCGAGTTGTATTTTTCGTTTGTTTATTTAATCCTTTTATACTCCGTTTCACATTGACTCTTAGACACAGCCGACGCTACGAGCTGATGGGACAGATCAGACAGCGTCCAAAGCGCATCATTATGGTGTTCGTCTCGTTTCCGTAGGTGTTCTACTGTCTCTGGAGTCTGAACTAATCATAAACGCTGCTTGATTTGTCCGATTAGCTCGTGGCGTCGGCTGCGTTTGGGCTTAAGTTGAAACGAAGTATAGTTTTTTGTTTAGACGTTCCGTGCGCAGACAGATGCCGACACACGCTCGTCAATGACCGTGATTCGTACATAATTGAATGCTACACTATGCTCGATGCAAGCATTACATGGGCTGGGTTTACATGACTGCACTCATTCGGCATCGAAACAAAAGGGGATTAGTCACACGCACCGTGTCTTCCTACTTCCTCCTTTTCTACCCATCTGCTAGCAATCAAATAGTTAAATCTCGAATCGATGCATCACGGTCGCATCCGTGTAAACGCAGCCATTGTCGACTCTTGCTGATGCGTTCGCGCCTTCTGGCAAGAGAAACACGCCCGTTGTGCGGCCCTCACATCGCCGCCTCCGGGGTTCCGACTCGAGAAAAACGGTGGATTTTATGTGAGCCACTAAAGAAAGGGAAGCACCAGATAAAGAGAGGTGCGCGTGCGTATAGTGCAGTTTCATACAAATGACGGATTTGGTGTGTGGAGCTTTTCTTTTTTGCCTGGGGCGCTTTCTGGGGCCCTAATCTACATAGCAGGACCAAGGAACCGCGGGACGTCACCGCCTGCTGCAATTGGCCAGCGCCGCTCCGCCGACCAATGGGAGCACAGGGCGTGTATGTGTCCTTCTGCCTCTTGTCCCTCGTCGTTTGCGCTGTTTTAACCTTTGAATAAAAACTGGGGCCTGGAGTCCCCAGGTAAGCGTCACACCTTGTGGGTTATGGCACGATGCCGCAACTACGACAAGTCGTGTCTCAACCATGCCCTCTCACATTGCTGCCATTTGCACACACATTAGAGGAAAATTCATGTTCTGGCTACTACTAAGACATAGTTGCAGGTGATGTTAAACAAACGACAAATAGAAATTTCTAGATATAAAACGGAAATTAAGATAAGCGAAAAAAGAAAAAAAAAAACAACAACCTTGCAGTGTAGACTACAGGAAAGGAAAACCTAAGTTTGTCTACTGGATGAAAGTAAAGAAACACGGGCAGCGACCTTAATCTGTGCAGCCAGCACAAACAGCAGTAATGAAGCGAACGTTTATATTTCTTAAGACATTTGTTTCGGGCAGTATAAAAAGAGTCTATATATGTTTTTTATAAATTTCCTCGCTAAATTTGGTGGGGAAACTGACTTGGCGTATTCCTCACGTGACGTCAGTTTCCCCATTACATTTACCGGGAAATCTGAATTGGTGTGTAGGTTACGTATACCGTCAGGTAACGTGACGCCAGTTTTCTTGGTAAGTATAGCCTGAACGATGACTCGGTGCAGGTTACGTCACGGAAAAACAATTCCAATCAATTTAGACGGCAGAATAAATGGCTAAATAAATCACGTGACTTAAATTTACCCGCTAAATTTAGCGAGGAACTGAATTGGTGTACGTTGCGACAGGTCACGTCACGTCAATTTACCCGCTAAATTTAGTGCGGAAACTGGATCGGAGTGTAGTTTACAAGACGGCAGGTAATGTGACGTCAATTGTCCCGCTAAGTGTAGCGACGAAATGTACCGACGGAGGGGGCATACGGTCCGACGAAGACATTTTTGGGACTAGGGGGTTCAGTTAAAAAGCCTTCCATGTTTTGAAATATTACCAGAAAAACAAAAAGATATTCAGGGTTGAAGTTATGGTTATTTGGCACGAAAAGAAAATTGAAGTTCAGCAACAGAGGCAAAATAACTCTAAGAGAAAGATCGACACCTCCAAATTAACCTAAATATCAATTTGCGTGTATGTGTTTGCGTGTTGTTGCAACAAATTTACCTAAATAAAATTTTACGAGGAAATTGCATGTGTGTGTGTTATTACAGCAAATCTCAACTTAAAAAAAAAAAAAAAAACTGGTTGCTCGAACATTTAGTGCTTTTTTTCTCAGAATTATGCCTTGTCCAATCTCTTTCCATCCCCACCCCCCTCCGCCCGTCCCCCTCTCGCACTTGAAAGCGTTCGATGTAACTCCAGCTACAGAGGTCATGAGTTCCTTTTGCAACCAGGGCTACCTCAGGTAGATGAATCATTTGCGTCACTTCTATACTTCAAACCGGCCCACTGTCTTTCTGGTGCGTCGCTTCACCGCCACAACAGACAGTCATTCCTATAACCTTTTTATTCTTATACTACATTCAGGTGGCTTCCATCGTGTGATTACAACTAGTTTTCTGAGCAGTCCCTCGATGCCGATGAAGTTAATTTTCTTCATGAACCTTGGACTATTATGCAAGACATACAGTGCTAGGCTGCGCGTTGATCTTGAGTGCCACCGATTTGCTTGTCTGCACCAAAATCACGCCGAATATTATTACCGAACCAGTCATCTGAAACAGAAAAGAAAGTAGGCATTGTCGGCTGCAAGCTCATATGCAATATTTTAACTGAACGTGCTGTTCTGTTGATGCAAGCAAACACAAATCTGAAGTGACTTTCTAAAATTAATTTCTAACTTCCTAAAAAAAAAAACACAAAAGAAAAGAAAACCTTTCTTTCAAGGTTTGCGCGACAGAGCCCACATAGCAGCCTTCGCCATGCCCTTTTTTTAATATCTAATAGGTGAGAATGACTTATTTGGCTTGGAGCTTCTTCATTTAGAAAACGCCTTAAAGGCGCTGTGCAGCGATATTGCATTGGAATATTTATCATCTTACATAAGTTTTGCGTTATATAGTGTGACCCAAGTATACCCGCACGCAACGCCCCTGACGGAGAAGTCTTTTTGTCGCAGTGTAATTTCAAGGATAAAACAGACTTTTGTTTTACTATTTCCTTCACAAAATTGGATGACATAATTACAGGTACTCCAGTGTTGACACGGTCACCAGGAGAGACTCATCGTGACGATATTAAAATCCGGCTCTTAGATTGGAAACGAGCACTGCGGAATCTCACTATTTGGGCCTGTGACAATCAATGCCTCAACTAGCATTCGGCTAGAGGCTCGTCTCAAATACTTGATAAACAGTGCCGGCACCAGACCACAGGACCTGTGGCACCAGACCACAGGACCGCTTGTTCTGACTGCGAGCTGGGAAACTAAAGAATGCTTTTCTTTTTTCGGGACTGTGAGGAAAAAACAACATCAACAGAACTTGTGTTTCGTAGCTTTTAAACGGCAAACATTATTTCGATACGGTATTTACTGAAAACACAGTAGTCGTTGCACCGTCCCTTCAGAAGAATAATTCTTACGGCAACACAGAAGCAGAAGGTGATTTTGTACCAAAATAAAATAGCAAAACAGACACACAAAAAAAGTTTGTTTTCGTCAAGGTAACTTTACCTTGTTGTGTAATATTTAGTTTATTTTTTGTTATTATTCTCCGCGTCCGACGCTTTGATTTACCCTTTTGGTTGCCTGATATAAAAGGAGTCAAGCACCGACATTTTGAAGACTCTCGCGTGCTTCAAAACTTGTAATTCACTTACTACGACCAGCAAGGACCTCTTGAGCGCGAAAAAACCTTTACCGCCAAGGCACATCCCTTCGGTGTCAACGCTTTCATGTAGGTAACGCAGCTGTCAAGAAAAAAAAAAAAAAAAAAAAAAAGAAAGAAACCCACACAAGTCGATTAGTCTTCATCATGTGATGCTAGACATCGCCGGTTGTTCATATACCTGCTGGAGGTACCTGTCTGGCGCCCCGAACGCAGGGAGCATCAGAATGGTGTTCTTAAGGCTGCGTGCCTGGGAAACAAGAAAGCTAATGGGAGTTAGAAGTTCTGAGATTCTAGTAGTTATGTTGGCTTACCTCGTCAATTAAGGTTTGTCCAGTGTAAGCAAGGTCAATGAAGCCAACTGAGGTGTACAGAGAACTGATCAAAATTATACAAAGTTCTTTCCTGATCCCGTCATGAAATACGGCGTCTAGGATGACGCAATCAACCACGAGGGTGCTTACGCAATGAACAATGAGAGGCCCTGCCCAGATTTCGTTTAACGACTCCTTGAGTTTCCTAATTTTGTTGGCACGAAGTCGCACAGTTTCCAGTTGAAGAGAGGATTGTGATTGAAGGTGGAAATTTGTCAATTTGCCTGCCTCTTTGATGACCTCCGCTTGGACTCGAATGTATTGTACCAGAACGTTTGTGCAGCTCCTCAAAAAGAAATGAGATACAGAATCGTATAGGAGGAAACCGATTCCCATGAATGTGCCTAATATGATCACTGGAACGAACCACCGAGGTGGAATGGACTGCAAGAGTTCTGTCGTTATGTGCCACAGCGCTACGGTGAGGTACAAGGCAAATCCCAGGAATACCGCAAGTGCGCGCAACATGTTCCATCGTTCCGTGGCTGAGTGCCGCAAGCTGTTCGTGCGAGGCGTAAAGCCAGTGTTCTTTTCGAAGGCCTCCGATTTGCGGAAGAAAGTGAGCATTTTATCCGGTTTTGTGAATAGGACTGCGAGGTTGACGATTAGTTTTACCAC
Source organism: Ixodes persulcatus (assembly GCA_013358835.2). Taxonomy (NCBI): domain Eukaryota; kingdom Metazoa; phylum Arthropoda; class Arachnida; order Ixodida; family Ixodidae; genus Ixodes; species Ixodes persulcatus. Next base: position 6,939 of record JABSTQ010009079.1, read on the forward strand.
CAAGACGCCGTAGGCTACGAGTAGAAGGGTCTTGGAGAGAGTATCCGAAATGCTCCTGATTACGTCTGAGTAATTTGTGAAGCACAGCATCTCAATGACAAAGTACAGAACGAAGCAGCTGAACGAATAAAGGGTGTAGGGAGCCTTCCAAGTGGCTTTCGCGTTTGCCAGCGACTTTCCCCAAAAGTTTTGAATAAAGAAGCAGCCGTACAGTCGACAGAGAAGGGAGCAAAGGGCGACACGTTGTACCATCGTGGAGCTCATTCTCTCGTATCAGCCTAGAACCAGACAGATCGTCATCTGAAAAAAAGATAATGAGCACACACTTTGGTTTCCTAAACTTTGAGTTCTCGTTTTTCTTTTGCAGTTCTAAAAACATCAGTCAAGCTTCAACAAGACAATACCGTCAAGGAAGCCTGTGGTGTTCGTACTTCGTAAAGGGCCCCCGCAATCCAAAAACACGAAGAACCTAAAACGCTGCATGCATGCTCAAACAATAACAACAACAAAACAACAACAACAACAGAATTTGTACAAATTTTACATTAAAGGGGTACTCCGGCGATTTTTTGAGCTACCCCAAGTAACTATATTTTCGATGTCACCGGCCTTTACTCTTTCCAAGATACTATTTAGTATCGCGAAATTCAGAGCAGTTATTGTGAAATCGATAAATGAAAATGACACCAAAACCAAGATTCAAATATTCAAATATACCCGCGCTTTTCAATGCCGTGACGTAACGGGAGGGCAGGCTTGCAGGACGAGCGGGCAGTCTAAAAATGAACTATGCCGAGCATTTGTTTCGTGCTGCTGCGCGGGAGCTGGAGCGACCTTCCAAAGCATTCATTTGACACCATGAAACTGTTTGTAATCAGTTGGAAACAAAGTCTACAGCCCAAAGAGTGAACCCCTGCCTTCCCATGATGTCACTTTTTCATTGCTGCCAGTAGAACTTTTCACTTTGAAAAGCGCGGTCAGGACCGAAATTGTAAATTCAATAACTTCGCGAAAAAAATTATTTTGGCCAAATGATTGGGTTACTATTTCGACAATGTATGTTCGTGTGTTTGGAAATTTTCATGCAAATCGGGGACTATAAAGAAAACGCCGGAGTACCCCTTTAAAGCATGTTCCTCCCACACTCTACTTCTGAGCAAATTGAAGCTTGCCTATCATTTTGAGAAAAAAACTTAAGGAGCACAATACAATGTTTCCCGTATCCAAGCGTAACAAATAATAACGCACGTTTCACTCAGTATACATTTTGCGCCCCTGGATTTATTAAAATGATCAAGACAAGTTTTATATGTTCTTTTGTTGTATAAACAAGACATTAGCAGGACACTATCTGCAATCAAGCATAAAAATAAGGAGGGTCGAAATAACATGCAATGCTAAAAGCAAAGCTAAAAACTACGCTAAATGTGTAACTAAGATTAAACATTTACATTTGAACCCGAACCGGAACAAAAGAGTAATCTCATTTGCCAGTTCAGCTTTTTTCTGTACTTAGTTTCAGCTTAAGTCCAGAGCGGAGCCGACGCTACGAGCTAATAGGACCAATCAAACAGCGTTAAAAGCGCAAGTCACTGGGCCTTTTCAATTCATGATTGGTTCAGTGATGTAGAACACCTGCAGAAACACAACAAACACCATGATGATGACTTTTGACGCTGTCTGGTAGGTCCCATCAGCTCGTAGCGCCGGGTGAGTTTGGACTAAAAGCGCAACTCCGTTCATTTCTGAAAATTACGGGATAATGTGTACTTTTGACATAAAAAAAAACATTATTAAAAGACACTACGTCATTTGCTTTGCGAAAAATGGGTTATGTATAGTTAAATCTAAGTTTAAACATGAGTTGAAATCGAAACTGAAACGTCGGCACCGTTTGGCAACATTTGCATTGGGCTGCTAAAAACATAGCTATCACCAACGTTACTAGATTATCTCAGTTGTGGAACTCCCGCGGGAGGGGGGTGCCCCCCCCCCCCTCACTCACTTCAATCCGCCTGCCGCAGAGCCGTTTATTGAGAGAGTTTGGCCAAACATTGGTTTGAATAGGCGAGCATCTCGGGGCCAACCACAGGTTGCGAAACAACCCCTAGGGATGGTCGTGTGCTCTGAATATGTGACACGACTAATTTAAGCCGTTTTAGCGTCGCTAGAGTGAAAAGGTTTAGCTCTCGGTGACTGAAAACTTTGCGCATGTGAGGTTTTCATCACGTCCATATTCAACGGCAGAATGAACGAACGTGCGCTCTAAACCAGGGCCGACTTGCTAGAAACAGCGCCTCAGCTGAGGCGGGGAAAGAAAGCACTGTCAAAGCCAGCGCACGAGCTGAGCGGGACTGCGCGTCTCAAGACGCTCGCGCGCCCCAACCTTTGCACTGTTTTCTTTCAGCCAGTCTCAGCTTAGACACTGTTCTAGCAAGCCGGCCCAGAGCGAACTGCCACCGATACATCATCTGCAGAAACATCAGAAGTGCAGGCAAAGGCATGGGCACGAGCGCATGGCTTTGGAAAGTGCCTCCTATGCACGAGTTCTCGTACAAACAAAAGCATTTCGCTGAGCTAGGCTCACGCGCCTGTGCCGCTGTCTTTACTGCGGACATTTGTGAGATGGAGTAGAGAGGCCGAGATTGAACGCTTCTATTTCACGCTTTAAATGTCGTTTGCAATATTGTGACGTCGCGGTCTCCTGATTGGTCGACGCTGTGTCGTACCTTTAGTTTACGCTCTAACCGTGGCGGGAGTTTTCGGCGCTGGCGGTGGTCTTTGCTCCGCCCATTGTCCAAACTCTGCTAATATACGGCTCTGGCCTGCCGTCGTTCAAAGCGCCATCTAGATTTTCGTTTCATAACTGTGCGTTCCATAGAGCCGGCATAGAGCAGAGCTGAAACGCATCTAGACGCCGTGCTTCGAAACGTCCAAATTCCCATAGAATACACTGCAGTTACCAAAGCAGCCGTCCGGCGGCGCGTCGAGCGACGCCAGGCGAGTCGTGGTGAATGGACCTTTTTCACATACCGACGGCACCAGGTGGTGGCTGCACGAACTAAAAATCGAGGAAGTGACCTACCTGCGCTACCAATCGATAATGGGAGCTACGCTACCAGTTTCTTCGCTCTCCGAGCAGCGGCGCGTGCCCAACGCGACTCTAAAGAGGGGGATCTGTGGCGTCCACCCAAACGTCATGTTTTTCTTTCCGTCCACTTTCTTTTTTTGTGTAACACAATTATATATATGTTGCAATTACGTGTTCTACTCGCTGATCCACAGCCTCCTTCCGAATTTCCTCGATTTCTAGTGCCGACTTCCGCCGCTTGGCATCGAGTGCTCGCGCGTGCGCAGAACGCTTCTCGGAAAAGGTCCATTGAAAAAGGGGGGGGGGGGGGGGGTACTGTTCGTGCATGCAGCGTCTATAGGCAGTTCCGTAACTGAGCTAATCTAATAATGTTGGCTATCACCTGGTACGAGATGCAAGGAGGTTATAATGGGCAGGAGGTGGCGTCCCTATGTCCAATGCACGGAGCGAGGTGTAACGGAAGTAGGCGGAGCCACGAACTCTTCTCAACCAATGGGGAGCTCGTCAATGGGTGCCGCCATTGATTTTCGGGGCAAACAACCCTTGTTGCCATGGCATTTCCGTGGCAACCTACTTTGTTTGCCCCAAAACTCAATGGCGGCGACCACTGAATCTGTGTCGAACAGGCGGGATTTAGAGCCCAACACTCGCCTGACCAGTAGGAAGTCGGCGCGTAGCGGACGCTCTCGACACCGCGCCTGGAGCGTTGTCTAGAACGAGTCGTCATAGCGCGGCTTTGGAAAGCGATCGCGTGTCAGTCGTCGTCTGCACAAACGCTGAAAATTGCACCACGGGTTTAGAAAGCCGTACAAACCCTGCTTCCAGAAGGTGTTGGTTTCACTCGGCCGTGATGAGAATGCCGGTTCCCATCGAGACATCTTTTGTTGCGCCAATCGAATCGAAAGCCAGCCACGACAGCGAGCAGACGAAGCAGACCGCAGGCACGAGCAGACGCAGCCTAAGCCTAACCTAACCTAACCTGACGGAGCAGACCGAGTGGCGAACAGACGCTGGGAGCTTGATTGGATTTAGTTTGGATGAGAGCGGTTCAGTGCGCAAGGCAGTGTGGAATTGGGTTCTTTTTCCGGCGTCGCTGGCCATGACGTCATGCCGGGTCCTGCCCTATTTAAACGCCCTTGTATGGGGCCAGTGTCGTCTGCTCCGCACTCTTCACATTTTGATGTCTACGACATTCGACGGCCTCTTCACAACTGCAGAATCAGTCTGCGCAGGTAGTGTGAACGAAACACCGACGTACAATATTCACAAACGGTGAGACGACGACGGCGGTTGTCACGCGGAACTGGGGAGACGGCGGCAACGGCGGGAGGCCCGGACGGCTCCCAAAAAGCGCGCTGCGCAGTTGCGTCAATTACATGGACACCACTAGTTGAGCGCCGAAAGGAAACGTTGCTGACGTCACCCGGTGCGCTTGCCCGGAGAAGTAAAAACAAACAAAAAGGGGCAATGGTGAAGACGTTTAGCTCAATGTTGGCTACGCCAACGCCGTAGCTTTGTCTGCGCTGTTGGTTGCGCCTCCATTCGCCCGCTAGAGTCAGCCGACTTCGGCAACTTGGCGCGTTGCAAAGTTTGCAGGAACGTTTAAAAAAACGTTTAGGCAGAACATGGTCGTAATATTTTATGTGTGGTCTTCCTAGACCAGTGGTTCTCAAATAGGGGTCCGCGGACCCTTTGGGGTCCGCGAAGGCATTCTTGGGGTCCGCGAAGCCTTGCCTCATCAGTCAAGCCCGGCAATAAAAGTTGTATTTTTCTCACATCGAGAAGAAAAGTTTCAGTTTTCGAGCGCGGTTTCTCGTGTATATGTAAATATGAGTGGTCTACTGCACACTAGACCTTAGTTATATCCATTTATTAAATGATTATTATATTTAACCTATACCTTTCCCTTCCCCTCACCGCGGACGGGGTCCTCCATCATCTCCGCCGATTCCCAAGGGGTCCGTGAAACACCGATGGTTGAGAACCACTGTCCTAGACGATACTGAAGAGGGCTGCATTGATTTTTTTTTTTTCAAATCCAACAAGAAAGCGGAGTTGCCCTTTAAGGAGAAAAAAAGTATATTACTTTTAAAGCAGAAGAGACCAGGTTGAGGTCGCTTTTTTTCTTCATGACTGTGAGCTGGAAACTTTTTTATTTTTGTTTAACGCAGGAAATTCACGGGTTTTCACCGTCTAAAGGCCCGTTCACACACTTGCGACCGAGTTCGACCGAGAGAGACCAGACCGGTTTTTGAGCAGCACCGCTGCAGCGGAGCTGGCGGAGCTGGTCCTAAGAGATCGCCAGAGGCTTAAAAACCGGTCTGGTCTCTCTCGGTCGAACTCGGTCGCAAAAGTGTGAACGGGCCTTAAGGTACAAAGCAGAACCGGTTTAAACCAGTGAGCGCTTGGGAGAACGGGGAACCGAATTGGTATGTTGATTGCATCAATGAACCGGAACCGGAACTGAAACACAATCCAGGACTACTGAAGTTCAACGCGAACGAATCCGAAATATTATTCGGTTTAACACTTAAAGACCAGCGACCAGTTCGTGCTTTCCACTTTTTCCCCGCTTCCTCCTCTCCCCCCTTCTACCCTGTCCACCGTGGCCTGTTTCCTCCTCCCCCAGGGTGAGGAGGATCTTCTGCCTTGCAGAATCTCGTGTCTGGTCGCCAGCCTTTAAGGCACATTTCAGGAGAATTAAAAATAAGCTGAACTGTGGCTCATAAAAGCAAACTTTAAAAAAAGATTAAGCACTCAGTATGAGACTGCACGAAGCTTCCATAATCTCGTGCCTCATAATTCTGATAAAAAAAAAAAAAAAAAAAAAAAAAAAAAAAAAAAACTTACAGCGAAGACAGATGGCCAGAGGAGAACTTCAATCCACGTCGCTTTCAGCGATATGGCTATGGTGCCGAAAGAAATGCTTCCACAAAGGGATTCTCGGTGCCGTCAAAAAACGCAACTGTCTCACTTATGATGCAAGAGTGGAAAGCCTCAGACGCCTTTCCGCGTTCTTTTTTTGTTCTTGAAGATACTTACGAAAGCAACAAATTCACGGTTGGGGGAAAGAAACAAAAACAAGTCGATATTGCGCGCTGATGAACATTCTGCGTAATAGCTTCGAATCGCGGGAACACTCTGTCAATGTCTGAATATTTACTCTGCTCATTCGATCGAACGCCTTTAGCAGTCGTAGCGCACTTAATGTTTACGCGGAAATTGTCGCATTCAAGTGACATTCTTAACGCCAAGTGTGTAAGCGAGTGCTTCGTTATGCGCTGGTGTTTGATGCAGGTTCGATTCAGAGCTGAGTTGCTCACTTTTACGCCGTGGTGAAAGATTTTCTGCAGAGGTGGGATTATCCGAGCGTGTCTGCTACCGTTAATCAGTTCGCGAGGTAGAAGTTAATAAATATGTATTGTTTTCAGATATGGGTCACTGAAGCACCGCCATTTCCTGAGGTAGAGCCATTACGGAATGTTTTTGAAATGCGTGCATCTGGCATTTGGAAGGTGCGGGTGCATTCGTTGATGGTCATTGTAGGTACACGGGAAACTGCAAAATGTTGTCGCAAGTAAATCTAGGAGATGAAGGTTAAACTGGAATTAAACATTTGATGAGACGAAACTTGGGCATACAAATTTAAAGAGAAGGGCACCAGCATCCTGCGTCGGAGATGAAAGGGCGACTCTTCCGAATCAGCGCGTTACCGCTGCTCTTGTTCACGCGGTACGTTCAGGAACGTTATGAAGGTTATTAAAAGGGTGATAGCTGAGAGTAGGCTGGAGGTTTCCACAAGTACATTGATCGATAAAAAAAAAAAAAAATTGCGGTGGCTTAGCTCGGATATGCGAGGATATACGTAGCGTGAGCTTATGCGCACAAAATGAGAGGCGCTATCAAGCGGCTCCGGTGCAGCGTCAGACTTGGCTACTGCGCAACGGAGGCGCACAGCTGGGCACGCGGCGGCGCCAGTGCGTCTGCCGCGGCTATGACGTCACTCCTCTGGAATGCGCAGACCGGCGAGGCGCGCGCGGTGGCGGCGGAGCCCGCGGCGGCGGCGGCTCCGGCGCGCCAGCTGTGCGCCGTGTGACGTCACTGTTCCTCGCGCTTGCGCAGCACGGAGCACGGCTCATTGTGCGAGCCACGCGAAACTGCTCAACCTCGGCCAGTGTAGCTCACGCTACAAAAAGTACCGAGTTCGGGAGGGTTTCGAACCCCGTTCCTAAGCGGGGCAGCTGCGTGCGTTGACAACTCCGCCACGCACGCGGCAATATTTTGGTATGAAAAGAAAGATTTCGCGCGTGGAGCATTTCATCTTGTCTGAGGCTTTGAGATTTGAGTTCGCATATTCGTAGATCGTAGGTCTGCTTGTATGCACCCATTCTTATCCACAGCCCAATCTTCTTGGTGCGTGACTCTATTTCAGAAAGAAACACAGTTGGGAGGACAATCATTTTACGCTCATATATTCAGGTAGCGTCATTCGTAAGGGTACATCTGGTTTGCTCAGCAGTCCCTCCATGGTGCGCAGTTATCCGTCGGACAGGATTTCATGAACTTTAGAGAGACACGCAATACATTAAGAATCCTGGAACCCTAGGCTGTGCTGATCTTGAGCGTCATCGTGCTGCTTGTTTGGATCAGAATCACGCCAAATATTATTATCGAACCAGTCATCTGAAAAAGAAGGTAGGTATGGTCGACCATATAAATATACAACACCTTAACTCAGTGTGCTGTTCGGTAGGTTCAAGCTAAGTGAGACCTGAAATGGTCTTTTGATTAGATTTTGAAGAAATCGTCATTTCAAGGCTTGGACAAGCGAACACCCATGCATGCCATGAAAATGCTCTTCCTGGAAACTTTAGTATACAAGATACACTTATTTAGCTCCGTGGTCTAGTTAAGCGGTCCTTCAATTAAAAACAGGTGATAAGGCCTGTTATAACGACAACTCAGGGACCGGATGAAAGTTTGTACCTAAAAGACAAGAAAAGGACAAGCAGTCAGAACTGTTTATCGTCTTAACGTTCTTCCATTCATTATTTTACTGCAACCCTAGTGAAAAAGCCATTTGTCTAAGAAATTTCTTGTCTCCAACAAACACATATGAATCATACAAGATATATAAGAGCATATAAGAACCAAATAAGAACTATATAAGAACTATACAAGATATATAAGAAGATATAAGAACCATATAAGAAACGAATAAGAAACTTCTCACAGGTTTCTTATATGGTTCTTATATGTTCTTATATATTTTGTATGATTCATGTGTGTTTATTGGACACAAAAAATTATCATACAAAAGAAATTTTTCAATAGGGAAGTCCGTTCCTACCAATTGAACCTTCAATAGACTGACATCAAAAAAGGCAAACACCCCTATTTTGCATAGACTGTCACGTGTTTCAAATCACTAGCTTGCTTACTGATAGCAGTAAAGATCTCTTGAGCACGAAGAAGCCTCCACCAGTGAGGCCCATCCCTTCAGGTTGAACGCTTTCATGCAGGTAATGTAGCTGTCATAAAGAGAAAGAGAGAGAAAGAAAGAAAAAATCTAGTAAGTTGCTAAGTTTTTGCCTTTTAGTGCTGGGCATAGCCTGTTGTACATGTACCTGCTGTAGGTAACTGTTCGGCGCTCCGAATGCAGGAACCATCAGAATGGCGCTCTTCAGTTTGCGTACCTATGAGACAGGATCACCAATAAAAATCTAAAGTAGTCAGATCCTAGCTGTTATGTTGGCTCACCTCGTCAATCAGGGTTTGTCCAGTGTAAGCGAGGTCAATGAAGCACAGCGAAGAGTACACAGAGTAGCCCGCAGCTAACCAAAGTTCTTTTTTGATTCCGTCGTGAAACACTGCGTCGATGATGACGCAGTCAATTGTAATGGTGCCTGCACAAGCGACAATGAGCGGTTCTGCCCAGATAGCATTCAATGACTCCTTGAGTTTCCTGATTTTGTTGATACGAAGCCGCATAGCTTCGACCTGATGTGGGGACTGCGCTAGAAAGTGAAAGTTCTTCAATTTGCCTGCCTTTTCGAACAATTCCACTAGGACTTGGATGTACTTTACCAGGACCTTTGTGCAGTTCCTCAACAAAAAGTACGACAAGGAATCGTAAGCAACATATCCAGTTCCAGCGACGAAACCGATTACCCTCAGCGGAACGGACCACTGGAATGACAAGGACTGCGAGAGTTCCACTATTATGAACCGTTCTGCTTCGATGAAGAACAAACCCAATCCTATAACTGCCGAAAATGCACGCACCACATGCCATCCACATGTGGCTGAGTTTCGTAAGCTATGTGCGTGGGGCGAAAAGTCCGTGGTCATTTCAAATGCCTCCGATTCGCGGAAGAAAGCGAGCAGTTTATCGGGTTTTGTTATCATGACTGCGAGGTTGGTGATTAACTTTACTAGCCCGACGCCAAGAACTACGAGCATCAAAGCCCTGGAGAGAGGATCAGAAATGTTTCTAATCACGTACGCGAAGCGTCTGCTAAACAATGCCTCAAGGAAAATGTATAGAAGAAACCAGCTGAACGAATAAAACGTGTAGCGATTCCTTAAGGCGACTTTTGCGTTTCTCAGCGAGTTTCCCCGAAAATTGTGAATGAAGAAGCAACCGCACAGTCGACAGAAGATTGCGAAGGGGGCGGAACGTTGCACCATCATGGAGGTCATTCTCTCTTATCAGCCAGGAACCGGAGGAATCCTTATCTGAAAGAAGATAGAAAACACGTTTAACGTCAAACGTTCTTTGGGTAGTTGCTCCGGATTTCATGAAGCGGCATTTCGTAAAGCGGCATTTGGTAAAGCCGTGGCCTTGCGACGTTACATGACCAGTTTCAAATTGACGTCACTTGACCTACACATAAGTTTAGTTTGCCCTCTAAATTTAGCGGGAAAATTGACGTTACATGACCTCAACACCCGTTCAGTTTCCTCGGTAAATGTAGCGGAAAACATGATGTCACATGACTTCAAGTCACGTGACCCATACACAAATTCAGTTTCCCTGCTAAATTTCGCAGAAAAAGTGACGTCACGTGGCATGATGTCACTTTCCTCGCTATATTTAGAGGGAAAATCGACGTCACGTGAGCTACACATAAATTCATCGTAACGGGACGCCTCCCGTCATTCCCCATACTCTGTGGACACGGGCTGAGAGCATCGCTAAACGTTTGTGGTGCAAGAAGGTTTCACGTATCCAAGACATTTGCCTAGCAATTTGCCGTACAATCTTTTGGGGGCTTCCTGAATTTCGAGTTTTCTCCCTCTTATGCAATCCTAAAACAATAATTAAAACGCCTACAAGATAACACCATCTAGCGATCCTGTGGTGCTGGTATCAGCACCATAGTTTTCCCTTGCCAGTCGAGATCCAGAGGAACCGTTATCTGAAAAGAGGCCAACTTTTGCTTTCTGCATTTCGTATTCGCTTCCTCTTTCTCGGCCGTAAAAATATTACCGAGTATTTTATAGCCAGTGACGAATTAATAACCCCGTGGATGTTGCGCCCCAATGGCGTAATGCGCTGGCTGCAAGTGCCTCCGTTGTTGGAGACTAGTGAGTTTGTCATCTGCTCCGCGACACGGCGACATCGGTAACGCCGGTTTCAGTTGATGGCGGACGAAGTAAAGCTCGCTGTTGATCGAGGTGAACGATATTGCCGCAAGGTGTGGCAAAGGTAGAACCTGCATTACGTCGAACGACGCGAAGTGCGGAAAGATTTTCTAGCTCATGTCTTAAAGTTGAGGTCATCAAACGAACAAAAGAGAAGAAAGAATTCAGCCCACGTGACACATCACGAATAAAAAAAAAAATAAAGGCGCCATGACACAGCCGTACAGAGCACGTGTTAAAAAATTGAGCAAGTCAGGGAACTCGAAAATTCATCTCTTTGCTTGATAGTTACGTGCTCTGTACGGCTGTGTCATGGCGCCTTTTAATTTTTATTTTTTTTTATTTTTTTATTGGTGATGTATTACGTGGGCTGAATTATTTCTTCTCTTTATTCTTTATTCATCATTGGCATTATCGCGGGAAGCGAATAAACCTGAAAAAAAAAAAAACATGTCTGAATTCGCGGCACACACAATCCCACTGGGCAGGCATTTCACTCCTTAATTGCTTTAACAACAAAATAATTTTTGCCCCATTCCGTCCTGGTGCGGTATTCTTTATCTCTAATCTTATGAATGTGTTTTTTTCTTTTTGAGATATAATTTGGTGGTAATATGCAAAATGAGCTATTAATGACAGTTATATTGTTATAGATGTTGTATAAAAACTTCAAGCGCAAATTTCTTCGTCTTAATGCCGATGTAGACCATCCCAGTTCTTTGATCATGTCGGTTACACTCTCAAAACGGCCGTACCACACCAAAACAAAACGAGCGGCACAACTCTGAATTCTGTCTAAAGCAACAATGTAGTTTTGCTGAGAAGAATCCCAAACGGTGCAGGCGTACTCTAGCACTGAGCGTACATAAGACAGATAGGCAAGCTCTTTGATAGCTTTAGTTGGTTTCCTTAAATTTCGTTTAAAAAATCCAAGTGCTCTGCCTGCCCTCATAACAACGTCGTTAATGTGTGCGTTCCAGGTGCTGTCAGCTGACATAGTGACGCCAAGATATTTAACAGTTTGTTTTTTTGTTACGGTTTCATTATTCAGTTGGTAACATGTTTCAACTTTTGTTTTGGTTGTGCGGGTAAAACTAACATGGACACATTGTGTAACGTTTAACTCCATCTTCCACTTTTTACACCATTGCTCTATTCGATTCAGATCACCCTGCAGCCGCGTGGAACTCCCCTCGTCTGTTATGCATGTACAAACAACAGAATCATCTGCAAACAATCTTACCTGTGAATTCACAGTCATTAATATTATTACAAAAATATTAGAAATAACAATGAACCCAAAACAGACCCTTGCGGTACACCAGACGTTACCATATCAGTATTTTAAGTTTTATCATTTAAAACAACACTCTGAAGACGTGATGACAAATATGTTTTTATTCAATTTATAATAGTCGTGTCGAAATTCAAGCGCTCTAATTTGTATAATATTAGTTCGTGTGACACCGTATCGAACGCTTTTTTTTTTTTATAATCTAAGAAAACGCAATCAATCTGTCCGCCTCCGTCAACCCCCTCATCAAATCATGATAAACCTCAGTTAGTTGTGTAGTACATGAGTACGCCTTTCGAGACCCATGTTGCGAGCCAAAGAAAAAAATTATGACAGTTTAAATGCTTCATGATGTGACAATATAAAACATGTTCCAGCAATTTACAACATATAGATGTCAGTGAAATCGGTCTGTAATTATTTCTTTTTTGGGCCCTTTTTTGTGCACAGGCACCACGTGTGCCACTTTCCAGTCATCTGGCAATGAACCATCATTCAACGATTTGTTATATATTACAAAAACGCATGGAGCGATCGCATCTGCACAACGCTTTAAAATTATCGGAGAGATCCCATCTGGGCCTACTGCCTTAGCTTCATTCATATGTTTTAGAAGTTCCAACACACCTCCTATAACAAGTTTAACTGGTGGCATTACACTGAACGTGCACTGGCATCTATCGTAGTCGATATTCTCAGGAGGCAAGAAAACTAGTTGAAAATATTCATTGAAGGCTTCGGCTTTTTGCCAGTCATCGGTAATTATTTTATTATTTAACATCACGTCTCCTATCCCAATCTGATCATTACCACAGCGCATCATGTACTTCCAGAACTGTTTGTTGTTTGCTTTCATCCAGTGTTGGACAAAATACTCGTTAAAGGTATTTAAGTTAAGTTACTAAATACTGCTTCATAAAGTATTTCAAATAATACTCAAGTTGCTTTCACTGTAAAGTATCTTGAGTAGAGTACAAATACTTAGAAATGTAATTCAATTACTTTTGAAGATACTTCTGGATTACGTAATTCGTATCGACGTCAGTGACAACGACAATTATACAGCTGCGCATATCTAGATTACCAGAATGGTTTATTATCACGCAACAACAGAAAACGGAAAAAGAAAAACAAACTGTATCGTAGGGCTATTTTAGGCAGTCCAACTATAAGGAGCAGGATATTGTCACGAATGACATATGATGAGGCGGCGAATAACTGAAGAAACTCAACGTTTCATGGAGCGAACTTTTGCCCAAAACAAAATAGAGAAAGGCTAGCATCGCAGGCGTCAATGTAGGCGAAACAGCAGGATCGAGCGCTGGGGTGAGACTGACTCCGGACCGCTTCCAGAGCACCTTTTGTACCCGCGTGGGTTTCTGGAACATTCGGCATAGAAAGCTCGGCGCGTAGAAAATTCGTAACTCGATCAGACGACAAGGTTTTCGAACTTACGAGAATGTCAAGTTGAAAGAATAAATAAAATAGGAGTCCGCTCCCTGGTATCGAACCCGGAGCCTCCGCGCGAGAGCCAAGCGCCGTAACCATCCGGCCACGCGCTCGCTGGGCAACGCGCGTGGCAATATCACTGACACACGTTACAAAACATTTCTAGGACAACAAGAAAGAGGTCGCTTTAGCTATTGGGGAGGAGTTCAGACCGTGGCGCCCCGAGCGGTTAACTTTAGAACTACATAGATGGGGACAACAAATACAATGACTCAGACCTCGGCTGACTTAACCGAACGCGGCGTCAGCGTTCGGCTGGAGTTCGTGTTCTCGGGTGAAGGGGAGGAGGGGCTCTTTTGTTACCACTCCGGCCTGCATGAACAATGCAGCATGCACGTGCCCAGCTCAGCACAAAAACCCAAATGGGTCAAGGTCGCATCTTCTGAAAACTTTTTCGGGACAGATCCGGCACTTAACGTCCATTTACTAATTGTTTGTATGTTTACATTACACTGTGCCCCGCGCTCTATTAAAAAAGATGACATGAACATGCCCACAAGGCCTGTGGGCATGTGCACAGGCCTTGTGTTGCGTAAACACCGAGGTGTGGGGGTGATAAACGGGTCAGAGCGCCTCGCCAATAGTGACATCGCTGAATATCACGTCCTGCGGCGCACCTTAGACGCATCGTTTAACTACAATCCATATTTCCTATATGGGGAGTTCACTATAAACGAACTTGGCATACGGATATGAGTGAATGGATAACAAAGCGAACCAACATAATAGCCTCGGCAGTGGTCGCACCTTCTTCATGTAGGTTGCGTTCAGAAGGGCACAGTCAACTTCCTCTGGCCGTCGTGTTGGCGTCCTGGTCCGGATGATGACGACCGATGATGGTGCTCGCCCGATGACAACAGCCCCCCGGGAAGTTGATAAAAAAACAACTAAAAGTTGTTCGATCCCGCTAAACACATTGCGACGTTGGTTGGCTTTACAGTGGCCAGTGTGGCCACGTTTATTATGAAACAAAACAACTCAACAGTCATGAGTTAAAATTCCAAAATTAAACCCCATACTTTTGTCCCCAGTCTCCCAAAATCCAATCGAAGCCAATCCCCGAGAATCCTCTCCGCACTCCTTTTGTAGGCTCGTAGGAGCCTCCTTTCCCCTCAGGGACCGACCAATCCCTTCAAATTTCACCACTCCCACGTGGTACACTGTTGCCCAATGGTCGGCGAGCTGTCAACCTGGCGCTCCAACGGCCAAATCCGAATTCCTTGTAGAATCGTCCTCTGCATTTTCCGCAGTCTGGCTGGCGCCAACAGCTAAATTATTACATCGGGTAAAAAGCGGCAATTTGATACTAAGCGGCGAAACCTTCTATACACTGGAACACTCGGTTAAAAGCCGCACGCAGCTCTAAGCATGCGCTCTCCCGAAACTCGAGACGTTTCTTAACGACCGTGGGGGAAGCTCTCCCTCCTCTCGGCCGCTCTGCCCTCGCAAATGCCCCCTTCAAAACGCCGACACGAATATAGAAAGCTAAAAAAAAAAAAAAAAACAATGCCGACGTAACTCTGGAAATATAAACTTTTCTAACAGAAGAAAACAGCTTAATTAATAAGTAGGATTTCTCCATACTTAACAGGCACTGAACGTTGGTGGACACTTTGTTGTCATTTTGAGAGGTCATCCAGCTCGTAGTTCGTTTCCTGTCCTGTTCTCTGCTTATCACAAACAGTGTTCGCGAGAGCAATAAGTGACAAACTGACGACAAAAAAAAGGAACAAAGGAAAACTTCGATGTTTTGCCGTAGCGGGGTGAAATATACAAAAAGCAAAACAAAAAATGTCTGTTTTTTTTGTCCACTTTTTATTTTATTTTCTTTGTTATTTTCTTGACACTCAAGTCTGCATTGTTGTCGTAGGTCGTTTTCCGGTCTGCGTTGCGCCCCAGGGTGGCATGTTTACTATCGTAAAACCCCACCTTTTGTTTGAGGATTTTTTTGGGGGAAACTCTAGGAAACAAAAGGCGCTTTTGGGAAGGCGAGGGGAAAATCTTCATTGTACAAACTTTGGGCTGAAATGGGAACTCACAATTGGCAGAAAAGCGATGTTTTAACGAGCTCAATCAAAGACACCGTAGCTAATCGGAGCTAGCAACAGGATTCGGTTGCTCGAAAGAATGTTCACGTTTGCTCGTGCCACGCCCACGCCATTTCATACCGAAAAACTCGGAAAATAGAGGAATGTCAAAAATGTATTTAAAATAATGAGTACAAGATACTCGGAATTGTAATTAAAATAGAGTATCAAATACTCTCGATCAAAAGTATTTGCGAGATACCAAGATACTTCAAGAAGTATTTGAAATACAGTATCTTGAGTAGAGTATTTGAGTGAGGCACAAGTCTGCTTTCATCCCATCCTCCAGCCGTTGCAGATAATTTTCTTTGGCTTCCTTCACTTTTATTTTATACAATGACGTAAGTTCTTTTAGCTTATTTAGATTTCGCATCAAGCTCTTCTTATTATACGGTGCATACACACGCTTGCGCCTCTTTATCAGCCGCAGTAGGCTACCGGTAATCCGTAGTTTTTCTCTCTTTTTTAACTTCGACGATTTTAACCATATCCATATAATCCTCGTTCGGATTGTGCGGCGGGGTGATGTAGCTGTTTTGCTGACTTTTTGGAACAGGAGTTGGGCGGGCTGTATCTGCTGATTTGACGGTACGCCGTGTTTTTGTTGAGACTAGACAAAGCGCGTACACGGCGATAGCAAAGTTGGAAGCATTCAATAAACTTTAGTTGCCAGTTAGCGCTTGTCCTGTGTGCTTCTTCGTCTTTTTGTTCCGTCTTTTTTGTGCTATTTTTAATATGAATGTCCATTACCAACTTGCCCAGCAGACCAAGCTTTTACAATACATTTCTTCTTCATTGGGCTCTTTTCTATGTAAGCTTCCACTATGTGAGCAGTGCGCGCAGTGCACGAGTCTCATCGCCCTTTCGACGTGCAAGGCCAGGTACCTTGCCTACTGTCTTCGGAAAGGACAGTGCCCACCGGACATTGCTTCCTTGTTTGGTGCCTTGGGTCCATCCATCGGTCATTGGAAGAGAATTTGTAAGATCCTCAAGTCTGAGTGTTGGCGGCAAGTTCGTCTCTTTCACGACTGGCTGAGAGTCAGTTGTTTCAAGTGGTGCGGGGACGGCCAAGCTGGAGCGACCCGATTGGCAGAATACCGCAGCATGGCGGTAGCGACGACGGAGTTTCTTTGCAGAGGAGCTACGAAGGTAGCAAAGACAATCGGTCCGTTCTCCGGAGGGTTGCCCGTCACTTCCACGACTCGGACCTTTCGCTCCTGTTGGCTGACAAAAAAGGAAGCTTCACGTCGTACTCCCAAACAAATTATTTAGTGAGAAAGCTATGCTGACCATCAACAAGAACTTCGAACTAGCAGACACACGACCGGCTAGGGCAAAGACTAGGGTGGTTAAGATGCTGGAGGAGTTGAACCTCGAGGCTTTGGCGAAGCGTGCAAGAAATTGCAAACTGGATGTCCTGAAGATGTTCTTTGCGGCAAAGACGCACAAAGTTGAGTGCCCCTTCAGAGCCATCGTCACAGAAAGAGACAGCTAACAGGCCCTGGTGAGCAGGTTTCTGCAGCTGCACCTGAGTAACCTCATCCCAGAAGACCCATACAAGGTGAGCAGTTCGGACCACCTCATCGACGTACTACGGGAGGGCCTACCTGGAGTCAACAACGCTTTCTCCATGGACGTTGGGGAATTGTTTTATTCGGTTCCACACGACGAACTTCTAGTTGCTGTTCGGGAACTGATTGAGGCATCGGGCGTTCTTGCATTTCAAAATGCGTGTGGGGTTACGGCTGATGCCTTCCTGGAAGTGTTGGACTGCTACCTAAACTCAACGCTTGTTTGCTTTGAGGACAAGGAGTATGTGCAGAGGCGTGGCATTTGTATCCGGTCTAGTGTGGCGCCTGTACTATGTGAGAGTTTTCTTGCCAAGTTTGACCGCTCGGCTTTGCATGAGTTGGCTGACACCCCTGTTGTGAAGGTTTGTAGGTACGTCGACGATTTTATTATTTTTGTTAGTGTTGATGCAGAGCAAAGCCTGGTCTCTTTAGTCGAGACTACTCTGGAGGTTTTTAGCAGATCTTCTAAGCATTTACATTTTACCTACGAACTTCCGTTGGAAGGATTTTTACAGTTTTTAGATGTCCGGTTGTCTTTTAACTCCCTTGACCATGTGTGCTAGATGTACAGGCCACGCACAAAAAAGGCCCTTTTGGCTTTTGACTCAGCCCACTCTAAATTGATAAAGAGGGGCATCGCATCGCTCTGCCTCCGGTCGGCACTGTTGAAGTCCTGTCCGCATGTAATTAGAGACAGTTTTGACCTCCAGGCACTTCGCTTGGAGCACTCCGGGTTTCCCTCGGTTTTAATACAGGGAGTTGCGGAATCCATTCTAAAAAAGTTGAAAAGCTCTTCCGTTGTACCTAAGAGGAAACCAAAGAATTTTGTAGTGCTACCTTACATTCACAAGGTGTCGCACAATCTTAAAAGGATAGCGTCTAAGTTCGACGTGGACGTTGTTTTCACTGCCCCGTGCAGATTGTCAAAATTGTGCGCTATGGTGAGCGGGCCGAAAGTGAAGAAACCTGTTTGCAGCAAGAAACACGTCACAAAGTTTGTGCCTTGTGCCACTGAGGTGGTTTACAGCATTCCTTTGACGTGTGGTCGTGTTTACATAGGGCAGACGGGACGTTGCTTAAATGATAGACTTCGAGAGCATGCGGCTTCTCTTGGCAACAATTGCGGTTCCCACTTGCCGGGGCATGGTAAAACTTGTGGTTGTTCCCCCACGCTGGACGGTGCGCAGGTGGAGGGACGCAACAAAGGAAGGATAGAACGAGAGTTGCTGGAGGCGGCAAAAATACATGCTTGTGACAAAGACGTTTGCATAAGTGTCGCATCGGTGTATATGCAGCCGAAAGAGCACGGTTTCATTAACACTATCTAACTTGTAAATATTAACGCGGCGTTTTTTTCTATTCCTTTCCTCGTTCGGATTGTGCGGCGGGGTGACGTAGCTGTTTTGCTGACTTTTTGGAACAGGCTGTGGGCGGGCTGTATCTGCTGATTTGGCGGTACGCCGTGTTTTTTTTTTTTTTTTGAGACTAGACTAAGCGCGTGCACGGCGATAGCAAAGTTGGAAGCATTCAATAAACTTTAGTTGCCAGTTAGCGCTTGTCCTGTGCGCTTCTTCGTCTTTTTGTCCCGTCTTTTTTGCGCTATTTTTAATATGAATGTCCATTACCAACTTGCCCAGCAGACCAAGCTTTTACGAGAATTGCAAGGCTGCATTCTGGTTCCAGGACGGAAACCCTCAGCTGAAGGTCTGTTTCCGAATCTTCGTGTCAAACTATTGCCTTTTTCTCTACTGGAGGATAACAAGAGGTATAACTAAGACATAATGTGCCCAGATATCTCGCAAGAAACAAGAAAGACAACTGAGGACTTTCGTGACAGGTATGATAAGTACCAATCACATTTCAATATCTACAGTGACAAATACTAAGCTTTGAGTAGACTGCTTTTCAGAGAAGGCTATTCTACGCATATTCCACTGTCAGGTCAAACATCGGAGTGCACCTCTTTGTTTAGCACTTAACTTGGGATAGTGAGGCCAATCAAACCTCTAACATCCCTGACTAAAAATGGAAGCTGTCTGGGGTGTCAGCACCTGTGCCCTCAAAGACCCAAAAAGCCAAACCCCAGCCTCCACAAGACCTTAAATAGCACTTTGCTGATACGTACAGTGAACTGGAGCCAGTTGTTGAACACAATTCTAGGTAGTCTGGTTTGTTGACTGCGGGGAAGGGTGCCGCCAGCTTGAGTCAGCGTCGGTTACTTATCAGTGGTCTTCCTGGAGGTGAACAATATGGCAATTTTTGGAAAAGTTGAGAGGCACATGGTTATCCAGTGGCTTAGTGCACACGGGCGAAGTGTATGGCAAGACGACTAAGATATATAGTTCTATATAGTGCTTGCGTGTTTACCGATCGAAGGATTGCTACAGGAAAACATTTGCTCAACAGTAACTGTACAAATCGGTGTGAGAAGCATTGCCGGGTCTAGATTTTATGAGCAGAGTCTCCTAATGGTGGTGGAAGATTGGTGGCCGTGTATGTTAGCGTACTGCAGCTGGGAGAACATGGGACGAAAACTCTCGCTGCAGAACCCAGGAATACTGAGTTCAGTGCCCGCCTTTGACAGCACAACCTACAACAGACCTGCATAGTGAATTTACTACATCAACTACCTTCATTGATCAACCGCGGCACGTCGATTGGAGACGAGTGGCAAGTCAGCATTCGGCTAGGGGTCGTGGTCAGTTAGCGCTTCACCGATTGAACATTACACCCAGCTAAATGCAGACGCAGCAGTCATGTGCAAAGTGAACACTAAGGCCAATCGTGGTAGGTTTAGTAAATTCTGTACTATCTTGCTATCTGTCGTGATAATTCGGATTGACCACACCGAGAGAGACAGAACAGCACCCGCGAGCTGGGTTAAGCACGCGCCCCAACTGGCCGCCCCCTCTCGGGGTTTTATTGAAACGCATAAACGTGATTATTACCACATCCCCCTTTCTCTACATTGGGCTTGAAACTAGTTTCTGAATCTTTGGGGCCGAATGATTCGTCGCCCAGCTCTAGTGAAAGTGTAGGGCTCCTCTTTCCTTGTGCCGGAGTCGATGACAGATTCTTCCGGAACGAGAGCCGTAGCGGGACCTCCCTCTGGGTCGAGTACCTGTTCCGATGTCGGTTCTTTGTCCTTAACGCACGGGGTCTGGACATTCTCGCCTGGATTGATCACTTGTTCGCAAATCGTTTCTTCGTCTTCATTGTACCCGGTTTGAGCACTCGTTCTCGGTGTTTCTGCTGGGACTAAATGGTAGGTATTCCGGACGAGTTGTCTAGACGGTGTCTCCACCACGAAGGATCGCGGGTTGTTCGTTTTCCTCACAATCTTCCCCGGCGTGCCAGGGTCTCTGACCCAGACAGAGCCACCGATGGACGGCTCCTTGTGGCAGCTTACTCCGTGCCGTTGATTGTATCCTTGGGCCCGCCTTCTTTTCTCTTCCTTATATTTTCTTCGGAAATCCGCGTGGTTTGGCATTTTCGGGGTTAACATGGATGGCAACATAGGCAAAGTTGTACGTAGTTGCCGTCCCATGAGTAGTTGAGTTGGACTAAATCCGCAGGGGCCTGGTGTAGTTCTGTAGATCAAAAGTGCCAGGTCCGGGTCTTCGGCCTTTTTCAGGATGTCTTTGGCAACTTTTACCATGTGTTCTGCTTCCCCGTTACTCTTGGGATAGTGTGGGCTGCTTTTTATGTGGCAAATCTGGTACTTTCTTGTGAATTCGTCGAAACTCTTGGACGCGAACTGCGGTCCGTTGTCTGACCTGAACACCTCCGGTATCCCATGGCGGGCAAACGCAGACTTTAGTTCCGCCACAATCGCTTCCGACGTTGTTTGCTTCAGCAGACACACTTCTATAAATCTGGAGTAGTAATCTACAACTACAAGGTAGTGCTTGCCGTTCAATTCAAACAGGTTGGCTGCAACACGTTGCCATGGATAGTCAGGGAGCTCCGATGCTATCATAGGTTCCACTTTTGGGATGCTCTCTTGGATGCAGCTTGTGCAGTTGGTAACCACCTCTTGCAACTGAGTGCTGAGTCCTGGCCACCACACTGACATTCTTGCTCGTTCTCTGCACTTGGACACTCCTTGGTGCCCTGCATGTAATTGGCACAGCACTTTCTCTCTCAATAACTTCGGGATTACTAGCCGATTGTCTTTCACGAGGAGATCGCTCTGTACCGTGAGGCTGTCCTTGTTCCTGAAGTAAGGAGCGATCTCTGGTGGGATGTCCGTCTTGTGGGGCCAGCCCTTTGCACAGTACTCTCTTAACTTGCAACATACAGGATCTTGACTCTGAGCAGTGCGTACTTCGTCCAGATAGTGACTCGTAGCTGGCAGGAAGCTTGTCACAAGCTGGACGTACGCCTCTAACTCCTCTTCCATCTTCTCAGGGGGCTCTACTGGGGATCTCGAGAGAGCATCTGCCGTCCACAAATCCTTCCCGGGTACATGTTCTATGGAGTAGCTGAAACGCATGAGTCTGAGCTTGAACCTCTGGATTCTTGCAGGAATGGTATTCAACTCTCGGTCACCCAATAACGCAATTAGGGGTCTGTGGTCCGTTTGCACATGAAACTTGGTTCCTATCAGGAACTTTTCAAAGCGTTCGCATGCCCAAGAGACCGCATAAGCCTCCTTTTCTATTTGCGCGTACCTTCCTTCCGTCTCACTCAGTCCTTTGGATGCAAAAGCGACCGGGCTCACCAGTCCTTGTCTATACTTCTGCAACAGCACTGCGCCTAGCCCATACGCCGAGGCGTCTGCCGACACGATCAGCTGCTGTCGGGGATCATAGAGTGTCAGCGTTGTAGCTTCCGCGATGTCTCGCTTCACCTGGTCGAATGATCCTTGCTGCTGGGCTTCCCAGTTCCATTCTGCGTCCTTTCTGAGAAGATCTCTGATGGGTTTTAGCTTCTCCGACAAGTTGGGTACAAACCGTCCAACCTGGTTAGCCATGCCGATAAACTGACGAACTTTAGTAACGGTGTCCGGTGCCCGGAAGTCCATGATTGCCTTCACTCTTTCGGGGTCTGGCTGGATCCCTTCCGCACTCAGGATGTGTCCCAAGAACTTCAAAGATGTTTTTGCGAACTCGCACTTGTCGTTAAGTGTAATTCCCGCAGCATTCAATCTCGAAAGGACCTCCTCCAGCCTCTCGTCGTGTTCTTTGAGATCTCTTCCCGTGATCAAAATGTCATCCATGTGACACAACACTCCAGGTATCGCCTCAAGAACTTGATTCACACGTCTTTGGAAGTGCTCAGGTGCCGAGGAGATGCCAAAGGGGAGCCTTTGGAAACAGAACCTGCCAAAGGGGGTTATAAAAGTTGTGAGCAGCTGTGAGTCTTCAGCCAATTTCACTTGCCAGAATCCCGCTTTGGCATCCAACTTCGAGAAAACCTTCGCACCAGCGAGACGCCCCAGAGTTTCTTCTACCGACGGGAGGACAAGCTTCTCCCTTTCGATGCACTTGTTGAGGTTTGTCAGGTCAACACAAATCCCGACTTCTCCACTTGATTTGGGGATCACCACCATAGCTGAGCACCAGGGAGTCGGCTCTACGATTCTCCTAATAATGCCGTCTTTCTCCATCTCCGTCAGCTGGGCCTCGACCTTATCCAACAGAGCCGAGGGCACTCTCCGTGACGTGTTTACTGACACTGGGCTTGCACCTGCCTCGAGCTTGATGTGGTAGTCACCTTTCATTTCCCCGAGACCATTGAACATTCCTGGGTACTTTTCTTTGTACTTGGCACCTGGGTCTGCTGTAACCGCTTGCAGCAGCTGTACAATCTTTAGACCCGTACTCGCCCGACGACTCAGCAGAGGTTCTTCCAGCCCTTGGATAACATACATCTCATCTCGGACGCTGTTGTTTCCACAGCTTAGGGTGGCTTGAACCTTTCCCAACACCTTCAGTGGCTGTCCGCCGGCACCGTAGAGTTTCACTGCAGTGGGTCGTACTGCACTGACATCTCTAACAGCCCTCAGTGGCACCGCATTTACATCTGCCCCGGTGTCAATCTTGAAAGTGATTGGCTTTCCATTGACGCTGAGCTCTTTTCTCCCTGCTGATGCATTGCTACCCTCCTTGAGTGCGCCCAGTGACCATCTTTCCTGTAAAGGTTCATTCTTTTCTGTGGTGACTTCTCGTAGAGTTTTCTTGTAGCACATCTTTTGCCAGTGGCTTTCTTGCCACAGGAGCGACATTTGGACGTGGATGCCGGGCAGTTGCTCTTTTCATTAAAGCTTTGTCCGCCGCACTTCCAGCAACCGTGTGGCGGGCTCTTCCACCCAGCAGTCTCGTTTGTTTGGTCTCCGGAACTGGAGCGGCCGTTACTCGACGTTTTCCGGAGGGCGTCGACAGACAGTTCTTCTGCTGGGTTCTCCTGGCGCACGACAGCCTGCTGCCTTCGCACGGCTTCCTTTTGTCTCGCCTTTTGTAACGCCTTCTCCAGGGTGAGTTCGGGATCAGTTTGTAACGTCTCTGACAGCTTCCCGTCCTGTAAGCCGACCACCAGGCGGTCGCGCACCAATTCTTCTTTGAGTGCTCCGTACCCACAGTGGGCCACCAGTCTGTGTAGGGCCGTTGCGAAGGCCTCGACGGTCTCGCCAGGTTCTTGCTTGCGTTGATGAAACCTCGCTCGCTCGTAAATAACGTTTCTTTTTCCGATGCAATGATTTTGGAATACTTCCAGCACCTTTTCGAAGTCCACTTTGTCTTCTTCCGTCAGCGTTGCTGTGGCGAGTATGTCCTCGGCATCTCCCCCTAGGCAGTAGATTAGAGCGTCTACTTGAGCTGCTCCTTCTTCCTCCATGAGTCGCGAGACCCTTCTGTACCTGAGGAAACGACTGGACCAGGCCGTCCACTCCTCTGGGCGTTGAAAATCGAACGCCGTCGGTGGCGCGAAACCGTAGGCTAACCTGGGGGGCTATGTTGCGCTTTTTGGACTCCCAGGAGACTAGGGAGAGGGAAGTGACGTCAACAACGCAGCAAATGCAGATTGGATGTTGATTTTGTTTTCTTCTGTCAACATCCAATCTGCGTTTGCTCTAGTCGTTGACGTCACTTCCTTCTTCCAAGTCTCCTGGGAGTCCAAAAAGCGCAACATAGCACCCCTGGGGTGCTATGTTGCGCTTTTTGGACTCGGCTTCATAAATAATCTCGACTGCAGCCCCATAAGTTTAAAATTTGAAGGCACTGTGCTTGAGCAAGTGTCGGAACAAAAATTTCTCGGTGTATGGTTTACTGAGGACCTTTCATGGAACACTCACGTAAATAAACTCAAAGGTGAATTATCTCGTGTTACGGGAAGTATATATAAAATACGAAACTTGCTGCCCACTTGGCTAAAACAGACGTTGTACTATTCTTTGTTCTACCCTAAAATCAGTTACGGCATCTTAGTTTGGGGGACGACGATCAATTCTAACTATGTCAAACTTATCACCTTGCAGAAGAGGATTCTTCGCATGTGCGAAAATTATAAAGGAGATATTAGAAACATAAGAACCCAACCACTATTCATCAAATATAATATGCTTCAGGCTGACCAAATATACTATTTTAGGCTCTTACAATGGATTCACAAACACAGAATATACTCCACACCAAAATCGAGTTTAGGTCCGTACCAACTACGAGACCCAAAGCGAAGGATGCCTTCAATAAGAACCAATTATGGCCGCACTGCTTTGTCATATCAGATAACTAAGATGCTAAACAGAACAGACATGACTATAGATTATAATAAAACATTTTATGCCTTCAAGAAACAGTGCCGAAGCTTTCTCGTGGGCAGTGGTATTAGCTTCTCAGTTCTGTAATATGTAGGCTAAGTTATTATTTTTTTTTAGTGTGTATTTATATTTGACTACAAATGTGGCTCTTGGCATATATTCGATCATTCTTTATTGCTAAACTAAATGGCGGCCATCAGCCCTAATTCATGCTGTGACGTTCTCACTTTCTTTTTTTATATATATATATATGTGTATGTGTGTATATGTATATATATATATATATATATATATATATATATATATATATATATATTTAAGCGATATGATGTTTTTGTGTCATAGAACGTTACGTTTGTTATATGCTTCGAATCATGCTTGTTGTGAAACATGTGTTTTTTGCTGGTTGTTTGATTGTGCCGTTTTATTTTATTTTACAATTCACAATGTTGAATGTTAAATTAGCTGTTTCATTGTGCTTTTCTTTAATTTTTACCGAGTATACCTATTGCTGAATATATTTATTGCACTGTTTACTGTTGAACTGTTGGGGGGCAGAGACTCTGTCAGGCTTCACGCCTTTATCTCTGCCCCCTGGGCGGAAAAACCCGCCAAACAAATAAAGAAAAAAAAAAAAACATTGTACAGTCTCCAAGTTTTTAAATCCAACTCATCGCAAGAATACTCTTTCTTTATAAGTACTCTCCTTCTACAGTGCCTTAGACAAACGCCAGAAGAATTTTGAATCAGCCGGACAGTCGCGTAAAAAACAAAACCGAAGCTGCAAAAAGTTAACATTCTCTCGTGCTTCGTGTTTGGGGGGGAGCCGACAAAAAAAATGGCCGCATCTCCACGTGGTGAATGATGTTGATTGGAGCGAAGCTCTGGTGGTGCTGATGATACTGATTTTATTGTTCATAGGTAGTGCTGATGGTGCTGATTTTTTTTATTGCTCATAGGTAGTGCTGAGTTCCGGGTTGCGTTTCGACTTCATTATTACTGCTTTATGGTCGGCGAAATGCAGAGCGATGCATGCAAAGTTTAACGCGATTATATACGCATTTGACCGCAGCGCCCTCTCCTGTATAGACGTTGAGCGGCTACATGCAGAGTTTCATCCATGACATCCCCAGCTCTTGAGTTGCTACCACATCTCAGAGCCCCCTACTCGTCCCGCAGTCGTGGCCGAGTGGTTAAGGCGATGGACTAGAAATCCATTGGAGTCTCCCCGCACAGCTAGGTTCAAATCCTGTCGACTGCGCAAACATTTTTTCGTTTTTTGTGAGCACGGACGCCGGACGGACGGACGGACAAAGCTAGACCCTAAGGAGCTTCGCCCCTAAAAACATACTCACTCGGATGAAGCGAAGACTGGCGTCCAGAAAATGATTCCAGTTCTCGTCGCTGTGAGCGATACGTGTGGTACCAAAAGAAGTGCCAACACACAGGCCTTCTTGGTGCCCTCAAGACTCATAACGTTTCCATTTGAGATGAAAGAGCGAACAACGGTTCAGGCTTTTCTGAGCTTTTTCTTTTCTGAAGATAGCAGCGAAAGAAAGTAATCGAGAGGGGCGAAAAGGACGGATCAATATTGCGCGCTAATGAACATGCTAGATAATATTTACGAATAGCGAATAGACTTTAACAATGTATTGACAATCCTTTTCTGCAGATTCAATCGACCGCCTTCAGCAATTGTAACGTGCGTAGTGTTTGTACTAAAATTCATGTATTCCAGTGGCGTCGTTCACAGGACGGGTGTACACGAGCGCTTCGATCGCGTATGCTCGTTATTGAAGCAGGTTCTGTTCAGACCTGTGGTATACCTTCTACATGGCGGTAAATCATTCACGGTAGAGCCGGGTTTATCCGGGCGTGTCTGCTACCATTAGGCAGTTCATAAATAATTTTCATTTCCAGTTATGGGTCATCGAATCTTAGTAATTTTGAAAGGCAAAATTTTGGCGGTATGTTCTTGAAGTAAGTACCTTTGGTGTATGAAGGTGGTATACTGTTTTTTTTTTTTTGTGTAGTCATGTAGTTACTTAGTAAACTACAAAGCATTTTGACATTAAAAGAAGTATTTTATGGCTGTAGAATTCCTCTTCCCCATATAGGGTTTTGAATTTGAGTTTCCATCTTCGATGTTTGCTGGTTCGTGTGCCTAAACCAGGGCTGGTCACTATCGCGATACAAATGTGTCGCGATAAGATCTTGTAGATACTTTCGAGTATCTGTACCTCTGTATCTAGATACATTTGAAATATGTGTTTGTATCTCAGTAGTGAAATACATTTACATTGTATCGCTTGTATCGCGATACTTTGCCAGACTTAGGTATCTCATTACATGTGTTGCCCTTTTTAAGATAAATGAAAACAATTAAAACATCTGTTTGGCGCAAGTCGCTTCGGAATTTATAATATGAACCCGCCCTATCACATAATCCATCTCAGTCACCAACATTAAAAAAAAAACAAAAAAAACTGTGGTTTGACGAAGGTTACGGTTAGGAATAACAAGATCAGCTCCTCTCACAAAGCCCTCCACTCTTTCCAATTTAGCAGAGTGAACGCCTTTAAGGAGTTGTGTGGACAAAACGTACGACCTTGTTGTCCAATATTTTCACAGTACGGGTGACTCAGAAGCATATAAGACGACAATTTGTGATGCGCCCTCACGGCAAAACAGGGTTCATTTCGGGCAGACGCCTTTTGTCAAGCATGGTACGCAGTCCTTACCGTTCTGCAACTATGTGGTTCAACGGGGGTGACATGTTTCTTTAGCGGCATTAATGATAAATAAAGAGTTCGAGGGAAGGGGTATGTGCATAGAATAGCACAGGGAAAGGAACACAAGCATAAATTACGATTCGCTTTCGCCACGTAGCACCGTTCGGGAAGAAATGTATTTCTATACACGAACTCAACTCTGTGACGTCACGGCGCGGTGGTGGCGCGTCGGGCGCACTTCCGGTCTGGGGCTGTGGGCAGAAGTCCCCATGCCAGACGTGTATTCCTGCGTTGTTTTGAAAGGAACCAGACAAAAACCTGCCTTCTCGTCAAAACGCCGCAACTGCAGCCGTACCAAAAGTGTCGAGAAAGGTTCGAAGGTCAGTTTTCACGTGCTCGGTTCGTCCGAGAATCTGGATATGTGTCGTGAAAAGGAAAAAGCAGACGCCGTCGGACAACGATTGCTTAGGCGTTAAGCACTTTGGGTTGAATTCACGGATACTTGGGGTCATCCGATTTATTTGTTTTGTTCCAACATGAACGCCAGAAAACCTTCAAGTTGTGCGGACCACCTGCGGACTACGTTCAGTGCATCTTCAAGTTTAAGCGGCCGCCTGATCGTTCGAACTGTCGTCTGCTCTTTCAAGCGTTTCTTCTTGTCATCTGCTCTCTTAGACGACGCCGGCCCGTAGACCAAATGTTGGCCCGGTACTTGCGATAAGAAGTAAGTGCAGGCCTCAAAAGACTAAAGTTTGAAGGTTGGTAAGCAGGCTCGATGTAAACAGATACAAGGAGATGTTGATCATTGTTACCAGTGACCATCACCGACTTGTTTTGCCTAATTCACTTGGTCCGATTCTGCTTGAGACTTTCAGTATCGACGTCGACCATCTCAGCTACGGTTCACGCTTTTGCAGCCCGAGCATCGTCGCGACTGAAAATTGCGAGCGAAATCTCATCATGCGAATCAGGCTTTAGCGTAGATACTGCGGCGTCCACGCGGAATGAATCGCCACATGCCACATTATTCATGCGAAGTTTTGCGGTGAAACAAGCCTCGGTAATTTCGCTGACGCCGCTCAAGTAGTCAGACATCGCCAGGAAGACGTAGAATCCACAATTTGAACGCAAAAAAGGGCAGGGGGACTCACACCGACGCTGACAACATCGCATTTCAATGGTTTGTTTATGGGCGACGGCGAGCTTCTTGCCCGCACCCCCATCGTGCATGCGCGGCGCCCGTGGCGTCCGCTAGGGGCGCTCCGGTTTGTTTGTAAACATGAGTTGGTGTATAAGTAGCTGTATCTGTATTCCGTACTACTTTTTCGCCGTTGCTGCAGAAGTATCTCAGGGATATCCCGTTGCATCAAAGACAAATGTATTTAAGTATATGTATTTGGGCCCTAAAACAAATGTATCTCAGTATTTGTATTCCCGAATACATTTTGTGGTACCTCTGCCCAGCCCTCGCCTAAACATATAGTCACTTGGGATTTTCACATGAGCGTTATATTTCTTCTTGAGTGACGTGACACAGCAACTCTGTCGTGACGGTCATTTATTCGCGTATATTTGTTTAGAACCATTCGTATTTACCAGCAGGTGCTGTGGTCATTGCGCCATCGCCCAAACTCACGACGTCACAGACTTTTCATGACGTTCGAAAGGTTAGTCTATCTATTTTAGTGTTAGTATAGCCAGCGATAGCTTTAGAAACTCGGGATGTGACTTATTGTGTTCCCGCGTTTCTTCTTGATTGGTCCTTCGGAGTTGTTATCGGCGAATGCCGCTCTCTGATTGGCTGCGGAGCGTTAATTAGAAGCTCCGGGACTCGCCACACCCTGCAGCTTCTTAAGTTGTCAGTGACTCTGAGAAAAACGAGGCACGTAATATATGGGAGATTTCTCGACACTGCGGAAATAAACACAGAAACCCATTAAAAGGCATGGTTAAAATGCAATGTGGAGATTAGTGAAGTACCTACCGATTTGTTTGTTCTGAATAGTTTCTTGTTGTATCAACCCCGTCCCCCCTCTCTCATGCGTAATGAATGCGCCCAATGAGACTGCACCTACCGAGGTCACGAGTTTCCATGGCAATCACAGCAGGGAAGACCAATCCTCAACCAATGATAAAATTTAATGGATCGGTTACATTGCCCGCGGATGGCCCATGCTAATTAATCCAGACAATGTCAGTACACTCCGTTTCACCTTACATAAGGGCTGGGCGACGACTTAAAATTTTAATTCGATTAATCGCCACCTTTTATTCGATTACTCTATCGATTAGTCGTCGTCAATCATTTCCATGCGTAATATTTTTAAGTAAACATTATATCTATCTTTTTTTTTTCTTTTTTCGTTTTTTTTTTTGTGAAAAAATGTGGCAAACGGCGCAATATGCAATTTGGTTTGTAAATCAATTTCGATGTGTAGATGAGGTCAGTTCAAGGACACTCACACTCACAGACCATTACTTCCGCCGGATGGGGCAGAAAAGATTCGTTCATATTTTCCGGCAACAGCGACCTCCTTTGGTTGTTCGCAATAGTCTCCACTGCGCTAAGCGGACGCTCGCACGGCGTTGAGTGGTCGAGAAAGGTGTAAACTTCTGCGCTTTCTCGAGTTACCAATCTCACCCATAAAAGTTTACGTTAGGCCACAATTTAGTCTAAAATGTGCTTTTTACTCGGGTGAATGCTCGTCCACGTCTGCACGGTGAAAGCGTTATTTTTTTACTTTCTTTAGGTTCGTGAAAATATTACCGATTACCGGGTTAAAAAAAACAATTAATCGCGATCAAAGCATTTATCGATTGATCAGTAGGTGTATTTATCAATACCCCGGCCTTACTTTAAATCCGGCCACACTCAACTGCACAATTTGATGGAGTCATCGAGGATTGCAAAAAGTGGATCGTCACGCTCTCATGGTCTTTATGGGTTTATTGTCAGCGACTCCACCAATCACAAAAAAATAAACAGCGCATGATTACGAGTTATATATTGCGTGTGATTTGCTTAGCAGGGAATAGAAAACGCACAAATGCAACGAGAACCATGACGATGCCGTTTTGACACTGCTTTAATTGGATCCATCGGATTCTATGCGGAGAGGAAGCCGTCTGCTTCTTGCGCGGGAGTCGTGGTGGCGTCACAACGACGCCGAGCTCTGATTGGCTCTGATTGAAAGGATAGGGGGTGGACCTCAATGCTAGATGCCTTGCGGTCTACCCACTATTGGCGTCAGTCAGCCAATAAGAGCTCGGCGCTCTACATCATCGCAACCTCTGTGCAAGAAGCAGACGAACTTGCGCTACACATAGCGTCGGCTGCGCTCGTGCGTAAAGGAAAACGGAGTATATAGTGACCCTAAATCCGGAGTCTTTATTGGTGCGTGGACCCATCGCCGCAATACACAGCCGGGACCGACAAGCGCTTTACGCTCATATATTCATTCGGGCGGTGCCCCCTGCATGATTTTCCCCGGTTTCCCCAGCGGTCCCTCGGTGGCGTTGCAGTCGATGCGAGGTTATCTCCCAAACCAACCCTCATGTACTGCTATTGGGTCATACAAAATACACTCCGCAGACCCTGTATCGGGTGTGTTTCGTCCCGTCTCGCTGGTTACAGCAGAAACTGTCTGCATACATGTTTGAAGCATATATACACCTTGAACGAAACGGATTAAACGCACTTTACACTGACCGCATAAATCGGTTTCTTAACTTATCGCGCTGGGATTTACTAAACGGGTGATCGAAGCTGGTGCATTAATTAATGGATAGTATAAATATATAAAACCTCCGGAGTAAAAAAAAAATAACAAAAAAAAAACTGAATATGTCTATAGAAGCATTTTCCGCTAAGCCTTTTATCTCAAAATCATCAGGAAATCGTTGTCGGATATTCTGGCGCTTACTAGGATTGAAACATATGTCAAATGGAAAGAAAATTGAATTGGCGTACCTATCTTTCACTTCATTTGGCCCAAATAGGCGCCACAGTAACACATCGTATTTGTTTAGTGTATATGCAAAAGTATAAGGAAAACAGTTTTTGACTTTTCTTGATTTTCTCGGGTGAGCCAATCATTCCACATTTTTAGCGAAAGCTTCCACCGACTTTAGGCACCTCTGTAGTAAATCCCAGCGCGATAAGTTAGAAACTGATTCATGCGAGCAGTTTAAAGGGCGTTCAATCTATTTTGGCCACGCTGTATGTAGGGAGCGAACCTGCTGCAGGACGTGTGCTTGAGGAGTTTCCTCGGATAATTTTGACGTTATGTCTCCAACGAACACTGCATTTTGCACGACGTATGATCAGGGCTTCTCTCTCTCTCTCTTTCTGCCTTTAGGTTGCGTTGTTCTTGAGCGCCAACGTGTTGCTTGTTTGCACCAGGATAACGCCAAATATTATTATCGAACCAGTCATCTGAAAGACAAAAAAGCAGGTCTATATTGTCAGCCATGTAATAAAAAAAAAATCGTTACTCTATCTGCTGTTTCGTTGGTGCAAGTGAGAAAAGCGTCAACTTGCTTGCTCTAAGCGACATTATTTGGACGTTTTATTTTTTTATTTTGTTTTTGTGTTGAAAACCTTGTTTTTAGGCTTGCGAGGGGGAATACCTAAACCAGCCTTGACCATGCTTTAAAAGCGTCGGTTACTTCGTATTCAACCTTTAACAGACTTATATACCGACACATTGCAGAGGCTCTTGTGTGTTTCAAAACTCGGAGTTTGCTTACTGGCACAAGCAAAGACCTCTTGAGCACGAAGAAGCCTCCACCGCCAAGGCACATCCCTTCGGGGTCAACGATTTCATGCAGATAACGCAGCGGCATAAAAAAAAAACAAAAAAAACACCCAAAGTTGTTTATTTTTTACTTTGCCATGTGGGGCAGATTGGTGATACACATACCTGTTGGAGGTAGCAGTCTGGCGCCTCAATAGTGGGGACTATCAGTATGGCGCTCTTAAGTTTGCGTACCTGTGAAACAAAGAACAAACAAAAAGCTAATAAGACTTCAAAGTTGTCAGATCCTGGACGGTGCCTTGGCCCACCTCGTCGATTAAGCTTTGTCCGGTGTAAGCCAGGTCAATGAAGCACAGCGAAGAGTACAGTGAGTAGACCGCAGCTAACCAAAGTTCTTTCCTTATCCCATCATGAAACATAGCGTCTAATACGACGCAGTCAACCATGATCGTGCTTGCACACGCTAAAATTAGCGGCCCTTCCCAGATTTCGTTGAACGACTCCTTGAGTTTCCTGATGTTGTTCATACGGAGTCGCGTAGCTTCGATCTCGCGTTGGGATTGCGAATGAAGGTGAATGTTTTGTAATTTGCCTCCCTCTTGAAAACCCTGCACTTCAACTTGGATATATTCTACAAGGACCTTCGTACAGCACCTCAAAAACATGTACGATAATGAATCGTAAACAATGAAGCCGCTTCCCATGATAAAACCGAATATCGTCAGTGGAACGGACTTCTGTGGTGGCATGGACCTGGTCAGTTCCGCTATCATGAATCGTTCTGCTTCGGCGAAGCACAACACAAAGGCCATAAATACCCAAATTGCACGCACCACGTTCCATCTGTGGAAAGTCGAGTGCTGTAAGCTGTAGGTGCGAGGCGAACAGCCAGTGTTGGTTTCGAACACCTCCGATTTCCGGAAGAAAGTGAGTAGTTTATCGGGTTTTGCTAACATGACTGCGAGGTTGGCGATTATCTTTACCATCACGACGCCGCAGATTACGAGCAGCAGGTACTTGGACAGAGTATCCGAAATGTTCCTTATTACGTAGGCGAAGCGTGTGGCGTACATTTCTTCGAGGATGAGGTAAAGACCGAAGCAACTGAGCGAATAAATGGTGTAAGGAGTCTTCCAGTTGACTTTCGCGTTCCTCAGCGAGTTTCCCCGAAAGTTGTGGATGAAGAAACAGCTGTACAGTCGACAGAGGATCGCGTAGGGGGCGGCACGTTGCAGCATGAGGGACCTCATTCTTCCTTATCAGACGAAAGTCATAGGAATCGTTATCTGAAATAAAATAGAAACCATACTCTTTTGCTTCCTGAATTTTTCAGTTTTTTTTTTTTAATTCTAAAATTAGCAGTGTGTGTTATGGTCAGAAATCTTATTACAGTTACTGACATCTTAAGAATGGAGGGGTGTGGGTCATTATGTCCACTCTTTTACTTTGTTATTTCATCGTTAGCCTTCTAATGCTGCTATTTGATGGACTGCTGAACGATCATAAGATGATCAGAACCCGACACGACCCCGTTATTTAAAGCTGTCAGTGACATGCAGTAAAACGAGGTCAACGTAATCTAATGTTTGTCGGCACACAAATTATTTCCCAATTTCAGAAAGACCTATCTGTTGCAGCCGCTGTTGAAACGCTGCTTCTGAGCGAGGCTCTTGTCTCGTTCGCTTGAAGCATTACACAAATGCGCGTCATCAGCGCGGTGTGGTTTGCTGCAAACAAGTAGCTTCGTTCAACTATTGGACATAATGCGCGCGAGCTTGCGTTTCTTGGCTGCTCGTGGCCTAACGACGCATCCGGGTTGTGAAAGGATTAAACCTAACCCGAGTTTCACTGATATTTCTAGAACTGGCTTACAATAAATAGTCTGTGCAACCTCGTCACGCGCAACGAAGTAAAATTGCCAAGAAAACTGGCAAGTTGTTTTTTGGCAATGGAACGAACTCTACCTTATGAGGAAAACCAAATGCTGGTGATAAAAAATATCGAGCCTTCCGGGTTACACAGCTATCAGTATATAGTCACTGGCACTTTAAGAAACGCAGGAAATGCATCGAGTCTCGGGCATATAAATATTTCTCTACGGCCAATGCGATTGCGACATTGATCGATACGATCGTAGCATTGGCCAATAAGATCACCGAAGACTGAAGGATCAACAAAGAAGCAATATCATAATAAACCACGCCTTGCGTTTCTTAGGTTGTCGGTGATTAAGCGTAGCGCAAGTTCGTCTGCTTGTATTGAAGGGGTTGCGGTGACGTCAGAACACCGAGCTCTGATTGGCTCTGATGGAGGGAATGTGGATAGACGTTATACTGCTAGCTGCCTTGAGGTCTACCCACTACCCTTCAAGCAGAGGCAATAATAGTTCGGCGTTATGATGTCACCACAACTCCTACCAGAGAAGCAGATGAACTAGCACTCGGCATAACTTTATTTTTATTGAGCCAGCAGGACATCTGCTATCAAGGGTTAATGAAAGATCTGCGAAAAAATGGCGACGCTAGAAGCAGACAATATGTGATCGTATCTTAAGAATGTGAGTTATTAGCCTAACCTTGCAGCCGTATAAGTATCAATAATTTACAATTACAGTTTAAATGAAGACATGGCTTACGACATGCCTGGTGGATATCAGTTCCTGAGGTAACCTTTTTTTTTTTTTTTCTTTTGCCCCCAGTTGGAATGCAACACTAAGGGCAGAGGTTATGATTTGTGTAGAAGGCCATAATTAAGCATGTATAAACTCAGTCCCTTTATCTCAAAACGTTTTCATGCCATTTGAAGCTAGATTAAATAATACATTTAATGAATTTTCACAAATATGGATGATGTATACGAATATTTTGTAGTTGCCGAGAACTGACGCGTAGGAAAAACTAACTATCGGTACCCGCCGCTATCCTCCAGCGGTCCCTCTCTCTCTCTCTCTCTTAAGTTCAAACGGACGGAAAAAAAAAAGAAACTCACTTTGAAGAGGCGAAGAGATGACCGAAAGGTGACTCGAATTGATGCCTCTATACACGAGCCGTAAAATGCAAACAAAGAAGGGGGTTTCTTAAAGGGCTTCTTGGTACCGTCAAAAATAAGACAGCGTTCTCTCGCGTGGTGCAAATGAGAACAGCGTTGCAGGATCTTCGGTATGTTTGTTTAACGGTTGCTGCAAAAGTAAAGACCAGACAAGTGCGGAAGAGACAAGTCGATATTCAGTGGTAATGAAGGCGCTACTTAATAGTTGCGAATCGCGGATGAACTCTGTTAATTAATGTCCGAGTTAATATATTTTCGGAGGGTTGTATGGAGCACCTTTAGCGGCCCGTTATGCGCCTGATGTTTCCACAAATATTCATGTATTCAAATGGCGTTGCCGACGCGAGGAGGTGTAAACAAGTGCTTCACGCGTACTGGTTATTGATGCAGGTTCCCTTCAGACCTGAGTTGCGACTTTTATAGGGTAATGAATGATTCCCTGCGGACGCGGGACCATCCGAGCGTTTCAAATACAATTACGCAGTTCACAACGTTCAAGTTAATAAATACTTTCCGTTTGCAGATAGCGGTCGCAGAAAAAACAATTCTGCGGTAAAACTGTTGCAGGATGGTGTTCTAGTACGTTCGTTAGACCTTTGACAGGTAGTGCTACATTATTGGATGGTCATAATAGTTCATTAGAAAACTACGATGTACTTTGATAAAAAAAAATGTGTAATCTACCGTGGGGTGCACTTTGTCTTGCCTTAGGATTTTGAATTTGAGTTTCTATGTTTACAGGATGCAAGTCTCTATTGCAAATGAAAAGGGATATGTTGAAGTCACCAGAAAAGCGTCACGTCTCTTGGGGTTGGACATGGCACATCAACTATGGCAAGTAGCGTGTCAACTATACCCTTTCCTTGCTGTCGTTCGTACACACATCGATTGTTTATAATAAACCTTATTTACTCAGAAGTGATGTGATAACTGCGCATAGGACCAAGCCCGTGACATCACGACTAACGCCAACGCCTCGTCGTGGAGTCAGAAGGGTTGTTTGGTTTGCGTGATGAATAAAAATATGGCGTGTTAAAAGTGTCAAAAGCAAGGACGCGATACGTGAAATATGCCAAATCTCAAAATGCGATGGTTCTTTATTATTTTAGGAATAATTTTCACTCTTTACAGAGGCTGCAGGAAATGTTGGGTACAACTTCGCATAAAACAGGCGATAGGAACAACACAAAAAAGAACCATCCGACTATCAATTCTCAGGGCTATAACAAATGTGCATTTAGAATGACAATTAAATAAAACAATAATTTATACAACCCACACAGTAAGTGATAACAAGTATCTAATACTCGAATCTACATAAGCCCGGTCATTGTAAAATTGTAATCACTTTTTGTAACTAAAAAAAAAAGAACAAAACCATTTTTTTCGTGCAGATACCCCCACTGGAGGCTTGGCAATCACTTAGCCCCATACTGTTACGGTCGCAGCCTCACAATAGAGGATCATTCAAGGAAAAGGACAGCTAAAAAATCACTTTTCACACTGCCTTTGGTTTCTGGTCTCAGCCCTTCTAAATACGGGAAAGCTGTCGCAGCCAAGGCCTATGGATTTCCACGGACTAAGATGTATTTCCCAGTAGAGTACTTGCCTCTGCCATAAACTATACATCCCGAATCATCATGGCCTTCTCACCGGTTGCGTCGCTGACGTCGACTGTTCTCAATGCCAACGTTTCTAGATTAGCTCGGTCACGGAACTGCCCATAGACGCTGCACGCAGGAGCATTACCCCCCTTTTCGCCTCACGGCTCGCCTCCCGCCGTTCGACGCGCCACCGTTTTGAGAGGACGGTTGTTGTGGTAACTGCAGTGCACTCTATGAAATGCGCATGTTTCGAAGCACAGCGTCTAGATGGCGTTTCACCGTGCTCTATGAAGCACACAGTTTTGAAACGAAAATCTAGATGGCGCTTTAAACGACGGGAGGCGGACTGAGGAAGAGTGAGGGTTGGTGGCCCACTCCGCGGGAGTTCCACAACTGAGGTAATTTAATAACGTCGTTCAACACTAACGTCGCAGCGAAGTGACCATGACGTCTCCAAGGAATCCTATACGAGGAGCGCTTATAAAGTTTGTATTTAGGCCGGTTCATACATACATTGCAGTGCTAAATCAGTACTAGCGGTAGCGCTGAATGCAGCGCTGACTTGAACGTAACTTAGCACTGATACAGCGCACGTATCAGCACTGTATCATTAGGGAGTTTTCGTAGACCGCGTTTCCCCCTCCGCTAAGCCCTCCGCAACGAAGCAGCCGCTACTGCGCCGGCGCGCCGATGGCCTTGACTGTGGAGTTCCGGCTAGCGTAACTGGTTGCGAAGAGCGTTGCGGGACAGCGGAAACGATCTACGAAAACTCCCTATTAATTCAACGAGATGTTAGCGTTGTATCTGAAAAGTCAGCGTTATATCCAGATCAGACTAATAGCGCTGATGTAGCGCATTGGTGTATGTGTGACATTTCCTCGAGTCACAATTCCTTCGTCAACCACATTTCACGGGGAATGATAAACCGATCCGCGAATCCAACAGCCATTCTCAAAAGAACAAACTCGAAGCCCCTGTTGCACGGTAACCAAAAATTTTCGCGAAGCGTGAAAGAAGGTTAAATCGCTTGCCACCAGATGGCAGAGTCATGCAGTGTAATTGCATGACCCTGCCATATAATGTGGCTGTAATGAAAAATAAGGTATGAGGTGGTGAGAGAGATTTGGAAAGGGGTCATGGTGCCTGGCTTGACTTTTGGAAACGCAGTGCTATGCATGAAATCCGAAGTGCATGCAAGACTAGAAATAAAACAGCGTGGAGTAGGTAGGCTGGCTTTGGGGGCACATTGCAAAACACCAAACCAGGGAGTACAAGGAGACATGGGATGGGCGTCATTTGAGGGCAGGGAAGCTGTGAGCAAGATAGAATTTGAGGATCGGTTGAGGCAAATGGGTGGGGAGCAATGGGCACGAAAGGTTTTCAGCTATTTATACATGAGGAGTATAGACACAAAATGGAGACAGCGAACTAGGAAGTTAAGAGGAAAGTTTTTAGGCTGTGGGTTACGGAAGAGCAGGTCTCAGTTAAGAAGAAAGTTAAGGCCACAGAAAGAGATCGGGGGCTAGAGGGAATGCAGACAAAGAAGGCTCTGGAAGGCTATAGATTAAACAAAACAGTTATTGCCAAAGAAAGCATTTATGACAATTCTAGGGGAAGCTCATTGTTGTTTGAGGCAAGGACATGTGTTTTGCGAACCAAAACATACAGAGCGAAGTACCAGGAAATGAACACAGTGTGCGCTGCTTGTGGAGAGGAGGACGAGACGGCTGAGCACTTGATACTCTACTGTAAAGGGCTTCACCCTATGCATACCGAAGACAACATAGATTTAATAAGGTCATTGGGTTTTAGAGACAGCGAAGGAAAAGTGGATTTCAAGACAGTAGAGATTACCAAGCAAAGATTAAGTGAATGGTGGCAGAAAGCGAGAGAAAACTAGGCATTTTCTTATTAACTGATGGCAAGGGGGATTTATAGCCTCACTTTCTTTTCAGTACGGAGTGAATATAGTTTTCACATTTAAATATTCTAAGCTTAAAGGGTAAGACAAAATGGCTCGGTGGCGTAAGCTACCGCCCGATCCAAAGGGCTCAGCCGTATTCATCCATCCATCCATCCATTGCAAGTAGCTAGGCTAAGGTAGCGCTAGGTACCGCCCAATTCATGTTCTACATGAGAAGTATTTTCATTTCTCACCCCACATTGCGCTTCGGGATCTTCGGGAACATTTATTATACACACATGTAGACATATTACTCATACTACGTATACAAGCATCAGCTGAACATACATTGAGCGCCTACACATACACCGCACATACAAACGTCAATCCAACAGCACGCTAACCCAACTAATCCGAGCTAAATGTAAGGGCGCAAACAAGCTGGTGTACATTGCACATGGTTGAAAAAACCCCGAGACTGCGGGTAAACGACACGACAC
Source organism: Ixodes persulcatus (assembly GCA_013358835.2). NCBI lineage: Eukaryota > Metazoa > Arthropoda > Arachnida > Ixodida > Ixodidae > Ixodes > Ixodes persulcatus. The sequence continues at coordinate 46,441 of JABSTQ010009079.1, forward strand.
TAAAAAGTCTCTTAGAGACTTTTTCGTGTCGTGTCGTTTACCCGCAGTCTCGGGGTTTTTTCAACCATGTGTAATCCGAGCTCTGCGTTTCCGTCTTTTCTACTGGTCGTTTTGAACGTACGGAATTTCTCGGTGACCACCTAAGCAATAAGAAATATTCCCAGGATGTTGGTTTTTTCCAGCAATTTCATACCTCTTGGAGTATTTTGAACGGCTAAGGGGACGAATCTCTTAGTAAAAAGTAAACGCTCGATCATGCCGTAATTATTTGAAAGCCAATAAATCAAGCCGCTCTAATGCCGTTCCAAGCCATTTTTTGCTTCCCCACACAGCACGTTGTAGGGCAGTTTTTTTTTTTTTATCGTAGTATTTGTTTTTCTATTTGTGTTGTTCGCGTACGGCTGCAGTTGTCGTCTTTAAATAATCTCTGCAGAAAGGGGTATTCACTCAGTTGGAAGTGATGCCTCACGGGCAGAGAAATCGCTTTTCGATCACCTTTAATGCAGTGAAAGCCGCGACTTGCGGCAGGTGTTAAGTGTACGGAGCTATGCCGTGGAGAGCTCGAAAACTTCTAGCGCTCATCCCAACGCGCCACTTGGAGGGCAGTTTCTCCAGGAACCGTAGTATATTTAAACAGCAAAGTAAAGAATAGCTTTTTTTCAATTTTATTTACCATATTTCCTTAATCCTAAAATTCCAAACTCTAAATATACGTACTTTCCGTCATATTTTCATACTGTTCAGTCCTCTCCCCAGAGCGCAATCGCTTTCGGAAAGGAGACAACCGACAGTCACATTGGCCACTGTACGATAGGAGCACGGTTCAGACCAGCGTTCCAACATGACTATTCACACGTCGATCGATTGAACCTAATCCCTCAAGTGGTCTTAAACTCTTTAATGTAAAGCTGAATGTCAACCTGCGACACCCCGCCCCCTCCGATCACGGCCCGACCAGCGGCATCAATGCCCGACAGTTTACGTCATCTCATCTTGTTGTTACACCACTGATACGCGAACACACGGTCACATCGGCGATATTTCCAGTCTTCTATCCGCAACGCACAACACTGCCATTGCGATGTTGCTGCTACGTTGCTGAGACGCAGAAATACAGAACCACGTTGGACTGCCGGTTGGCATTCGGCATCGGAAAACAGGACCGAACTCAGCACAGAAGGCACCCAGGCACCCGGCAGCAAAATCTGTCTTGGACGCAGTTTCCGCGATTTCCATAACATCTTCAACGTCGACACATCCACTGTGGACCGTTTTGTGGACACATCGTTCCGCGTGGTCCGCATGGTTCCGCGTGGGTTCCGCAATCCGGAGATGGCCATCTTAGCCCAATGTACGGAGTGCTGCTGGCACTGCTCCGGAACTTCGCTGTTTCTAGCGGCTTCGTTTGCTCGTTTGATAAAATTAGTGGTAAAAACGTCAATGCAACTGAAATGTTCTGCACGTTTGGGCTGGGAGACGGAATTACAGGCGGTAACAATACTTTAAAAACAAGCGAGCTCGTGGTGATTTATGGTAATAAAAACCCGAGACTTAGGATCGCAGATAAGGGGACGAACACAACACGATGTCTCAAACACAGCTGAGGGTTTCAAAAGGCGAGCCCCCCGTGGCCTAACCGACATCCACGGTCCCGAAGGTCAAGCCGCTTCCTCCTGTCCGGACCATCGTCAGTAGAGTCACTAAATAAAGCTACGCTTTCAGAGTACCGAAACTCCCAAACTACGCGTCTGAAGCACGTTAGGGGCCGCCATCTTGGGTCCGCGCGCAGATGGAGGAGTGACTGTAGCTGAGCCAAGCCGAGCTGTAGCCGTCGACTGCTACAGCTGCCGCGGTGGCCGCGGTTGCAACTGTGGCAGCAAATCAAAGTCGTGTTGTTCGTATCTTGACGTGACACGGAAAACGCGCGTGCTGAGCGACGGACTTCAGCGTGCGCGCGCAGTAAACAGCAAACAGCAGCAGGCAGAGGATCGCTGGACCCAAGATGGTGGCGTTGAAAAACGCGATGATGATGATAGCGACTCACGTGACTGCCACTGTCCAATGATGCCGCAGCGAACCAGAACATTGTTGAATAGAGCGACTGTATTTTCGGCAAAATGCCAAACAAAAGGAATGCGGTACTCTGAAAGCGTAGCTTATTTAGTGACTCTAATCGTCAGTAGCCCTCCTCGTACACATGTACATGCACACGCGCTAGGCGCCGCACCCTCCATGAGAAAGTCCACGCAGTTGACTTATCACCCGCCACTACCACAACCGCTAATCCCCCACTTCCGCGCAATGCTTCATTGCCCCCCGCCGTCGAATCGTACACAAGCACATCCCTCCGATATCCCCCTTCCCCTCCCCCTTTACAATTGCCGACGTAAACGCAAACATCGAAGACACATGCGGAAGCCAAACCGGGGAGCCGAAATGCGCCGCAAAGTAGTCTCAAAGCCTTAAAGTTTGTACCGCTATCACCCGACCTTCCCAAAGAGCCTACCCCCCCCCCCCCCTTTCCCTTTCCCCTTAGTTCTGTCTCTTTCCGATGCCTTCACAAAAATTTAAAAACAACCCTAAAACAAAACAGAACAATGTTTCATAGCCTTTCGGCTGGATCTCACCCGTCATGGAGACGGAAACTCCGTTTCTAATAAAGGTTAAGGGGTGTCCAAACATGCGGTTGTACTGCACTGGCTAAATTTCTCATCTACAGCTCAAAGACCGATTACCCGTTGAGGCGCATCTCCATCAAGGCTGTATAAACATACAGAGCAAACCAATTTTTTTTTTTTTTGTGTCCAAACAGGATACTACAAAACTCACGACTCCGACAAAACGTGAAAATTAAAGCGGAAGCTTCAATTTTGACGATTTTTTTGCAGGAGTCGTGTCGCCCGACGATCTTTGTGGTCAAGCCAACATCAAGACTTTTCTCCTCGCCTCCTCCACTTTTCTTTGACGTCGGTGCTCGTCAGATTTGACGTCACACGCCACCTGCGTTTGGCTGACCTCGCCAACGACCTCGTGTACCTCACCTTCGTGTCGTTCCCTTTCCCGTTTTCGGGACTTGAAAAATGGTTGATGCCTTGAGCGATTGACCGACAGCCAACAGAGCGTGTGAGTGGCTCTCCGGACCCACGTGATGAGCAGAGCAAGGCCCCTGTGGAGCAAGTGAGGGGGAGATTTGACGGGGGAAGTTTCCCCCCGGCAGATTTGACGGAGGGGAAGTTTTCCCCCGGCAAAGAAAAATGGCCGGAAGCGGAGCGCCGCACGATTTGTCGGAGTCGTGCGTTTTGTAGTATCCTGTTTGGACACCCCTTTAGGTTGTCTAAAGAAACGGAAGGATTGCTTATGCAGTTCCCAATACTCCCTATTCTAATGGTCTCCCTCAATATCCTTTTAGTCGCATCTTTTTTACTGTAGATAATTTCTGTTCTGGCCCACTCGGGGTTGCACCCATTGCGCTCTTCAACATGTCTGGCTATTTCTGAATTTTTTGCCCACAATCCGACTGCCCTTTTGTGCTCTAATAAGCGGTCGTTTACACATCTTCCTGTTTGGTCAACGTAGGTAAAATCACATGTCACTGGTATGCCGTAAACCACTCCCTCCAGACACTCGACTTCTCTATTTTTGTGTTTTCTTGGGCACCCGCTTACCCCTCCCGTGAATAGTTAGTCTGCTGTGTTTAAAATCCGGTCTGAAAACCACAGTTACGTTGACTTTTTTTCAGCAAGAGCCTTCAGATTATGGGAAACCTAATGGTAAAAGGGAATGCAAACTACATTGTTCATATTTTTTTTTTTTTTTTATTCTGACCGTACCCGGCAAGCGCTGCAAACCCGGCCCTCGCGGCTACGCTATTCAAAAGCTCTCTTTTGTATCTTGCCGCTAACAATCGAAACACCTCTGTAACCCTATGCAAACAAGGTTTACTTAGCGCACTATTCAACAGTGAAGCAGCAACACCTCTCTTGACCGTCTTGGCATGACAACTCATATAGGGCAACAATGGCCTGGGTTCATCCCTGCCGTACCTCCAGCACAAACCGTTCGTCTAACCTATCTTAACATCTAGAAACTGTAGTGAACCATCTTTCGGAAATTCCGTTCCAAAGGCCAGCCCAGGCGCCGCGTTTCGGATGAGTCTCGGGTTTTTATTACCATGAATTACAGGCGGCCTTCGCTGCCGCTGAAGCTCAATCAACTCAACAACTTTTATTAAACAACATGTGTCGAAAAACGAAACCTAAAGATGAGTCAGGAGGGCGAAAGCTTTCTCCCGTCTGCCTGGAGAAGGAGAAAAACGTCTTGTTCCTCCCTTCTTCTCGTGTCCGCTTGGAGGTGCGTCAGTAGAAGGGAGGAAAATGTGCCGTTGCTACCTTTTTCCTCCATTTTTTCTTAGATTGTAGGATATACACAAATTACGGAAAGCGAGTTCGGTCTTTTTAAGTTCCTCATTACTTTAATTTCTTGCCTAACGAACTTTTACATTACAGTCGTTGGGAGTGATCAAAAAAGAGCTTAGAAATTGGTGTTGTAACTATGATTTTTAAATTGTGTACGGGTTACTTTTTTCTGTTTATTTTGTTCTTTGCATTTTTCATATTGTTAGTAGTTTCTCTGCTGGTTGTCAGGTCACGCCTGCTAGCACTCAAGTGCTTTTGCGGACCTGTTTGTAACGATGTATCTTTTTTTCGGGCAATAGAGATATATAAATATTATTAAAAAAAATCACAACCTTGAGCGTGCTGACAAAGTTTAAGAACCATGAGTTCAGGGACATGACGTCAGCTTAGCCGGATTTGGGAACAAGTGCTTCGTCATCGTTCAGCTAGAACCCGGATTCTTGGGTGGCTTCGTGCCTAAAGATGGATTAATATTAACGGCTGTATTATTAATAACGGCAGGTAATTTCGCACCTAGCCAGAAACTACGACAGATAATCTTGCTTGATGCGGTTTTGTTGAAAGGTATATTGTTTCTCTCCCCTTTTCGATCTGTCAAATCCGTTTGTCTAAAAAAAGTTTTAGAAGATCGTGTTTTCAGGCCACGCTATTTCTAGTGGAAGCTCGCTCTGCTACTTCGATGCATGCTCTGACGAACGCACCCATAGCGGTAGCGAGCCTTTGAAAACGATCTACTAAAACTCTCCAATAGTGTTGCAAACATGACGAGCTAGTTGGAAAAATAAATGAAACAATAAAAAGTTTTCAAACACTTGTCCATTGTCATCAGAGAGGCGGGGGTAGAGGCATGGTGTGGAGTGGGGAGAGCGACCTTTTGCAAAACACGCAGCACCGTCCGCGGTGCCGAAAGGAATGCCGGGAACGCTAGGTACGACCGGTTCTAACAGACGACAGAGGCGACCTTGCAGGCGACAGCCAGCGGGCCAGGGCAGGGGAGCCACACCGGTACCTTCGCTCTCTTCAACGTCATGTGGTAGATATTGCAGTAGCAAAGAAGAATATGCGACTTCGCCCACGGCTGTTTGTGATTTTTGTAAGAAGTCTAGACTCAATTGCAATCATGGCGCCAGACTGGTGTCCCATGAGTGCAAGTACGTGCAGCTTGCGCGTGAACCTAGTTCTCGCAAGCTCGAAATTGCACGGGCTTGTCCACACGAGCAGATACATGGCGGCGGCCAGACGCCTTGCTTGTAATCGTCTATTGAAAAAAAAAAAAAATAAAAATTGGCTTGCTCTGTATGTTTATACAGCCTTGATGGAGCCTCAACGGGTAATCGGTCTCTTAGCTGTAGATTAGCCAGTGCAGTGCAACCGCTAACCTGGGGTTTTTAACGTGCATCACGCAGTAGTGATCATACGAACGCGTGCCAGTACGAAGCTCATCCAGATCGAAACGGACGGGGGTGGCGGGGATCGAGCCCAGGAGGTTCCCAGCGCAAGCCTTCACTCCACGCTCCGAGATGAGACGCGTTAGCCCACTCGGCCACTTCCTCCCCCATCGTCTATTGAGAACGTCAACGCTTAGATATAGTCTTGCGGTGTTGCGGCAGCGACGAATCAAGTGGCTTTGCGGCGCAGCGATGAGCCCCTCGAGTGTTTCCACTGTCCAGTCCCGAAGAGATACTGGGCGCAGTTTGGGTGGGAGTTTCCGAATCGCTCCTTTCCGTGTCCGGATGAGCTCCTTTCAGTTCCACAGGAAGTGGGTGCCTGTGGCCTGCCCACCCGCTCATCAACTGCAGAATTCGTCGTCAATGTATTCTTTGTCATCACCAATTATATGTGCAATTAAATAGTAAAAAAAAAAAAATTCCCGATCCTTGAGCGTGCTGACAAAGTTTAGGGACCACAAAATGCGTCCCGCACAAACCACCACATAATATGCGCCACACCGCTCTCGCTGCCACGTTTTGCCGGAAGTCAGTGCTTCTACAGTTCAGTGTGAATTGACAGCCATAGAGAAAGCTAAACATCCCGCCCCCGAGTGGTTGCTGATGTTCGAAGGTCAGTAGGGTTTAAAAGCACTTTAACCTCATGGCGATGCAGCGCACAGATAGGCCTTGCGTACTATATTGTACCGCGATTGGAATGTGCCAAACCTCTCTGTTCACATCATGATAATAATTAAAAAAAAAAAAAGATTCATTGGTGGTTTTTTAGGGGATGCGTTAGCATAACCCTTGGGAAACGCCACACAGGCTAGTGCTTTTCCTTTCTTCCCTGGCCCTCCATTGTCCTCCTCTCCCGTCCTGCCTTTCCAGCGGTCGTCCTTTCTCCCCTCGCCTGGGAAACAAGTTTCATCTTCCTCGCGTTCTGCGTCGTGTCCTCCAGGTGGGACGGCGGACTCCGACGAACAGGCTGTCTGTCGGTGTCGTTTGTCGCTCGTTGTCGTCTGTCGCTGTCGTTTGTTGCTGTCCGTCGCTCCAGTGGGACGCGGCTATTAAGTTTGAATTAATAATTATTGTTTCTAAACAAAATAAAAAGTTAAAGTTTAACCATATGTTATATTTAGAATTAATAAGAAATACCAAAACGTTTTCTTAAGAACTTTTGATCAATGTGGTACCAGAGATTGCGTCTCATATTGACTTCTTTGTTTACTATTATTGATCGCCGCTTTTTTTATAGCGTGAGATAGCCTGTTATGGTGTGTGTTCGCAACACTAAAAAAAAGCTTTTACTTTCGGTTACGATTCTTTGAAATAGTCAAAACGTTTCTGAGCTGGCAGATTCTTCTTCAGTCAACAATTATTGCGGTATCACAGTATTGATACCGTGACTGATATACTTTCGCATTATTCATTAAAAGTTTAAAATGTCACGCTCAATATAGAGTTCCAAAAACTGATTGGGTTGTGTGTATGCTTATTGCAGCCTAGAACTTGGTCTGCTAACGGAGCTTTGTGTTTGTCTTTTGTCCCCCTTATTCCCTTTCTCCAGGGATTATTATCGTTATTCTGGTCCAGCTCGCTTGCACCTTTGCGTTTAATTGCATTATAATCATAACCTTAAAATGCGAGCCGTCCATCCTTGTTGGTTTTAGACTTGTGGCAGCTGATAAAACCCGGTTGTTTCACTGACGTCGTACTCCTGGTAAGCTCAGTTGGTAGAGCGCTCGACTGGAAATGGAGAGGTCCCTGGTTTGATACCAGGACCGCAGGCGGAAGTTTTCGGTCGCGCACCAGTCACCTAGCTGTGTTTGGAAATTTGTGTTTCTCCTTTGTCCCCCTTGTTCCCCCTCTCCAGGAATTATTTCCTTTATTCCTGTCCAGCTCGCTTGCACCTTTACATTTAATTGCATTACAAAAAAAAAAAAAAACAGAAAACGTCAAGCTTGGCGATTTTTGGTTTTTGTTTTCAAGGTTTTGTTTTCACAACAAAATTTCGGCGCTCATTTCTCAGAGCAGTACCACATCGGATACAACAATCTCTTGTTGAAAAAGACACGAAAAGGAATTCCAAATCGAATCAAACGATTAGCGAAGGGCATCTGGTGGATGTCGCTAAAGCCTCGTTTGTAATGCCCGTCAAGGAACCTTGACATGTAGTGAATATGCCTGTTTCGCCTAGACCTATACATGCCTTGAACCTGACGTCATCTCGCCAGCTCTCCGGCCACCACGAGAGAAGAGGGGAAGGAGGAACTCCCCTCTCAACGGGACTCTCTTTCGTATGTCCCAGACGTCGCTATTGTCCCTCTACAAGATTATGGATGATTAACCCCTCATTCAAAATTCGTACACAAGCAGCTTTGGGGTTAGTTGCAGTGGCCCGATCGCTGGTGTGATTCGGCCGCTTCGGTGGCTGGAACCGCTTAAGACATCCTGATGGCGGCAGCCTCGCCACAGCTTTGCTCCTCCCGAGACAACCTACGTCACGATTGCGCCGGATGCCACGTGCTCTCCGCTGGTTGCTCTCCGAGCGCTTGCCAGAGGGGGCCGTTTATTGGGGAGGGGGAGCGACCGTGACGCCCCAAGCGGTTAACTTTAGAACTACACCGATGGGGACAACAAATACAATGACTCAGCGCTCGGCCGACATAACCGAACGCGGCGTCAGCGTTCGGCTGGAGTTCGTGCTCTCCGGTGAGGGGGAGGAGGGGCTCTTTTGTTGGTGTCATCTCGATTCGGCTGAAGTGTCCATTCGGCTGACGGATCAATTCGGCTAAAAGTTTCGATTCGGCTGGACGCACCGATTCGGCTGGATACCCAGTTTGGCTTAAAGTTTCAATTCGGCTGGACGCTTCAATTCGGCTGTATTCCCAGTTCGGCTGGATGTTTCAGTCCGGCTGGACGCTCCAATTCGGCTGGGTACCCAGTTCGGCTGAATGTTTCAATTCGGCTTGACGTTCTCAATTCGGCTTAATTCTCGGTTCAGCTGAAGCACCTCAATCTGGCTATGGTTGACTTTAGTCCTCACTTGTCTTGGCAGAATAAAGTTTTAAATCAACACATTTTTGCAAGCTAGTCGAACTGCCCGTGTTCGTTTACCCTTTGTGCTTGTGTTGTTTCTTCTTGAGCTGCTGTGCACACAAGTCCATGTTTCAAAGTGAAATGGTTTATTACCTTGCCTACAGACTGATTCACGAACGTCCAAGCTTCGCTTCTTTCACTGTTGACCACCATCCGCATCAAAGAGAGGAAGTCCCAGCAGTTCCACTTGTCCAACAACTGAGGTAGAGAAAACAGATACAACCATCGGTCACATGACAAAGCAGTATAGTAAGGTTTCCTTTTGGTTGGTGGTTTTTGATGGGGCCAAGAGGCACATCATTGCACAAAAGTCACTATAACAGGGATTATAACCAAAAAAAGTATACAAGTTCTCAATTAATATTTTTTTCCAATTGCAAAATCAGTTGCCCTTCTTCATCTCAACTGCGTTTATCCAGCCATGGGTAGATTGTTAGGTGAACAGTGGAATTAGTGGCTTTCTGTTACAAGCACAAGTCTGGGCTGAAGACAAAGCTTTTTGTCACGCCTGGTGACTTACAGCAACAGCTGGTACCCGTAGTGAATTCCAGACTTCATTCAACAGCGTACTGGCTAAATCAGACTTGCTTTGGACGTTTATTTCAAAAAGAAGAAAAAAATTAGTTCCGTGCTTCACAGAACAGACCTGTAAGATTATCAAGGTTGGGTAAACGATACTGATGACTCTTAGGTGCCCAAGCCACAGTCAACGTCTGTGAGATGATACGTTCACTGTTTGAACGACATTGAAGATCAATCAACCAATCTGTGTTTTATTGTGCTCCAAACAGCTGGTAAGGCGTTATGAGTTGCACGAAGTGCAAAACAAAAAGCCTAAAATATTTACATGCTACAAAGTGAGCACCGGTATTACATTTTTGTTAAAATGTGCAAAAGCAGTAAAAATTTCAACGTCCGGATTAAAAAACTTGTGACATATTGGCTGCATCCGTGTCAGCGAATGACTAGATTCCAGGCTAAAAGGGTAAAAAAAAGTCAAAAATCTATTTTGTTGCTGGGGAATATGAACTGACGTTCTACATGATAACAGGGAGGAATCAAGAGCAGCATAAAGCAATTCATAAAAGAATACTATGTGGCGAACTAGTCGTCTCTCCGGAAGAGGCGAAAGATCAAGAGTGTCCAAAACACGCACATAATCATGACTTCAAACATTTGAGAAATAGAGCTTCGACCTGTTTCCTGTGGTTACTGCTTTCGACCCGACCGCACCCCTACCTGTCCCTTGGACATTCTGGTTGATGTCTCACTATAACATAGCCAAAATAAATTTTATGCAGCATGGGCATGTCCCTTCTCTCACAACATATCCCTGGCAAGGCCACTGGAGTGATGCGATTCGTCAGGGTCATTTTGGAGCAGCAAAAAGGTACATACACATGTACCACAAACAAATACTTCACCGTTTCCTCACTCTTGTGACTACTTAGTAGCATCCATAGCCTACCGGGATATTCGATTTCTTGAAATGCCCCCAACGAGCTAGTCAGTTGGGCTGTGACAATGTTGTGACAAGAGTCATTCAAGCTGCAATAAAACTGCACAGAGATAAAAACAAAGCCTGCTAATTGAACAAAGCATGTCAATGGAATTTTCGACGTTGAGTTATGCCATGCAGCATGTAGAAAACAAATGTGTCATCTTTCAGTCATCTGGCTAAATTGAGCTAAATTTTACCTTCGTAGACCATGTCCTCGAGCAGTTTCAGTCAGATTTTTAGAGATAAGAACCAAATAAAGAATTTAGCAGAACATCTAAGCTATAATACCATGCGGCTATATTTCACAGAGCACGGGTGCCACTTCTCTGCAGTGCATCCATGCACAAAACGGTGCGAGCCAACTTGCCAGGACGAACTAATACCGATAAAAAGTATTGCAGAGCCCCTAAATACTGCCAGCTTTAGATACGAAACTTGAGTAGTATAAAGTTGAAGGTGAGCACGCTAGTTTCGTTAACGACTTACAGAAAGAATAAACACATGAACAGACATCTTTCGACTTTGAACACCATAAAGTATTCTCCTAGTGATCCATCCCCTAGTAACCTTACTGTGCTAACCACTTCCTCGGTTTCTCTTGTCGCCCCCGACCTCGCTTCCTCTCCCTTTCACTTGCTCACCCTCTCTTCATGGCCACCTGAGCTTGACACCAATGTGTTGATTTAAAACTTTAGTCTGCCAAGACAAGTGAGGACTAAAGCCAACCATAGCCAGATTGAGGTGCTTCAGCTGAACCGAGAATTAAGCCGAATTGAGAACGTCCAAGCCGAATTGAAACATCCAGCCGAACTGGGTACCCAGCCGAATTGGAGCGTCCAGCCGAACTGAAACATCCAGCCGAACTGGGAACACAGCCGAATTGAAGCGTCCGGCCGAATTGAAACTTTAAGCCGAACTGGGTATCCAGCCGAATCGCTGCGTCCAGCCGAATCGAAACTTTTAGCCGAATTGACCCGTCAGCCGAATGGACACTTCAGCCGAATCGGTACGTAACCCTTTTGTTACCACTCCGGCCTGCATGAACAATGCAGCATGCACTGTGCCCAGCTCAGCACAAAAGCCGAAGTGGGTCAAGCTCGCATTTTCTGACGACTGCTTTTGGGGTAGATCCGGCACTTAACGTCACTTCGTCGATTGTTAGTATTTTTTACATTAGACTCTCCCCCGCGCTCTATTGTAGAAGATGACACGGACACGCCCATAAGGCCTGTGGGCATGTGCATAGGCCTTGTGTTGAGTAAACACCGAGGTGTGGGGAAACAAACGGGTCAGAGCACCCCCTATAGTTCGATCTCCTGCCCAATAACAAAAAATACAGCCATCAGGCTCAAAATACAAACGTGCGATTGTCATTTACGGATATTTTGGACCATATTCAGCCTATTTCTGAACATGACGGGTATATTTTAAATTTCGTTGAAGTATCCCTCAAAAGGTACTGCTTATATATATATATATATATATATATATATATATATATATATATATATATATATATATATATATATATATATATATATATTATTTGATATTGTTATTTAAATCAGGTGAACGCAGCTCCCCCTTAAACTATAGGCCCATATCCATTACAAGCATAGCCTCAAAAGTTTTTGAACATATATTACATTCGAGCATCCTTCGCTTTTTAGATGAAAATCAAATAATTTTTAATTACCAGCATGGGTTCCGGAAGGGTCATTCCTGCGAGACTCAACTCGCAGGATTCATTCATGATATCCATCTTTCTATTGACTTCGGTTCCCAAATTGATGTTATTTTTCTTGATTTCGCCAAAGCGTTCGACCGGGTCCCACATAAGCGTCTGTTGCAAAAACTTACCCATCTAAAATTAGATAGTAACATCATCCTGTGGATCAAAGACTGGCTTTCTGACCGAAGTCAGTATACGGTCGTGAACTCTCATAGTTCAACTTCTATTCCTGTGTCTTCGGGTGTTCCTCAAGGCTCCGTCCTTGGACCCTTGCTTTTCTTAATATATATTAATGACTTACCTTCATGTATTTCCTCCCGCATGCGTATTTTTGCAGACGACTGCTTTGTATATAGGCAAATTTCTAACGAAGAAGATAGCATGAAACTACAACATGACCTCACTAACCTATCATTGTGGTGCTCGACTTGGAAATGCAAACTCATCTCATTTGTTAGGAAATATACCTTTTTTTCTCATAACTATTTTATTGATTCTAACGTTGTTGAGTCTGTTTCCTCTTATAAATACTTAGGTGTTCACGTCGACTCGCATCTCTCCTGGAAGGTACATATTCGGTCACTGTTATCATCGTGCAATCGTTCTTTGGGCTACCTAAAGCATACACTTTGTTGTGCTCCTCCTCACTTAAAGAAAACTGCATACTTTTCATTGATTCGGCCGAAACTTGAGTACGCATCGAGCATCTGGGATCCTCACCAAGCATATTTGATCACTGAAATAGAAGCCTTTCAAAACCTGGTCACGCGCTTTCTTTTTTCTGAGTATTCTCGACATTCCAGCGTCACCTTATTAAAACAGAAAGCCGACCTTCCAGAACTGGCCTTAAGACGCAAGCTTTCTTGCTTATGCCTTTTTCATCGCATTTACTATGCACCATCTCTTAATCGCACCAACACCAAGGCACCCTAACACAGTCGCATTTCGTTACACCTCGTCTTATTCACTCATGTAAGATTGACCGTTTCAACTGCCGCACTTCTTTTTTGTATTCCTTCTTTCTCAAAACAGCAGTGTGGTGGAATGATCTAACAGAGCGCATCGTCACCGAGATTAACCCTGATAGCTTTCGTTCTCTTATCAGCAGCCATTTAGGTATTGTATGACTTACGATTTTTTATATGTTTGCACTGCTGTGCATGTTTTTATTTTATTATTGTTTGTGTGTTTCATATATGATGTACTTATCACCCCCCCCCCCCTTATGTAATGTCCTTCCCAGAAGGACGTTTAGGGTACTTCAATATATATATATATATATATATATATTGTTTTTCAGGGCATGCTTCACAAGATTGAAGCTTTATTTCCGGTTATATACACACAATACTATATTTTATTTATATTTAATTATAGATCACAATAATACTCTGATACATGAAGAAAATATATGTAACACATTTTATTTTTTACAAATAATGTCAAAATTATATTAAATAAAATAGCTATATTTGAGCTTTCTGGTGATATCAAGGTAATCAAAATATCTTCAATTGTCCTCACGTAAGAACTTGCATAACTTTGCCGAAAAGCACAAACGGGAGATTGTTAGACAGTTTGTTCTATTATTTTAAAATACAAAATTTTCTTCTTATTTCATTTCACTTGATGAAATCTATTTTGAAAGTGTCAGAGAAGAGTCCTAGTGCATTTGCTTGAGAAGTGACAAGATAGCGAGCGGAAAAACTTGCGATCCCAGACAGGTGAGAGAAACGCCAGTTCTGGCCTCGGCCGCTTCAGTAATAAATAACATCGAGACACAAAAAAATCACCAAGCTTGCTTTTTGCGTTCTCTTTCATTTTAAGAATAGACCTAAAAATTATATATTTTTATACAAATTAAAACATCGACCCAAAAACTGGGCTTGAATTGAGACGAAACATCCATATACTTTTTTGCACTTCGATAGCAATATGTGCATGCGCAAAGGGGCGCCGAAGTATCGAGTATGGTTATCGGAGATATCGGAACAATCTACTCAAACGGCCGAATTCGGTCGACACATCACGAAGCACAGTTGCCTGTAGACACAGCTTTTATCTCGGCACTTTAATTTAACTGATATGCAGTGCCTTGCTGCGAAACAGTATTTTCAAGACAAAACCTCGAGACTGGGGAAACAATCGAAGGACGGCTCAAGTTCAGTGTTGGTGGCAACGCGTTACTATGCTCGTTATGTCTAATCTAAAATGTACCTACATGTATCTTAATCCTCCATTAAAAGGGGAAATTAATTATGCTGCGTGAGAAGCCCGACAGGTGCCGTGTTCGCCCGACGCGGGCGAACAGGGCACGGAAGCATGAGAGAAACTCGAGTTCCAGGACGACTCAATCCTTGACGTCACTCCACTGGCGCAGATCAAGCGAAAACTTAAAACTTCGGTTTTGAAAAAAAAAAAAAATTACTCCACAAATACTAAGTTCTTAAGTTTCGAATTTTGAGGGTAATGTCCAGGCATCGTGGTCTATCATTTCGAATAATCAAAAAGATTTTGACCTGTCAGTGCCCCTTTGAGAACGCGAAAACTCGAAGCTTAAATTGTTTTTCTACACACACCATCGAACTTGTAGATGAGAATTTAATTCAAAATTTGCCGCGAGGAAAATTCTGATCGTGACGTCGCGAACGGAAACCATAGGGGGCTCCACCGAAACATCTCGGCGCTAATACAGCTTTTCACAGCTCATCACCCAGGCAAATAAGGACGAGTCACTGAGCTGCGGAAACATGCTCGGTGTCTTATATTCCGCGGAAGAAAGTTACTGCGCATGTTCGGACATTCTGTAGCCCTCTCACCAAAGGTGGCAGCTCGTAGAAGACAATGATTGGCATGGTCAATAAGATGAGTATCTTCCGCTTCGTTCATTTCCATTAGACGGCGCACCCACTGCGTCAAATCCTCGCCCAATGGTGTGAGCGTTCCGCGCTTGAGAGGATCGGCATGTGCTTCGCGCTGTTCGCGCTTTCGTGCTACGCCGAGGGAGAGTGCTGCCACGTGCAAACCGAGATACCGGAATTGCCAAGACAGCAGAGACTCGAAATCACGAACGGTACAGCTGGTCCGTTCCGTGAAACCGTACGTGAAATTTGACATACTTTAGCGAATCGTGAAAGTTGCGCGACCGTGTAAACGATGATGATGATAGTACTTAACGGTGGCGCCATCTTCTAGTAAACATGTGAAACATTCTGCAACGTGTAAATCCGTGGCGGACACCGTGGTGGCGGCTCGTGTTTCCGGCGTACGACTGATGTAAACAAGACGGCCGATGTAACATTTGCCGGTCGGAATTTCAAGAACTACGAAGCTATATGGAGTAAAAAGTATCTAAACGACCGTAAAGGTATGTGGTGTGTCTCCGTCATCCTGAACTTGAACGATCGTTCACGTTGTGTGCCGTCGAACCAAATCATTTCGTCTGCTCGCGGTCGCCACGGCAGCCAGTCAGCCCGCAGATCGCAAATATTTACTAGCATGCGTAGTTTACAGCATTCACGATCGCTTACCACTGTGAGCAGTCCTCGAAATGATTTGGTCTCGCTATTTCAACCGGTTTCGACGACGATAAATGGCGGCAGCCAGCCACCCTCCATTTCAAAGAGGAAAACCCTGAGGCTGCAAGCGTCCAGACGTTGCCAACTACTCAAAAGCTGTCGGCTCCAAGGACTATTGTTTTACAGCGAAGCTGTTTATGGCTAGGGTTCTGTAGATTTTTCGTGCGAGTCAACAAAAACTCAAAGAGGGCTCGCACCGCCCTCTCTTTGTCGTCGTTCCAAGCGCTTCCGTACCTAGTTTCCTTTCCTTCCGCCTGGTGGCGGTCTTGTCGCGCGTGTCTAGTTGCCTCCAGCTCCTCGGGGCAACGATAGTCCTTGACATGTGTGTGCGTACTTTCCGCCATGATGACCCCGGATAAAGACAATAAATGTGTTTATACCTTTGTTCAAAGTTCTGTGTCACGTCTGTGGCGTTTGCTAAACAGCTTCGCTGGTCATCCACCTTCACAGAGTGGAATGGCTCACGATTTGTTCTTATTTTCTTATTGTTGTATTCCTAACCTAGACACGTCGTTCCTGAGGGCCAGATCTCCGAGTGTCTAAACAAAAATGATTACAAACCACTTCAGGGACTGCCGAAACAAAAAGTGCATTACTTATTCGCATTAAGGCAGACCAAGATACACATGGTGCGATCTTGCTTGCGAATTTGCCGTTGCGACATTGAGCGCCGTAGCTTCCACCGTGTTTTTATTTTATTTTTTTTTTTTTTGCCGCACAAGCGACATTGCAACGACGAAATCGCGAGTAAAATCGCACCATGCGTATCAGGCAATATTCTGTTATATTCACCATTTCGCGAGGTTTTTAAGGGCGATAAGCATCATGCTTGTATTCGAGGCTCTTGCGCTTCCTGCATTCTCGTTTGCCAGACGTTGTCTTACAGATTTCAGCCATCCTTGCAATGCATGGACTGCCGGTATAATGCGGAAAACCAATCACGAAGGCAAATTCCATCAATTTGTCATCAATGTTGCGATTTGTGATGTGAACAATTTAGTTACTTTGTTACACAGGGTTTCGAAGAAGAAAAAAAGCAGCGTCAGACCTACCCCACACGGCGAACCGCACAGGGAGATCATTGTTGTTTGTTGACGAGGACACCATGTCGTTCTTGGTTTTCACTAGACAAATACTTGAACCGTTATCTAGCCAGTCAAAGCAACACTATACCGGAAACAACCCAAGTCTTTAGATGGGCCAAGGAACTGCACTGGCTTTTATCGCTACGCACTTTACACAAGCATGCTAACACGAGTGTAGTTAGTCTCACATGACGCCAGTTACTCAGAAGCTTATTTGTCAAAGTATACTATTTTTTCAATGTGATCAGCTTTGCAAAAAAAACCAAAGTAGCAGAATTTTACGGTACTCAATAAAAGTAACAAAATTACCTGTAGTCGATTACTTTTTTGGATTCATTTTGTAATAATTTGATTACTTATATCCGAAGTAATCACAAGGTTAATTTGATAACATTTAAAATGATATACTTGCCTGTAACCATAACTATTTTTCTACCTCCCCCCCTCCCCCTTTCCCCTCTGTTTTCGAGTTTACGACTCTTAGTATCGACAGTTTGAACTAAAATTGCTGTGATATGTCCAAGTTATAAAATTCCAAATCATCCGAACAACAGATAATGCACCTATTGACCTAGCTGTAAAAAGGCATGCTAGGTTCCTCGTCTCGTTAGTTTATACGTTGGTTTGTTGCGCTTAAAATTGGGGCTATGAAGTCTTAATGCTCTAGAAAAGACTTTCAGTACGAAGCGTGCTGGTTAGTGTATATGCATCCTGGGGCCCTAATCTGGACACTTGGCGAAAAGTCGGCGAGAAATCCCGCGGCTTTGATTGGCCGGCGCCAAGGTCAAATGCGCCGTTGGCCAATCACGCCCGCCAGATTTCTCGCCGAGTTTCTCGCCAAGTGTCCAGATTAGGGCCCCAGGTCTTTCATCGTTCAAACGATATTCTCCTTCCCCCTTAAAAGAATCAAAATCTGGCTCAATGCACATCTACACTCTGGTGCTCCCTCCCCCCCCCCCCCCTTTTTTTTCCCCTACCCCCTGATAACAAATAGCATATATAACGTTAAAGCTAAGGTGTGACAAAAACCAGATCTTTTTGTCACATGTAAGATGAGCGGTGGGCATTTTGCAAAAATGCTCTATTTCCCTAATTCAACTTTCGAGTGTTTTTTTTTTTTTTTGTCAGGTTGCGTGGGCGTGGCACAAGCGTCCAGCCGAATTAAGAATTTAGTCAAATAGAAGCATCCAGCCGAAATGAAAGCGTCCAGCCGAATCGGAGATTCTAGCCGAATCAGGGACCTAGCCGAATTGAAGCGTCCAGCCGAATCGGAGATTTTAGCCAAAGGGAGCCGTCAGCCGAATGGACACTTCAGCCGAACCAGTGTGTAACCGCGAATGTTCCTTCGAGCAACGAAGCCAGATCCTGTTTGCAATTCAGCCACTGTGACCAAGATTAAACTCCCAAAACATCGCTTATTTGCCCATTGTGGCTCACTTTGTTCCTCAATCGTTCGTACATAAAATATTTTCAACCCCCCCCCCCCCCCTGCCTAATGGTGCCCTCTGTTTCCACAAGTTTCCTACCGTGAAATGATCAACCCAGAGTCCCCTATAGGGGTACAGCCTACCAAAAGGGATGGACTAAAAGAATAGGTTGTTCTTAACCCGATGATCATAATCCAGTAATGGACAGTACGAAAAAAAAATGTTTTCAAACCGGCAGAAAAATCCGCAGTTTTGAAAATCCTAAGTAATCTGAAAAGTAGAGGTTATGTTTTAATTATTCACTTATTACTTTTTCTCGAGTAATCAAGTAATCCAATTGAATGCTGTTATGCAAGAGTAATTGTAAGTTACTACTCTTTGTTAACGCGTACCAAACTGCAAAGTAGTCGCAGGGATCAAAATTGTTAAATTTGCGAGCTTTTAGAAAGTGATAAATTTTGATCCTTATTTCATTGCCGCCTGCTGTCGATCACATAACATGCCGGAACTAATAAAACGGATAATGCTACTCTGCTTGAAATTATACGTGTACTTAGAAACACGTGCAATTAAAATGCCTACCCTGTTCGTTCTGCTCTTAGTGTCTTGGTTTGCTCTTGAGTCGGTTTTGCATGAAAAAATAAACAATTAGGTACTTGGTAATTCCATTCACAGAAGCGACAGCTCATAACAACTTCCCGTACACTTCAAGTCACTTTGACAGTTGTTTTTTAATAGAAAAGGCTACAATAATTTATGTGTTATTAGATTTATACGTGTTTATAAAAACTACACACACCGTTGTGTTAACTCTTCCAAAGTCTCGTCCCAAGAAATATAAAAAAAAAAATTATTAGACAGACCATTCTCAAAACCCAATCAAGCAACATTGACGGTCGCCATTTTTGGAGCACGCAGCGTGTGATTGGATTCGAGTCCTCGCCGAAAGCGAACGCGCACTCGTTTTCAACACGAGCGGAGCCGAGTTCACGCCTAGCGCTGTCCAAACAATAAAGGACTCGGCAATAGTGCCAGCAGAAACTAGATACTGCGCACTCTTAAAAGGGATCTGTTATATTCGCTGTGTTTCTCGCGTTATGTTGTCGATAAATTTTGTTTTCAGATGAGAACATTTTTTTGTTTGATCCTACAACAAAGTTGATTCGAAGTCAGGAATGCTTGGAGATGTCGAGAGAAGCAGAAAATATAAATCCAGACATTTTATTATGCTACCGAAAAAATTTCGATGACTTGGTTTAAGAAAAATAAATGTTTGCTGGTGCATCAATACGATTGGTTTCCACATGATTCTGTTAAACCACAACCTAAAGCCCGCTCGAATTTTATTTTTCATTCAAGACCGGGCCAGTTCGTGGTTTCTTGCTGAACATGGCGAGGTTCTTTAGTCGCCTAGTTGAAGCGCCTGCAGTTCCGTCTTTTGGACTTTACCGGATCCGTCCCTCGGTATCGAGTGAACAAACTTCACTCCCCCGTGGAGGTGCATGTAGATTCCGAGCTGACCTGAAGAACAGTGCAAAAGGTCAGCGCATCAACAGGTGCCGTTTTAGAGCGCAGCTCTTAGGCGCCCGTTTCCGGCTTGAGCGGCGTCGGCGTCGCCGTCGCCGTCGCCGTCGCCGTCGGCGAAACCGCGCGGTGCATTATGGGTAAATTTTAGCGAAGGAACCCGAGGTCCTCCCGAAGGAACCCGAGGTCCTTCGGGAGGACCTCGGGTTCCTTCGGGAGGACCTCGGGAGGTCTTCGGGTTCCTTCGGAAGGACCTTGGGAGGACCTCGGGTTCCATCGGGAGGACCTCGGGAGGACCTCGGGTTCCTTCGGGAAAACCTCGGGAGGACCTCGGGTTCCTTCGGGAGGACCTCGGGCACCTTCGGTGACATCGAGGAGGGGGGTCACGTGACCCCCCCCCCTTCGAGGTCACGTGACCCCCCGAGTTACATGAACCCCCCTTCCCCGAGGTCACGTGACCCCCCCCCCTCCCCGAGGTCATGTGACCCCCCCCCCCGAAGTCATGTGACCCCCCCCCCCCCGAGGTCACATGACCCGCCCCCTAAGTACCCTTCCCTCCTCCTCAAGAGCTGCGCTTTAATTCGGCGTTACAGGGAGTTGTAAACGGCTTTCCCTTTTTTCATACCATAGACGTAAATAAGTTATAGCATAGACGAAAACGCCACACACGTCCCCCTTTGGGAAACGCTAACGCGATCCCTTCACTTTTCTCTTTTAGATATCCATTTTGCTTCCTCTATTTTTTGCTGTTTTTTTTTGCCTCGTTACGGGGTCAGTGTTAGCGTTTTTCAAAAGGGTACCTGTGTGGAGTTTCCAAGGGTCATGCTAACGAAATCCCTAAAAATCCACCAATGAATCTTCCTGTAATTTTGTTCACCCCTTTTCTGTGCTCTGCTTGTCAGAGTACGCCGACGCCCTTGGATACGGTCATCAATTTCACTCGTGAAAGGATCACCACATCCATACCACTCATAGAAAGAACCGCAACTATATCACTCGTGGATGGAACCGCTTCCATCGTTTTAACTACATAAACACATCACAGCCCAAACTACGGAAACCCAGAGCGAAGAACCACCGGCGACGGCAGAGGGGCCAGAGCGGCAACGGAGCACGCCCGCATTCCACCGCACCGCGGCGCAAAGCCGTAGTGCAGAATGAGATGGTGTCATCAGAGAAGGCCAACGCTGGGCACACATTGGAGACGACGATTGCGTCAACGTTTGGCTCAAACTTGACTCAAAGCCGGGCGCTGACGCAGCACTCGTTTCCAATCTGTGTCAAGCGTAGGACTTCTCCTTATGACGCCTTCTCATTCAGCACCACGACTTTGTTATCTAGGAGCTGTTCCGCGGCGCCTCCTCCTCTCTGGCTTCGCGACAGCTGTGCGCGTGACTTTGACGAGAGTGAAAGCGCTCGTTTTGACGAAAACCCGCCGGTGTCTGTCAGTTTGTCATCGCCGGGGAGAGAGGGAGAGGTTGACGCTTGCTGACGTCAGCGCTTCAAACGAAAGGGGACATTGCACGCGGCACCTTCTCCCCTTCCTTCTCCCTCTCTCCCCGGCGCTGACAAACAAAAGACACACCGGGTTTTCGTCAAAACTAGCGTTCTAATGCTAAAGCAGGAACACATGAGTGGCAAAGACGGTCGCCGCGCGCTGGTTCCCATAGCAACACCCCAGGACGCTCAGGGGTGGCCAAGCTGCAGCTCTTCGCGTGTTAAAGTGCGGCTCGCGGCTCCCTCCCCTCTCCCGCCTCCCTCGCGATCACACGAGCACTTCTCCAAAAAGAGAAATAGAACACGTTTTAAATCGAAAGAGAGGTTGCGGTTTGGTAGTCTTGTGCTACTGCTACATTACGTACAGTTGGACTGCTTTTGACTCGGATAGATTGAAAGCAGTTCGAGTTTCGTTTATTGCTCCGGAGCAGTGGTTCTCAAATGGGAGCTCCGCGTATCTTTTGGGGTTTGCGAAGGCATTCTATAGGGGCCCGAGAAGCACAGCCTCCTCAGCCAAGCCTGGCAATAAAAGTTGTCTTTTCTCAGATTGAGAAGAAACGTTCCAACTTTTGGGTGAGTTTTCTAGTGTATATATTAAAAGAGAAGTTATACTTCATACTAGCCCTTAGTTATATCCATGTATTAAACCAATATCATAATTAACCTATACCTTTCGCTTCCCCTCACCACGAACGGGGTCCTCCATCATCCCCGCCTATCCACGAGGAGTTTGCAAAACATCAATCGTTGAGAACCACTGCTCTGAACAAAAGTTTCCCCCCCCCCTTCCCCCCCCCTTCCCCCCCCCCCCCCCCCCCCCCCCCCGCCGCGACTCTTGGAAGTTTCAGTGGCTTTGTTTGCGGCGGCTCTAAGGCCGGGTCAGCCTGGCCACCCCTGACCAATATCAAGCCTCCACGTCACAGGATGCGCGCGACGCGCGGCGCCGCTCGTTTTTGTCGCTTATGTGTTCCCTGCTTAACGCATTAAAACTTTACGTGTGATGATGTGACACCAATGCCTAAATTATATTTTAAGATGTGTCGTAATTATTATTAATAATGCGTGACAACAATTCTGTAAAAGACTTTAAAGAAACCGTTTTTCTTTGTATGCATGCAGTGTAAATGACACACGTACTCACCTGCAACAAATTTTTCTACTTCTATTTCCGTGAGTTTGCTGTGGTGAGTGTTCAGCACGACGAATGCCATGGCAGCTTCCATATATTTTGGATGAGGAACGCCAATGACCGCCGCTTCTTTAATTGCTTCGTGGCTGAGCAACACGCTTTCAATCGAGGAAGGGGCCACGTTGATCCCCATACATCGGAAAAGCTGGTTCATCCTCTCGACAAAAAAGAACCAACCTTCTTCATTATAATAGCAGATGTCACCTGTAAATACCCATTACTGATCAGGTCGCGTGAAGTAGAACGAGGTAGAAATATAAAGCTACGATTAATGGTCGGCGCTCCTATTGGCAAGGCATGTAGACCTTATGGTATACAAGGTAACTTTTCTTTGAGGGGGAAAGGGAGGATATCTTTTTTTTTTCGGACAGGGTCCAAAAATTGTGTCAAGGCACATATGTTTTCTATACCGCTGTTAAGGAACTTGGGAACTATACATCTAACCATGTGTTGCTTAATTTGATATTCACTTAGGAACCTTCCAGTAGTCATTGTAACGGATCAGGTTAATTATTATTTTGTTGTAATACAGGGATCGAGTTTAGGTAAGGTGGGGTGATAGTTTGAAAGTGAAACTAATGAAGTGGGTTCTGAAATTTTTATAATTGAAGTAAGACTCATAGAAATCGATTGCATTATCATAAATAAGTGGTCGATACATACACACTATAAATAAATACACTTACATTAAGTTTTGTGTTTTTGCATTTGAATTTTAATGCAAAGAACTACTCGTTGAGCTAATAAATTTGATAGGTAGAGATTTCCTGTATCCCTATATGCCTTCTACTAAAAATAAAAGCTTTTGTGAAAACTTAATACAACAAATTTATGTTTATGTTCAATAAAATAATATTGCCAACTACTAACAGTTTATATTCATTGGAAAACTCACAAAAAAAGAACAATTCACCAGTTCCACTCAAGTTCAAAGCATAGAAACAACCCTGCAAAATATTAATTAAAGTAGACTGCATAGTTAATAAGAAAGTATGCAATGCAAAAATAAAAAAACAGCTTGTTTGTATCTACAATGTATTGATAAAAATGATTTTATATTGAATAAACCATATTTCAGTTATGAAGAATATTAGAATTCACTTTGATACCTTCACTTTCAAACTCTCGCCCCACCTTTAAATTTATGTTTTATTTTTTGTTATACAGGTGCATAGTTGATAATCATTTTATAAGTTTTTTTTTGCAAACGTCATACAGATGGTCTCGGTGTAAAACTTTTAGGGGCATTGAAAAGAGCTCTAAACACATTTTAGCTATATAAAGTTTGTTAAGATTGGTTTTCGCGGTTGTACCCCAGACAAGACTACATTTTCTTAAGTAGGAAAGATTAAGGCGTTGTTAATAGACTACAGCAACGGTCATCCGGTGACAAATTTAAATCAAATAATGAGCATGACTATTCCATGACACAGTAACATAAAAACTCACGGAATGTTTTAAAATTATTCACAGTTTGAAAGTGCCTTGCGCTCACACCTAGACTTCGAACTCATCAATGACCGCGAAATGCAGTTCTCGCAGGGGTCCTTTCATGATGTGGAATCAACAGCGCAAATACGAGGAAGGAAGGATAGACGAGGGAGACAGGATAAGCCCTGATTTCTCGTATTTGCGCTGTTAATTCCACATAATGATCAAACAACTAACCCACCAGATGATCGTGATGTACTTTCATCACTCCGTAAAGGCGGTAATCACTAGGGGCCAGATTTAACCTTACACATGCATGACCCAATGGCCGACAGTTCGCACGAAACGTTGGTAAAACGGGCGAACATGATTAGGCACTGGTCAATCATGGCGTTGCGTGAGAGTTCAAAACATCGTAAGTTCATAACCGCGTGAACCATATTCACGTTTCGATGGCTATAATTACATGGACCCCTGGAATTTCAGTTTTAGGCGTTTATGCTGCAAAAGTGTCCTTAACATTTGCATTGAAACGTCACGGACTAACTGATGGATTAAAGGATTATTTGAGTCACTTCCAAATTCAGGAATGCTCATTCAGCTTTCTTGCTAATTTCCCGAATGCATCAAAAATATAATGCAAAATCCTGATTTTGCTGAATTTTTTATCATTTTATATCGACAGGAAACAATTCTATATTTTTTTTATTGATTACTGAATTTGAGTTCAATGTCTCTTTCACAGACTGTCAAATTTCTATTTATTTGCGCGGAATGTTGCCACCCGGCTGAACCACGGCCAAGGCAAAGGTGAACACTGCTTCATTGCGTAAAAAGGTAAACAAGACCAAAAAAAAGTATTGTAAGTTTGCATAATAACAACGATGCACTATTAAACGTCCCTAAATGCGACGGACCCACGATTAAAATAAATAACCATTTTTGTTCGGTGTTCACATAAACCATATTTTCAACTGCGTATTCTCTACTTCGAAAATTACTATACAATTCGTGGATGGCAAACAATTTCAAAAATATAGAAAGCCTACGTTTAGGGGTTAAAAGCGCTAAAAAACTACGGACGAATGGAAGAGACAAACATCACGGAGCGCAACTTACAGCTGGTTTAATCTTTAGAAAAACACACCCATGGCGAAACCGGCAAGACACACATCCCATTCACTCCCAATCGCCACACATAACATTTTCTGCTCTCACACTGTGCATGATCGTAAATACGATAGCTCCAATTCATACAGGGTTACTGTGTTTTTCTAAAGATTAAACCAGTTGTAAGTTGTGATCTGTGGTGTGTCTCTTTACTCGTCCGTCGTTGTTTTAGCACTTTTAACCCCTAAACATGTTCAACCAACTAGCCCAAATTCAAAACCTTCTAGGAAGTCGCATATTTTATAGTAAATTAATTACCCACCGGCTATCGTCTTATAAATGAAGAGTTGTAAATTGTCCAAATTTGTAAGCTTAAATACTTCAAGATAACGCAAATTCTCTGTCAAGGTTCATACATCTATTGCCATGAGTTTGAGTTTCGCACTAAGCACCTTTTGTGCACTCCACTGACAAATCATTAGGTGGTAAGTACCTGTTCGTACCCAACCATCGAGAGTGATGGTTTGAGATGTTGCATCTGGATTTTTGTAATATCCCTTCATGGCAGATGGAGACTTGACTAATGCCTCTCCTTGTTCGTTTGGTCCCAGGATTTTTCCACTCGTCGTGTCCACAATCTGACCAAAATAGGCACCAATTCTGGCTTTAAATTGTTTCACCGCAATCAGACTATGTCAATCATCGACCATCAGATGTGTATACTGGTTGGCCCTCGTTAAATTGTTCCACATCATTATGTAATTTTGCACGGTTTATTGAAACCCTCGGATCTACGATGACTTTTTTTCACGTCCAATGAACCGGATCACAAAAACAACAATGCTACATTGTTTTTCATCTATACAGGATGGACATACGTACATTTTATTTAATAAAATTCTATCCTCTACATCGAACATTGTCACAGATCCCTCAGTTTTTTGCCTAATCTTGGAGAGTTTAGTTGAAGTTTGAAACTAGTACATTTTGTGTGAAATGTGCCCACTATTTGTAATCATGTTAATTTTACACTTGGTGCTGTGCGTGTGCTGTTTCTTCTTTTTATCTTCTTGTGTGCGCCAATATAAAGACACTCGCGGTTGTTTTTAGACACAAAATAAACAATCTCATTCTTATTATTATTATTATTATTATTATTATTATTATTATTATTATTATTATTATTATTATTATTATTATTATTTTAATATTATATTATCATTTTATTATAATAATAAAAAAAGAAGGGGAAGTTTCCAGAGCAAGGACCCTGTCGGAGTTGAAATGTTCAACGGGACGAATTCAGAGGACGACTGTCTTCGAAGCACCTCCTCAGTCTAGTGTTTATTTCCTCTTCTTCTGTCGCCTTTTTGGGCTGGCGCGTGGCCTCCTGTGCAGGCCCGGCTTGCTGTTGGGCTCGCCTCAGCCTGTGTCGCCACAGCCCCTCAATCTCAGCTCTCATAGTCAGTAATTTATAATTTGAAAATTCATCATTTACGGGCACCCTGGACCGTCGAAAACTGGTCTTGGCAGTATAGGGTCCTCCAATGAAATCCTGGCATTCACATTAAAGGGGTTCGGAAACGAAATGACGTGAGCGCGAGCTCTCTTCCTCTCGCTTCAAAGTCGGCCAGCGAGAAGCGCAATGCGTATCGCGCCGGTGACGTCAATAGTTCCTGCACTGCCAAGGGTACCGTAGTTGCGAGCGTTGCCGCTTGATGGCGTCAACGTGTGACGGTCTCGCCTAGTAGTAATATCCGAGGACTGTACGTTCTAGCTTGCCCATAACGTCGTTCGCGACCATACCAGTATTTTATGTGCCACGAGCATTCGGTTCACCGTGTTAGTTTCACACCGCAAAAGTAGTAGCTCAAGGGAACCGGTAAGTAGAAATAACCGTTAGTACCCAGCAATGTCGGGGGGGGGGGGGGGGGGGGGGGGAGAGTGATCTACCCTCATGAATTATACTATTTACTGGAGTTTTTTTTTTTTTTTTTTTCATCTACCCTCATGAAATATACAATTGAGTTAACAGGGGTAACTTCTTCTTCTTCGGTATGATATTTGGTGGCTAGCGTTCACATGTTCCTGACTTTGTTTCTCACTTGGGGCGCTCCCAGAAGATACAGTTTTTCTTTTGGAAATAGCGTAATGGAGGCGGCACTCACGCTGTCATCCCTGTGCGCCTCAATAGCCAGAAACTCCAGGATTTCCTTTGCAAGCTGGTTTTTGTGTTTCCGCTATTTCCGAAAGAAAAACTGTATCTTCTGGGAGCGCCCCAAGTGAGAAACCTAGTCAGGAACATGTGAACGCTAGCCACGAAATATCATACCGAAGAAGAAGTTACCCCTGGGAACTCATTCATGAGGGTAGATAAAAAAAAAAAGAATTCCAGTAAATAGTATAATTCATGAGGGTAGATGAAAAAGAAGAATTTCAGTAACTGGTTGATAGTCCAGCAGTGTGTGTCTCTTTTTCTGCACTCCTTGGTTTTTTCCCTCTACGTTCAGGTGGAAACCTTCAGAACCAGAAGCGTGCTCGCGTCGTGTCGTGCAAAGAGCCGCAACGAGAACAAGCTCACTGTGGCCAACTACACTTTGGCTTTCTCCGCCAAGGCTTTGCAAACGCGTTCAGGCCTGTCACCAGAACTTTCACACCATCCACCAGATGTGAATTTTAAATCGTTTAGTTAGGTTTAGTATTAGTTCTCCTGTTTTTTACAGCGCGATATCGATATTTCCGAGGTGGTGCCTGTCCCTAGTCCGTATCTATGCAAAAAGATCGGCGCTAAAATTTCGTTTCCGGTCGCCGGTCAAGGATCAGTCTCCATCTTGAATATCCCGCCTGGCGAAAACATCTGGCCTTTCTGCGACCCTCGCTTTCTGCAGACTCAGTACGCGCAACCACATCTGAGTTTGCTGACTGTCCGAGCAAGCATCTTCCTTAACCTCCAGATTGCTTTGAGCCCCTCCTCCTGCTTCATCCCGGTCCCATTGGGCTCAACGAAACTTTTCTTGGCAATGCAGTGAAGGGTACAGGCACGCGTTCCCTCTCCCACTTTGAGCGTTGAGCACTGAATAAAGCCAAATACTTCATAAAGCTGTGCGCGGTCTCTTCTCCTCTCTACTGCATTATCAAGAAAAGTTGTCGCCGAAAATAGTCGCGTGCGCGCCGATACTAGTGACTTCATTTTGCGGGTGAGCCTGGATTCGTTTCTTTTTCTCGCGTTTGGTTTGATCTTAAGCTTGAACCTTTACCTTCAACTTCTTCGGCGTCGCGAACTACGTGCTATGGCTCCACCCACTCTGTGTGTCCTTTGTTCCGACCCACTACCAACCGACGATCGCTTCATGACGTGCACTGATTGCACGCATGCATATCACTTGGGAAAAGAAATGCTCTGGAATCGCAGAAAGCATATTTAAAAGAATGAGCGCCGCAAAGATTGACAAATGGCGTTGTCTAGCTCGTCGGGGAGGGTTGCCGAAGGCAAGCTTCGAAGTCGAGTCTGCCACATCATCCCAACTTGAGCGCAGCGACTCCTTGGTGCAGCTCTCGATGGTCCATCAAAAGCTTGACCTTCTTTCTTGGGAAAAAACTGTTGAGTCCTTCAAAGAACTGCACCCGAAGGTTGACACTCTGTTGTCATTGCAGCAGACGGTCGACACTATGCGCGACACCATAGACACGATGCAGGAGTCTCTCACGTTTTTTTCCTGGGTATACGACATTCTGGTAAAGGCGACTGCATCTCAAGAAAAAAAAAACTATCAAAGAGCTTCAAAGTGAAACGAGCATTTTGAGATCAATCGGCCCGTGAAATCCAGAAACTCAGAGCTGATCAAAATACCGATCAAGCCAATTGTCTCTGCAACATGGAGATACACAGGATTCCATTTTCCCCATGAGAAAATCTTGTCGATCTTATGACAGGTCTAGCAGATAAACTGAACATAGAGAACTTTCAGCTTGCGGACGTTGTGGCTGCCCATCGCCTTCCCGCTAGTCCTGGTACAGTGCCTCCTTTACTGATTTGGTTCTCGTCAGTCCCTCTGAAAGAACGCTGCTGGATGTGGTATCGTGGACGGCTGGGCCCCCTTATTCGGGAGGACTCCCACCCTAAAATCTATTTTAACGACAACTAGACTGAAAGCAACAGTAAGCTTTTTTGGATGGCACTAACCAGAGGAAAGGAAAAGGTGTTCAAGTTTGTATGGGTGCGACACAGAAAACGTTTCGCTAAATGAACCCGGAGCTCTTCCCTCTTTCGTATTACTAACACTGTTGCACTGGAGCAAATAGTTTAGGCGTTGATGACTAATTCTTTTCAACTTAAAAAGCTACAGTGTTGCTAGAAATGTTCACAACAAACACTGGCACTTCCTTTACCTTGTTTCATCTCAACACACGGAGCATTCCTAAACACTGGGATGAATTTCTACTGGTCATTGACCTTTGCTTTCTATAGAAGACGGCTTCGTTTAAACGGAGAATAATATTCGCAATGAAGATGTATGCCTATTTTCACTACCAGGCTTCAAAAGCACCTTCTTTACTCGGTACAAGAAGCGCGGTGGTGGTATCGCTGTCTTCTTAAAGGAAAGCTTATTTTTTTTGGAGGTGTCATTTTCGCTTCGCTCATCGGAGTCAATCGCACTGTGAATACTCACGTCTGCTTATGAACTCTATTTACTCGCAGTCTATAGACCGCGTTCTGAAAAACTTTATGACTTTCTTCTTGACCTTCGCGAATACTTGCACTCGTTGCCGGATAGCGCTTCCATTTGCCTAATAGGAGACTTCAACATCGACCTACTGAAACCATCGAGAGCACAGGTGTGCGAGAACCTTACTCTTTTGGCAGATCATGGAATTCAAGCTGCAATTCAGGCCGTCACAAGGGAGGAATACGTAGGAGACAATCTTGCGATTTCGTCAACTGACCATATAGATTTGAGAGCATCATCAGCAGCAACAAAAACAGCAGTTATATCGCATAAGATTTCGGATCACTACTTTGTGGCTTGTCACCTGGTATCCCCCGGCGACCAGTCGGGCGGAGATCGAAACAAAGAGCGTAAGGTTGAAATAGTTGACCGTCACAGGTTGGACAACTGTATTTCAGCATATGATTGGCATAGTTTTCAACGATCTACAACACCATCCAACCTATGTCCCGCTTTGTTCAGCTGTTCAAGCAGTTCTCTGAATCCTCAAAGAAAAACAATCGTAATCAAACAAAAAAAAGGCCTAGTATCCGCTGATTAAATAATGGCATTCTCTCTGGCATTAAACTTAAAGAAATAGCCTGGAAACGGTGTTGTCGGTCGCCTCATAACTCGAGCTTACTCTCAGAATTCAAAAGAGTTCGGAACAAAGTGAGTGCGCTTATTCGCTCGGCCAAGCAGCCTTACTTTCAGGAACAGTTCTCCGAATCTCGATCAAATCCTGTTAAATCCTGGTCGTTTATTAATGAATTGCGCGGTGTTGCTCCTCCTCATTCACAAGCGAACACTTTTGACGGTGCTTTGGGGCCCAGTCCCCTTTATACGGCCAATAGCCTCAATGATTAATGATTTTGTTGTCTAGTTCTCAGGCAAAGTAAGAAAAGCCAGAACGTCATACTTTCCTCTCCACAACTCAAACTCAAACTCCGCGGTTCTCCCTCAAAAGACTATTCACGACCTAGAATCCATAGTATTAAGTATCAAACCTAATAAAACACCAAGATACGCTAATATACATCTTAGCGATATCCGTAGAAACTTTTCAAACACATTCCAGGTACAATCCTCCTTATTTTCAACGAGATAATCGAGTCGGGTAACATCCCCATAGAATCTAAAACTGCCACTGTTAAGCCCTTATTCAAAAGTGGCCAACGCGGTCGGGTAGAGAACTATCGCTCAATATCTGCTCTACCATGTCTTTCTTTAATACTAGCAAAATTGATTTATCGATCCATGCCTTCTTTTGTAGAAAAATACAGCATAATATCCCTCACCCAATACGGGTTCGTTCCTGCACGAGGAACACAGCCTGTTTTGGAATCACTCTCGTACTTCATAAATTTAGAGTTGGAACATAATTTATATTTTTGTGCCTGCTTTTTAGATGTAGCAAAGGCATTTGATACTGTTAGCCATTCTATCTTAATAAAGAAACTTTCCGCTTTCTGTTTTCGGGCCCCTTTCTTAATTCTATTGAAAATATTTCTACAAGATCTTTCACAACTGGTTACAATCGACGGAATTCGCAGCGCCAAATCTCCTTAAAATCAGGTGTACCTCAGGGCTCGGTTCTTTCACCTATTCTGTTCAAAATTTATGTCAATGATATGTCAACCTCTGTTTCTAACTGTACACTCTTTCAGTACGCAGATACCACTCTTTTGCTAACAAGCCATCTTTGTTACTCTAGAGCAATGAAAATGCTCCAGATATCCTTCCTAGATCTGATGAACGGGTTTTGTAATGACCTTGCTGACATCAATGTGTTCAAAACAATATTGGTATGTTTCCGCAACCCCCTCAAAACTACGGTGCTTAGTTACCCTCTTTTTCTCCATACGTAGGGCTCCGTGTTTTCGGAGTTTATTTTTCGTCAAATTCGGAGGGTTTTTTTCGGAGTTTATTTTTTGCCGAAGATTCGGAGTTTATCGGAGTTTATATTTGTTTGATTCCCAATTCTCCGAAATTCGGAGTTTAATTTCGCAGTGTTTCCTATTGAAAATAAATATGTAAATAATAACCGGACGTACACGTATGCCAGATAAAAAATAAAACGCGCTTGTATCGATTAAAATTTCTTCAGTTGAATTTGACGTTCGTGCCATTGCCATTGGCAATATTACTTTGTCCCACGACAAACGTCGCACACAATTGTTGCTTCGATAAACGTAGAGACCTTAAAATCAATAAACTCCTGGAGGTAGTCACTAGGAAGCTCGTAGTCATCCCATCCTATTCCATCAATCTAGCCCGCGGCCGCGCGAGGTGGAGTGGTTAAGGATGAAATAGAGAGTTTCAACTGTACCTTTTCTCTATTTAATACAATCTCTATGGTCCATAGCTTCCACTGTTACAAAACATACCTTCTCCTTTCTCTAAATCACAAATCGCATGGCTCATACTGGAAACCAAAAGAGTGGCTTTTGTCGTGACCCGAGTGTACAATGACCTGTTGCCCTGAATCAACCTCGACGAGACAAGCGGCAAGACCTCTTTTGACAACGGTTTGAGATTTGAAAGATAATTATGGTGCCATTTTCCCAGGACCATTGACTCCGTGCTGATCAAATTGTAAAAAAACAACAAAAGTCTTACTTTTTTTTTTTTTGGGGGGGGGGGGGGGGTGGCATTGGCACATAAACATTCGGAGTTTATCGGATAAATCCGAATTGACCAAAATTTTACCGGCGGGTGTTTTTCGGAGCTTTTCGGATTTATCCGAAAACACGGAGCCCTATCCATACGATAAACTGCCACACATGCCAATGTGCCCCAATTCTTTACTCTGACACAGTCAAGTATCTCGGCATTGTTTTTGACTCAGACCTTACATGGAATTCACACCTGACAAAACTATGTTCCAAGTTAAGGAGCGTTTCCCGCTCGTTGTTCAACATAAAGACATTTCTACCTCTTTTTCTTCGAAAATTCATCTCCCACTCACTAGCGTATAGCACACTCCACTACGTACGGCATTACAACTTTTGGCAAGTGCTCTGGTTCTTTCTGACGCTTTTTGGGATAATGGTCATTTGGAATGATAGGGATTGGTCTGTCTTTTGAATGTGTGACTTTATATGATAGTTACTCGAATGGTGGTACATGAAACCTTATTTTTGTCTGTGCCTGTTTTTTTATTAGCCTTGAGGAACGACTTCTTCGTGATAGCGATATTTGTTTTGTATTTTGTGCTTAAAATGAGTACTTCTGTGAGCCCCACACGTTAGCACGAGCTGCTGTATGACTCTATGAGCACAAGTCCTTTTTCCCCATGAGTGCCTGCGGTTTTTTGTTTGGATTGTTTTCTACCTGCCCTGAACATCTCAACTCTATTCAATTTCGAGAGCCTTAGGCTCCCATTTGAGCCACGCCTGACTTCGTCAACAGTGCACAGTTTACTCGACGATTTTTTTTTCTTCTACGCGTCGTGGGATGCCACGGGCCGACTTATGTATAACTGTTTTTTTTTTCTTTTTTTAATCACTGAATGTGTTTATTTTTTTTTTATTATCAGCCCATCGCTTAAACTAGAACAGCCCTAAAAACCTTATCTACTAAACGTTGTCCACTGCGACTGGTTTAGTCATACAAGCCCTTGCTGGCTTTGATGAACCTGTGTTTTGCGTTGAAAATGTCCATCTGTCATCAATAAATTTATTATTATTATTATTATTATTATTAACTCTAAGGCTCACTTCGGACAGAAGGCTGGGAGAGTTAATCGAGCCGTGCAGGGTCTTAAACAAAAACAACAAATCTGCCTTCACCCGACGCTGCTGCAGGCTCAACAAGTTGACGAGTTGCGAGTTACACCCACCGTTCAAACAAGAATCACCTTTCTCAAGGCAACGATATTTAAAGATAGAAATAAATTTGTTTTGGACGCGCTCGACAAATAAACTGTTAGTTTTGGAAATGCCGTTCCAAACAACCGAGGCGTACTCTAGCTGGGATCTAACTAAGGAACAATACAGCGTAAAAAAAGCGGACGGGCTTTTGAATTCCTTCGTCATGCGAGACACGGCACCTAACGTGCGCAAGGCCGATTGAACCACTCTGGTAACGTGAGTGTCAAATCTCAGGGTCGAATCAAAGACAACTCCAAGGTCTCTCAGTTCACTTACACGTGAAAGCAGTTCGCCATGATAACTATATGGAAAAAATATATCATGGGTCTTGCGAGAATATGTCATTACTTTTGTTTTAGAATGATTCAAACGGAGGTCATTGTCTAAACACCAACGACCGAAGGAATATGCGTAATTCTGAAGCGCGATGCAATCCTCTAAGGTCGATATTTTTTTGTAAAGTTTTATATCATCAGCGTACTGCAGAAATGAAGAATTTAATATAACTTGAGAGACATCATTTACAAAAATATTAAAAAGGAGGGGGCCCAAGACAGATCCCTGAGGAACTCCAGAGCTTGCCTTGTACAAGGACGAGGTAGTATTGTTGACGCGGACGTAGGCTTGCCTATCAGACAAATAGCTTTTTAACAAATTGTATACCGAACCACATACTCCGTACGAGGAAAGCTTGTGTAAGAGGATGTTGTGGTTGACTACGTCGAATGCCTTACTCAGGTCGAAATAAAAAACGTCAAGCTGACCTCTATTACAAACTACTTCAG
The DNA here is from genome assembly GCA_013358835.2 of Ixodes persulcatus. NCBI lineage: Eukaryota > Metazoa > Arthropoda > Arachnida > Ixodida > Ixodidae > Ixodes > Ixodes persulcatus. The sequence continues at coordinate 80,822 of JABSTQ010009079.1, forward strand.
AGGCAGCATACGTAAAAGATACGAGATTGGTGGATGTCGATATGCCGGACACGAAGCCATGTTGATTAGGAATGACTATACTACGAAACTTGAAGGAGAGGAATTGATGGATTACCATTTCAAAGAGTTTGGAAAAAGAAGAGAGAAGAGAAATCGGTCTGTAATTAAGAACATCACCACTATTTCCAGATTTCAGGACCGGAACAACCACTGCCAGTTTCCAGTCGTCAGGGAATATCCCTGACGTCAAGGAGTTATTGAAACTTGTGCACAGTATAGGCGTAAGTAATTCATGATAACCCTTAACAATTGCAGCGGGTATCCCGTCATGACCTGCAGACAATGTGGGTTTCATTTTATTAATACATAGCCTAACACATTCCTCATCGACAACTACAGAACCTAATGAGTCACCAAATCCGTCCGAGTCAGGCAATATAGTTGAGGAGCAATTATTATTATTATTGTAGACTGACGCAAAGTGATCCGCGAACAACTCAGACATGCCCTTCGCACTGTCGCTATGCGGATTCAAGACGATTTTGGACTCAATATTCTTCCCCAAGCGCGATTTAGCGTACCTCCAAAATTTCTTAGGATTATTAACAAGATCTGATTCTACCGAGTCGCAATGCGCCTGGCGATCACGGTTTAAAATTTTCTTACATCGCTTTCTGCAAATTTTAAATTCAACTTCCCACTTTCGAAGACCACTTTTCTTAAACCTCCTGTGCAAAAAATCTTTCCGTTTTAAAAGCTTTCTGAGTTCACGAGAGAATCAGTTAGGGAAGCGAGATTTTTTAGACGTTTTAAGAGGGATATATATGTTCATGGCCTCCTGAACAACAGTTGTGAGAAGATATACTTGGTCGTTGACATCAGACGACTCCAAGATAGAAGCCCAGTCAACACCCGACAGATGGTGATACATTCCAGTGTAGTCCCCCGCTGAATACTTATACGATGTGTGTGGGGAAGGACCATTAGAGGGACTGAGGACCGGAGGATCAAAAACAGAAAGAACTACATCAAGAGCAGGGTGATATCTATCCTCAGGAACCATAGAAAGTTCACTTCGAGTAACAGGTATACCGTCCGTGTTTGAAAAGCATAAATCTAAAACATTACCTTGGTCGTTTAGAATGTTATTGTGCTATCTAAGATCTAAAAAGGAAGTAAAGTTGAGGAGATAGTTGCACTTTTGTTTACAATAAACGTTGTCAGTAAGGACATTGAACTGTGTCCAGTTAATACCTGGAGCGTTAAAATCCCCAAAGATTAAGATATTGCTCCCCTGTGAATCATTCATTGTATTTTCAATGTCAGCGAGACATCTTTGGAAATCATCTGGTGTCGTCTGAGGAGGAAGGTAAAACAGACCTATTAAAATACGTTTTCTCCTAGAACACTCAATTTCCACCCACAGAGACTCAGGAAAACTTTCCAAATCCTCACGTCTTCGTGAACTATGCTGTTTGTTAACCGCGACCAATACACCGCCTCCGACTCGGCCCCGGGAAGAGAAATCACGACCGCGACGGTAAACATCAAAACCAGGCGGAAAGTAGTCGGAGGAACCAACACTAGGACATAACCAAGTTTCCGTTAAGCAAACAATTGAGTAATTAGAGAGAGTAATGTTGGCAAAGAAACAGTCAGCTTTCGTCCGCAGGCCATGGACATTCTGGTAAAACAAATCGATGTTACTCATCTTTGTACTTAGTGTTGGGCTTGTGGGCTTCTTCAGACGAGTGAAGGAGTTCTTGACGAAGTGCACCTCTGAAAGGTTTAAAAAGACAATCCTTCGGCCACAAAGCAGGGTCAGAGAGTTTCTCAAAGTCTTGGCAGCTACAGAGACGTGAAAGGAGGCGTAGGTATTGTAGCGAGTCTTCAGTCGGTGGCACTTCAAGTTTTCTACACCGAGTGAACACAGATGCCCAACGATGTCCGTAGAGGTGGTGACCGGATCCAGCTTGGTGGATCCGGTCACTTGTTGATTTGAGTGTCTTTATACTTGTTAATATTTTTATTCCCAGACTGGTGAACTACGTTCTCCTTCTGAATACGTGTGTATGTGTGTATGTATGTGTGTTTTTGCTCATTTTTTTTAGTGTGCCAGCACTAAGGCCGATTGGTTGTTCCTGGACACTTTAATAAACATTGATTGATTGATTGATTGATTGATTATTATTATCATTATTATTATCATTATCATTATTATCATTATCATTATTATCATTATTATCATCATCATCATCATCATCATCATAATCATTATTATTATTATTATTATTATTATTATTATTATTATTATTATTATTATTATTATTATTATGCATATAATATTCAAGGAGAGACTTTGTCTCGAGTAAGTGTAATGAAAGATCTCGGAGTCATGGTTGATTCTGGGTTGCGTTTCTCTGATCATGTTGGTAGGGTGGTTAACTCGTCATTGCGAATGTTGGGCGTTGCCTCTCGCTTAACCAGGGAGTTCGAAAACCCGACTGCTTTTATCACGTTATACTGTTCGCTATCCAGGTCGCAGTTAAATATGCTTCAGTTGTCTGGAATGGAATTTCTAAAAGTCACTCCTTGGTGATCGAACGTGTGCAAAAAAATTTGTTTCTATCTTTAAACATCGCTACATAAAGGAGGGTGTTCACTGCTTAACATATAAGTCTGCGTGAAAGCGTGTTGGTTTGCTTAGCTTGCACCGGCGTCGGGAGAACGCGGACTTACTATTTTTGTTTAAAGCGCTGCATGGACTCATCAATTCTCCGAGCCTGTTATCGGAACTGTGCCTTTGGGTCCCACGTGTGCCTACTCGTCTTCGGTCATCTTTTTACGTGTCTAGAACGTTTAGTCCGGTAAACCCAATTGTGAGAATGGCACAGCGTTTGAATCATTACTCTGAAAGACTTGATATTTTCCACCCTTGCTACAGGACGTTTGTCCTTTCTATTAAAAACTTGCCCGTGCAGGATGAGCATTGCTGAACGGCTCTGTTATGTCTGAATTTCGTCATCTCCATGCCGTTCTTTCTGGTGGTGCACTTGTTGTCCTACGGTCTTGTGTTCCGTTTCTACTGTTACTGCCTCGTTTTTTTTATTTTATTCTACTAATTACTCGTGCACTACCTATAGTATTATGCTTAAAAATGTATCTTCTTTCCTGCGGAGGTGTGTATAATGTTTTTTTTTCTGTTTTTTTTTTATCCACCAGTGTACCAGCACCAAGACCTCATGGTTGTTCCTGGGCACTGTATAATAAAGATTGATTGATTGATTATTATTATTATTATTATTATTATTATTATTATTATTATTATTATTATTATTATTATTATTATTATTATTATTATACTCTAGTTACTAATTGACCGCATAACCACAGCACAAAGTTAGTCAGTTATTATGACGGGGTACAAGCATTTGCATGCCCTCCCTAAAGAAAGTTGCGCCTGTGTTCTCTGTTATTCTATCGCGCGCCAACAAAACCATATATCACTGGCCACTGACGTCAAATCTGTATAAAGGAAACAGCATGAAGCTTTGCGGGAATGACAAACAGCCGTCTTTGACTATGTAAATCAGGAAAGCTGTGATGACTGATAGTCTTGTTGAACTCGTGATGGAATATTGACTGGCAACTCTGGCGGAAGCCTTTTCGGAGAGGGAAATCAAAAGCGTATGCCCCGTCATAACAGCCTAAATCAGTGCGGAGATTATGTGGAAGAGTAACTAGAGCATGCATATCTGCATTCTCTGTCTATTGAAATAGTTCTCATTACTCTTGCTTTTGTTATCCAGTTCATCGGAAGTTAAAGCAAACAGCCGCCTATATATATTTTTAAACTCATAATGGTCTCTTCAAACACTCGAAAGCATTGTTTTAGTTTACAATACTTTTGTCAGAATTATTATTATTATTTGAAGTGTCATGTCAATTTTTTTCATACAAGAATTCAGCATCACAACAATAAACTATTCCAGATTACCATTTGGACTCGGTGTTCAGTCTCTACGCAAAAGAGTAAACGTGCGCCTGTTATTTTAGTTGAATGGGCGCAGACGAACGTTCCTAATCAATCTACCGCATATATCAGGGTATAAACAGTGTTTTATATATTTCAAACCTAAGCTTATAGATGTGCTTCCGCACATTGCAATCTACAAAGTGCCGCCGAAAAAACAATATATATATATATATATATATATATATATATATATATATATATATATATAATATATATATATATATATATATATATATATATATATATATATATATATACAGGGTGTTTCAGAGAACTCAGGCCAAATCGCTCCTGCGAAAACCACTCATCGCAACGAAAAAAGCCTTGTTTCGTTTTGGCCCTGGGCCAGGGGCCCATTTAGGAAAATTATTAAAGTTCGGGATAATTAAGTTGTTAATTATTTTTGCGTAATTAACTTTTTAATATTGTGTTTAAGGGCATGGTTTCAATTAGAAAATTGCTCAGCATCGTCGAAAAACACTAAATCAACAAATTGCAGAACGATAGAAGGCACGCAAAGCATTTTACGGCTTTCTGAAAAACCGCACAAATTCGACGGATTTTTAAGTTTCGGTTTGCTATCGGAGCGCATCTCCGCCCCGACGGTACCGCGCCCCGTGGAGAGATAGTGCAACCAGCCTCTGCTGCGTCGCGCGATGACAGCGCAGCAGAGGTTGGTTGCACTATCCAGAAGTTCTAAGTACTTGAATTAAGTAAGGAAGAGGAAACAAACGAGCAAGTAAAATATGATTGACTTTGATATTATATGGTCTTAGGTCGTTACCAAGCCCTCGACGGACTGGCTGGGCTAAATATTTACACGTATTCGTTAAGATTACGTGGTGTGGAAAAAGATTTATCAACATATGTTACGTTTTTTGTGAGTTACAGCTAGACATCGTATAGTATGTCTCATACACCCTTTTCAAAAGTGCTTCATCTAGTGGCTGTAGTGACAAGTATACGAATCCGCCATTGTTTGTGCAAGTGCTCCGAGCATGTATTGGATACGCGTGCTGCGCTCGCGTTGGGGGGGACTCTCATCCAGTCACACGTTTCGTTTCAACAAATGGCGACCGCCAATGTTGCTTGGTGGGGTTTTGAAAGGGGTCTGTTTTTGCTTCAAGCTCAAAGTTTCGCTCACTTCAGTATGCTGTACCTAAACTTGCCTATGGGCGATATGCAAAGTTGATGTTAACTATCATCATCATGAAGCCTTTGAAGTGTCACATTGAAGGTTTTCTTTTTTTGCTATCTTCCATCTTGAACAAGACGTACCTGAATTCAACTCAATCATAATAATAGATCTGTGCATTTAATGGAATGCTCTTTAGGTTCGGTGCTACGAAGTGGACAAAAACAGCCGCGAGATTGTGGGAAAGGAATTGTCAGCAACGAGGTCGCAAGACTCGTCGCTGAAGCAATGAAAAGGTCATCGAAATAGATAAACGTTTTTTTTATGTTTCTTTTTTTTTGTAGACGCTGTGTAATGGGTTCGTATGAGACCTGAAGTGAGTGATCATATTTTAGTTCTACGACTTTCCCTTTGAGAGGACTAATGTCTCTCAAAAATTTTATATTTGGCCATACGTGCCCTAGATGGCGCTTCTTCTTTACATATGGTATATTGGATGGCTTTTGTCAAAAGAACCGCAGTCTATTTGATTTCCATGTGAGTAAACAAGTTTCCATCATCATCATCATTAGAACAACCCTCGTGTAAACACTTACAAACATTTCTTTTGACAGATTCCGATAGTTGTGTAAACGTCAAAAGATACGCTACTGTAAAATTAACAGTGACAACTACAGTTAGCACCAATTTTAGTCAACCTTACCTTAATTTGTGCCATTGAAGCTGGAAACCCTATGCCGTACCCTTTTGAGGCACCTATCGGGGGTGAACAGATCCCACCGACTTCCGTGCTCCCGTAACAGTCTTTGACGATAGCCAGGTCAAAGGAAGGTTCTAGTTGCTTCAAAATCTGCGGCGAAGCGATTGTACCCGAAGTGAAAACAGTCTTTAGAGAATCCAGCCGAATTCCTTCTTTCTCCATCTTCCTGGCCAGAGGCACGAGTAAGTTGACACTTCCTAAGAACATTGTGACCTGCACCAAGAAACGGGCGTGAGTTGAAAATAGAATTTCTGAGTACAATCGCGAGTATCTTAAGTTTCATCACAGCGTAGATTTAACTGTAGATTCAGGTTGTTGGTGTACAAGGTGTTCTTTTGGCATAAGACTCTATATGAAGAAAGTAGTTTTTCGTTGTTCAGTTGTGTCAATAGCAGGATGTTCCTACGACGTGCGCGACACTTTTTTTTTTTGGTTTGTTTTGACCAATCTGCGAAATAATAGTACATATCAAAAAAAAAAAAAAAACACCTTAAAAGAGCCCTAAACTGACAGTTTGGGTTTGGAATTATTTTTCTTAGCTTTGAACCAGGAACTTCTCGTATGACTAGAAGTTTTTCACACCAATGAGACACTAAGAATCATAGATTTATGTGTTAAAATTAAAATGTCTTGGAGATCACACGGAGAACGGGCATCATCATATAGGATAGGACCTAGCCTTTTTTTTTTGTTTTCTTTTTTTTTTTACAAAACAATTAAGGGCTCAAAGTTTAGGGCCGATATCGATCTTGAAGTCCATATTAAAATATTAGCTTAATTACGTTAGCAATGATTCAATAATGTGTCTTAAAAGTTTGAGATTATATGACCAGTCCTTTCGTTATATCAGGGACATATTTTTTTTCAGTAAGGCCAAACGCTATAAGCAGCGTTTTCTAAAATCGTTTATTGCCGTTTTTACTATTGAAGTTATTTTGTATTTTATTAATCTCAGGCATGTCCTTTGCTATTTTTGTTATATTAACGTGTCCATATCAATAGTAAGAAAAATAGAACAAAAGTGGGGCTTTCAAAAACTCCCAGATTAGTTGTGTCAAGCCTTGGATGGGGCAAAAGTCAATACTCCGCAGGAGCTTCCTCGACTTGCAAGCCTGGACCACTCTATTTTGGTCAGAGTATGTATGAGTGATGTTTTGGGGTTTTGCAGCGTCCCGCCTATCCGTCCAGCCTTGTTTGGTGAGCTCGAAATTTCGGTTCAGTATCCCTTTAATGAGAGATCGCCTAACCTACATATTCAAAAACTGTAATATTTAGGATCAGCTCTACCATTAGCTTGTAGCAGAGCCGACAGGTGCCACAGCCACACGGGTTGTAGAAAACACCCGATTAAATGCACTTCCAAACTAAAAACAACCGAGACTCCACTGCACCGAGTACGGCGCCGGTGAGCGCGCCAACTCACGTTACCGTGTGGCCTCGGGAGCCGCGGGAAATAATAGAATACATGCCTTTTGTCTAAGCTCTGAGCCGGACGTCTCTTTTCTTCTCCGGTGCTTTCGAACACACCGCCAACAAGCTCTTCTTTTTTTTTTTTTTTACCAAGATAGTGAATTTACCATTGCACTCGTCGGAATGCCTCTAAATCTAAACATTTTTGCTAGATGCTACTAACGTACAAATAGCTAGGAAACCGAGAGTTTATATCGTGTTATGTAACGATAGTTATTTCATACTCAAGCACACAAAATAATGTGTGTATCCTACCCTGTGTTTCTTCATGGCGTCAAGTATTTTTGCAGTATCGGATGGATTCGAGAATAGTACAATCTTCGCTCCAGAGCAGGATGCTCGCAGATACAATCGCAGCCCAGCAAACAATGTAATGCTGACCCAGGTAGCAAAAACATCGTGACCGCTGAATACGTAATCACAACTTAAAAGTCTGAAGAAAAAAAAGAAGGCCGATTAACTTTTCATTTTATGTGACTCTTATCAGAAAAAAACAAAATCACGTCTCAATGCACGCAAGATTACTGTTCAAGACTTGTCATACTTACTCTTTATATATAAGAAACTTAAACTTTCGTTTGCTTCGCTTTACTGGATAAAAACAACTATATACACCCATACGACCAATATTCTATAATACTCGAAAGAACCGTACTAAAAAGAGCCTGAAAATAAAGTAGTTTCGTCAGCGGACTTCACAATTTCAAGTGATGCAAGACAGTTTTTTTTTTATCTTTCACGCTTATTAGGCACATACAACACACGAAATATTGGCGATGATGCTCTCCATTGACGGTTGCATGTATATTAGTTGTAACAAATCTCAAATTGAGGCTTCTCGGTACTTGTCGCAGAAGCAAAAAGTACAACAAAAAAAAAACTAAGACAGTGACGAAGTAACAAAAAAAAATTTGTTTACAAAGAAGCCCGCTTTGCCCGCACCAGGTGTGGGCAGGGTGTATCTCAAAACGTCCCATTCGCATTTGAACCTTGCACATTTCGTCCCAATCTCATTTGGTCCTTCTCGCTTGAACCTTCTCATAAGATCCGAATCGTCTTTTTTGCAACTGGGCCCATTCTCATTTTGCCCGTTATCTGAAAACGTCCCATTCGCATTTTGACCGTGCGCATTTCGTCCCATTCTCATTTGGTCCGCCTTGTTTGAACCTTCTCATAAGATCCAAATTGCATTATTCGCAACTGGACCCATTCTCATTTCGCCCTTTCGCGCTACGACCGAATGACACTAGTTCGGCATGATTCTAACGTCATTATGCCTTCGCGGCTTCTTGATGAGCCTTACCTTGCTTGGGCCCCCAACATAACATCAGATATATGTTATTTGTAGAGGTACGCACTGAGAATCGTACAATGACGCCTGCTTCCCTTCCTCTAAGCAAACGAGAAAAAAAAAGCGATGAACATTTAATTTGGAAACTTTGTTTGAAAAGAAATAGCATACATAATAGTAGTGGTTCTCAACCATTGATGTTTCGCGGACCCCTTGTAGAAAGGCGGAGATGATGGAGGACCCCGTTCGGGGTGAGGGGAAAAGAAAGGTATAGTTTATCATGATAATGATTTAATAAATTAAAATAACTAATTGCTAGTGTGAAGTAGACTTATCTTGTGGACACACGAGAGTACTCACCCGAAAATTGGAACGTTTCTTCTCAACGTGAAGAAAAACAACTAATATTGCCGTGCTTGACTGATGAGACAGGGCTAAGCGGACCCCTAGGATGCCTTCGCAGACCCCCATTTGAGAACCACTGCATTATAGAAGGGGTGGCATTGTCCCAAGTTGAGAGACCTCAAACAACGTGACATTTCGGAATATGATCTGGCTGCGATAAATAGTTGGTTTCTTTTATTGTCAGCTAGTAGCTTTTCACGACGACCTCGAATGCACTGCTAAAATCCTTAGCAGAGAGAGTATGCCTGTAGCCTGGCACACACACACACACATGCACAAAATATATCAATGTATTTATTAATATTACCATAAAAAAACGATTTTGGTATGGAAAGAGTCAAGTGCGACGGGTCAAAGCGAGATATTTTTGAGAATGGCTCTTTTGAAAAAGGCCAGGTGAGAAGGGCGAAACGAGAACGGGCCCAAATGAGGAGGGTTGGAATGCAAAAGACGAAACGGGAAAGGGTCAAATGCTACGGGTCAAAGCGAGACGATCTTTTTGAGAATGGTTGTTTTGAGAAGGGCCAAGTGAGAAGGGCGAAACGAGAACGGACTCAAATATATAAGAAGGGTTGAAAAGCGAAGGACGAAACGGGAAAGGACCAAATGCGAGAGGTCCAAGAGAGAGAGATCTTTTTGAGAATGGTTGTTTTGAGAAGGGCCAAGTGAGAAGGGCGAAACGAGAACGGACTCAAATATATAAGAAGGGTTGAAAAGCGAAGGACGAAACGGGAAAGGACCAAATGCGATAGGTCCAAGAGAGAAGATCTTTTTGAGAATGGTTGTTTTGAGAAGGGCCAAGTGAGAAGGGCGAAACGAGAACGGTCTCAAATGAGGAGGGTTGGAACGCGAAAGACGAATTGGAAAGGGCCAAATGCGAACGGTCGAAGCACGAAGTATCTTTTGAGAATGATTGTCTTGAGAAGGGCCAAGTGAGAGGGCAAAACGAGAACCGGACTCCAAATGAGGAGGGGTTGGAAACGCGAGAAGACGAGAATGGTTGTTTTGAGAAGGGCCAAGTGAGAAGGGCGAAACGAGAACGGACTCAAATATATAAGAAGGGTTGAAAAGCGAAGGACGAAACGGGAAAGGACCAAATGCGATAGGTCCAAGAGAGAAGATCTTTTTGAGAATGGTTGTTTTGAGAAGGACCAAGTGAGAAGGGCGAAACGAGAACGGGCTCAAATGATAACCATCCGTGTGGGCACTGCGCGTGCGCAGAAACCAGACTCGCTTGAAGAGAAGCCCCTGCGCATGCGCAGTACCGACAGCAGCGCCACCGCAGTGCGTGACGTCAGTGAGTTGAGTTGGTCTATACTTCGTTACACTTTTAAGGCAGGCCGCAGCTACGATCCAGTGAAGCGAATCGAGCAGCACCAAAAGTGTGACGTTGCTGTCGTCGTGGGTTCGCTATCGCCAGCTGAGCCAATCACGCGCAGAGAAAGTTCAAGATGGCGGCGCATGCACCGTACTGTATTGGTGCAGTCGGGGGATAGCATACAAGCAAAGTCGGTAAGCGCCATGACGATGCAGTTTTTGCGCTGCCCAAAATTCGTTGGGTCGTACAGTCGGCTGCGGTAAGATTTAATGGAGCCTCGCTAAAGGCACTGTCGCAACGAGGCAACAGTTGGACAACTCTGTCCGGCAACACGGTCGACATGTCACATCGCGGCAAACAACAAAAATCGGGCAACGTGTTGTCGCAACTTGGGCAAGCGTGTTTAGTTACTTATTTATTTCAAAATACTGCATATCCCCTTAGGGGTTATAGAAGGCATTGGGGTACAAGAGAAACACAAATATACAATTTGAGGTAACCGAGAGTAAACAGAATCAAAGTCCCGAGTCTTTCTTAAAAGCTAAATAACATGTCAACTCATAGATTTACAAATAACTTGGTTTTCAATGGCACTAATCAACAAGTCAACACTTTTATAACTATAAAACTGTGTATCTAGTTCCAGTCTCCTACAGCTGAAGGATAGAGTGAGTATCGGAAACTGTTATTATCAAAGTAATACTCAACAAGTGTATTGTTGTGCCTCTTTCTAGTTGTTCCTACTTCTAAACGCTTTACATAGTCCGTTTTATCAATTTTATATAGTCATTTTTTTTTTTAAATTTAAAAAAAAACTACAATTGACCAAGCTTTGCTTGATCAGCAATGGCTTTTTTTAAGAGCTTTTTTGGCGAATCATAACGATCGTATTTGTGAAAATAAATCTTGCAGCTTTTCTTTGAACACTTTCAATAATACCGTGTTGGCCGATTTATTGTCCGACCACACTGTCACACCGCAGCGCCGCGCTGACGGCAGGGCCGACACGAGGAACACCCCGCCATCTTGATTGTTTACCTTCGTTCGTATGCGGCGCGGCGTCGCTGGAACTGGGACCCTACAGAGTGCTAGTGCGTTCGAAGGGTTGGCAATTATCATGGGATAACATGATGATGATGATTAACTTTATTTTCAAAAGGGTGGCGCCATGGCCTCATTGGGGGAAGCGGAACATAGGTAGGAAAAGTTTACATTCGGCGGTGCACTCCTGTCGAGCGCGCAAACTCCCATAGGGAGAGTAGCGTCTCCCTGGCCCGTGCCTCGTTAACCGGTGTGATCCAGGCCTCTAAAGTGTCGATGTGATGCCCCAAGTGTTCGGCTTTTTTGTCTCTCAAGCCGGCACATGACATCAAACAGTTACTGTGATTAGAAAACTGTTTCCAGCCTTTATTTTATCAAACTTTTTTCATTCGTTTACAAAGCAGATAGCCCTAATCGAGGAAAGAGGGATCGCTGATATATGTTCGGGATTAATGCCACCGTATGAAGGGTGTTTCTATCCGGTTCTCTCGTTCATGCAATTTCTATTTCTACTGTAAAATTGGGTTAGCACCGGCAGTACCCCAAAGCTTCTTTTGTAGCGTGATGTTGAACCGAACTAACATTGCTTAAAAACTGCGACACCGACACGATCGGCCTTCATAACAATCGGTGGAACAAATGTTTTTCAACGATGTCTATTTGCCTGCCGCCTGCTATGTGATCGCTTCATTCCCTGAAACGTCCTTGGGATTTTTTTTTATCGATATTCAGGTGTCTGGTAGCGGCTGTTTCCAAGCTCCAAGCATCAACAATCATGATCAGGGCGGTCGTTTTAATGTTTAGAATTTTTATTATTTGCTTTCCTGGATTATTTATATTATACTTTATCAGCGGGTGAGTAGGCATGCCATCTTATTTCACTAGCTGTAATGTGAGCTGGTCCCTCGGCAGTTCTAATTTCAACACCAGTCTAAACATTCACTACCGTAGCTGTGACCATTTTGACAATCGCTTTCCGTAATTACGCAGTAACAACAAAAATCAAATTATTTTAGCTCCACGCCAGCCTTAATTATTGTTAAATAACGCTTTTCAAGCCTTTTCATTTTTTTTTTTAGTAAGCTATTAAAAAGACGTTGATAGGGAACTAGCTCTGCCATCGAAGCTAACTCTGCTGTCGTGCTGCCGGCCAGAAATTCGCTCAGCCACCGATCAGGGCAACACGTTGTCCATCACAAGTTGCTGCTGTTTTTGTTGCCGAAAGCTGTCATACCGAGGCAACATTTTCGTTATCGTTCATGGTGTGCTGCTGTTGCCGCGATGTGACAGGGCTTTCGGACAACACGTGGCGCGAGCAACAAGTTGCCCGACTGTCGGACAACATGTGTTGCTGCTGCCGTCGTGTTGCATCAGTGTGACAGGGCTTTAAGGAGTGCCCGCAATTGCCACGCTAATTCCCCAACAAAAGCGTTCTGTCCACGCAGTAGTCAGACTATATAGCTTCTTGAAGCCTGGCTGCTTCCAAACTTGCATATCGAGACCAACTTGATTGATTTTAATGACAGATAGTAAGAAAGGTTAGCCTGGAAGTTTGTCCTTGCTGGCTGCTCTGCACTATAGGGTTAAGGGAAGAGTGATAAGAAATACAGAGTGATGAAAGGATGATGATGATGCAAGATGTGGGGGGGGGGGGGGCGAGGATGATGTTAAAACTCACTTGCGCACAGACACATAGAGAGACACACACACACACACACACACACACACCACACACACACACACACACACACACACACACACACGCACGCACGCACGCAAAAGGACACTTAGAGACGTGTTGACAGTTCAGAACTCTTGGGGACCAGTATCAGAGCCTTGGATGCCTTTGGAAAATGGTCCGTTTTGTTCCAGGCGCCAAGCACTTCGGAAACAGCGAAGGGCCGTCCGTAGCAAGACCAAATTTATCTGCTATCTCATAGGCAGAAATTAGAGACCGTACTTGGGGCGAGGTAAAGGGGCCACGAAGCTGTAGTGCGTGTGTTCAACAGCTTTCGGGGGACCCGTTGATCCGGATGTGAAGGACAGCACGATCACTTCGCTTTTGAAGTCCTCAACGTGACATTCCTGGAAGTCGTTTTCGTTCAATTTCTGGAACTCAGTCATGGACAGAAATCCTGGGAAGGCCCCTGTAGTGAAGTAACCCTAAAAGCGAACATTGCGTAAATGTTTATTAATTTGTTTATTTCTTTATTATTTACATTTAATCTGCATCGCCTCATGCCCTACTGAGAAAACCCGTATAAATTTTGTGCGTATTATCCCGTTAAGGCTATATAGTGTTATGGGCATGCTAAACCCGTTTACAAATGGGTCTTCTTATATGTGAACGGGTTGCCCCATACAAACAGGACCCCATGCAGGGCGAACCATGCATATGAGACAACCCACTTGTTTGGGTTGCCCCGCTTAGAAGGTCGTTCCGTTAAACGGGGCAACCCATTTTTACGGGTTGCCACGCATAGCATGCCCTGTGCAGAAAACAATGGGCAGGCAGCCGCTCCCACAACTGGTATTTTGAACGGAGCCCCCTGACATGCAATCCTGATGCTGTTGCTGAAAAGGGAGAGCAAAGGTGCTCTAGCAAGGAATTTGACTCGAAAGCAGAGATATATTCAATGTCATGTTACCTCATTGTAAGGTGTTATTTGATGTATTTTGACAATCAGTAAAACAAAACTTCATTTTTATAACCCTTAAGGGTGATAAAAATTAAATTATTGCTAAAACTTAAACCCTTAGTTGGCACAGGACAAATCGCTAGTTGAATTGAAGAATGCCTTACGGATTAAAAGCAGTTTGTAAAGTTAACGGTTACGGTTCACCACTAACCACAGTTACTTCTAGAGTCCGACAGGGGTCTGTGCTAGCACCATTTCTCTTCTCACTTTATATCAACAACATAGTAGACAACATTGATGTAAACAGACTGTTCGCAGACAACTGCATATTGTACACAGAAGTCAAAACTCAAAACGACCAGCATTTACTAGACAGTGCACTGCAAGTGATCAGTCACTGGTGTTCTGATTGGCAAATGGTATTAAACGCAGAAATAATTCGTTTACATGACAATCAGTAATAGAAACGCACTCTGGAATTTCTCTACAGAATTGACAGCACTCCCCTTCAAGAAGTCGAACAATACAAATACCTCGGACTCCACTTTCAGCAGAGCCTAATACCCAATTCACACGACAGCGTAAAGGCACCTTTAGCTTAGGTCCCTTAACTGAAGGTACCTGTAGTAAACGGCGTTCTTGATCACACGATAAATAAACGAAGCACTTTAAGTTGATGTCGATTGCTTTCCTGCTAAACCGCGAGAGGAGCACGTGATAAACAATTATTCCTCGAAATCGGTTTGACGCGCAGTTTTTGATTATTGTGTGTGAAATATCACATTTAAAACCTAAATATTATTTGTGTTCGCTTTTGCGGCACTTTATTTTTTTTTTCTCTGAGGCAGACTAACTTCCGGCTATATAAACATACACACAACAATTTGCTTTGCTTTTTGCGAGTTTTCATTGCGATGTGGGCCACCTTTTTTCGTTTAGCGGCTCCATTTTTCCGCAAAGTTCTCACTGAAGTAGCTAAAAAGTGCCCGGCAGAAACGAATCACGTCGGAGTCTCACGGTTACGCCAGCCACGCCATCGAAAGGGATGGACAACGATGAGGGTAAAAGGTCCTGCATAGGCGGGAAAGTCGGACGGCTCGTCCACAACCTCGATAAAAAGCTCGCAGTGGTCCATCGCGTTCGGGTTCGTAGCAGACATTGTTTTCCACGTGCCGCCGCTGCCTGCTTGCTGGAGCATGCGTTCCTCGTTAATGTATTATTCCATCACATGTGTGTTCACAATCATTTCATAATTTGCTACTTATATATATTTAATTTGTTATAATGCATTAAACAATATATATTTATGTATCTGTGATATTTTTTTTAGTTCGTAGGTCCGAGGCTACTCCCTGTAGCTGTAAAAGGAGCTTGACGAGCTCCGTTTAACACAGGACCTCCCTTAGCGAAAGGGACCTTTATGCGGCCTGTGATCACGATCTCCAGCCCCCTTTACTACAGGTACCTGTGCCAAAGGTACCTTTACGCTGCCGTGTGAATTGGGTATTAGATGGAAAACCCACATCGGACTTCATTACTACCAAAGCAATTAACGAACTACGTTATCTAAGAGTTTAAAAATCAGCATCCAGCGAAACAAAGAGCCTATAAGGCACTGGCACGTCCCATATTAGAACATGCTAACGTCGTATAGTTCCCCCACTACAAAACACGCGTCGCCCAAATAGAAAAGGTGCAGCGCCTGGCTGCAAAATTAATTTTTAATGAATTTCGCTACTCTGATTCACCGCCCCACTAATGCAATTTAGCTCAACTAGCACCACTCGAGAAAAGGGCCAAAATCTCAAGACTAAGGTTCTTGTTTCAAATATTAAGTGACCTAACCCTTATAGACAAAAGGGGCAGTGTTACCAGGGGCAGTGTTACCAGGGGAAATGAAAACGTGCTGCGTCTTCGGATGTGGTGGGCGCATTCACGACGGTGTGTCGCAATTCAAATTTCTGGGAGGATTGACAAATTGAGAGCTCTTCCTTGATTCGGTGGATGGTGATGCATGTCCGTTCTTAGTTGGTGGAGCGATTTGCCTGGTCAATTCCAATAACGAACGAAACTCTAGCATCAAATAGGTGCGTGGTTCTCTGCACCTTGCACCCTTCTTAGAGGGACAAGCGGCTCCTAGCCGCACGAAGCAGAGCAATAAGCAGGTCTGTGATGCCCTTAGATGTCAGGGGCCGCACGCGCGCTACACTGAAGGAAGCAGCGTGCTTTTATCCCTGTCTGTTAAAACAGTAAGCTTAGAAAAAAGTGGCTTGAGCAAATACAGAGGGCTAATTGAAGCCCATCGGATTACCCCGAGCAAGTGTTCGTCTGTTTAAATAACAGGGCATAAACAAATAAGTTTCCATAAAATTTTGCCAAAAATAAAAACAATAAGTATTTCTTGGTGTCAACGAGTCTACGACATAACTTCCGCGATACGCTCGATGCCGCTCGGGTAGCTCGATTGAGGTTGCTCGGAATCTCTTCCACGGATTAGCACAGCTTTTCTGACTTTTACCGCTTAGGTTTATGCCAAATATACATACTCGAATACGCTAATTGACAATAGCCTTAGTCGCGCGAGAAAAATGATGTGCTCACAGTAGCGATCGCACAGCCGCATTTGTTTATTTCCAGTCACTACATCGGCTGTCATCTGTTTTAGCTGATTATCTTTGAACAACTAATCAAACGCGAGGTACCATTCTTCGCTCGCTCGCTCGCTCGCTCCTTGATACATGTCTGCAAGTTGTTAGACAAAAACACATCGTACCGCTCGAGTTATTTCGTCTGCCCTCTCTGAAAGGCGAAGTCGAGCTCGCTCGTAAAGGTAAGACAGCTATTGATTAGCAGACGACGTTGCAAAGGAGCAGACGACGCTCAGATAGTGGGTCGCGGCGACCCACTATCTTTCCAATCGAGCCAATCAGAGCTCGGCGTTCTGACGTCACCGCAACCCGTGCGCAAGAAGCAGACGAACTTTCCCTCCACATAGCTTACCTGACACCATTGTTCACTTCACATCCGTAGAATCATTCTAAACTGCTCTGGGCAATCACCTCATATGGTATGTGTACTTTACTTGTTCCCATCGGTCCATGCTATTGTATTGATGTAATGTTATTTTTGCATTTACAAGTGTGTTACATTGTATTAGGATCCTCCTGTGTCTCCACTGCGTAGCCCCATCCTCCTCACTGACTTTTTCAAGCATGCACTACAAACTATGTAACTTGAATTTCACCTTGTAACCACCCTACTAAAGTTTCCAATGAAAACTGGTTGTATTTCTAAATAAATAAATAAATAAACATGGCTATTAGATGACCAGTTTGGGGGGGGGGGGGGGGGGGGATACCGAAAAAGAAATATATGAAACATTAACACACACGTGATAAAATCAAAACAATCGAAAATATTCCAGATGTGGGAAAAGTTGGGCCCAGTAACCGAGAGCTTGACAGATTGAATTACAAGTGACACGATTGACATCCGCACGGAAATCAATCACTCATGTCTTCTGGTAGATCCAAGGTTTTATTTCCTTCGTTGACACGACTGTTTAATGCATCAATTCATTTCTAGAGGCTCAATGATATCAATAAAGCATAACTTTTCACGATGTACGCTGAAAGACAACTCCAGGTCCGATATCTCGCAAGGTCTCTCAAGCCTCCAAAAAGCTCAACTCAAGAATGACTGATATGAGAAAACTGAAAGCCCATTCCAACATTCGCGTTTGAAGGCGATGCCTTAAGTTGCGGCAGGCGGCTGCAAAGCGTTCGCGCGAAACTTGTGTACACCGTTGCGTTAAAACGCAGCCGACCGAAGTCAAGAGCCAATAAGAAGGCACTATTGTTACTTGAGGCACGCCAATAGTAAGCAAAACCAAAAGCACCATGGCGGCGCCCAGCGACAACGTCGAAGTGGTTAATCTGGTCATGATTCCGCCGGCTTCCGTGACTTTTGTCCAGCCTTGACCATCGCAGCCTCGGAAAATCGTTCCGCAACGCCCTCCGCAACCCGCTACGATACCCGTAACTCTACAGTCAAGGCCATCGGCGCGCAGGCGCAGTAGCGGCTTCTTCGTTGCGGTGGGCTTAGCGGAGGGGGAAACACGGTCTACGAAAACTCCCTACTATCTCCAAACGGGGAAGCGGATACGCGTCGCTGAAGGGCGCCGGCGAGCACGTGACCATTACACTCCGTCAGCAAAGGCGCATTGAAAAAGTTGAGCACGTTTCTACTTTCCTGCGTTGAGCAGCGCGCTACGGCGCGTCGAACCGCGAGCATCCGCTTCTTGCCGCAAGAACGCCGTTCCACGCTCCAACCCATTCAAACGCAGTCTGCCATCGCGTGGGCACTGGCTTTGAGCATGTATTAGACACGAGTGTTGTGTCAGCATTCGGCGCGAACTCGGCTGAGCTGGTAACGAGACCGAGCGCGTTCCGTCAGGGTTCGCGCACGGACTGGGATATCCAATACTCGTTTCGTGCCCAAGAAATGGCGACCGCCAATGTTGCTTGACGGTGTGTCGAAAAGGGTCAATGCGGAGCGCAAGTTCGTCTGCTTCTTTTGCAGGGGTTGTGGTGACGTCAAAACTCCGAGCTCTGATTGGCTCCGATTGAAGGATAGTGGTTATACCCCAAGGAAGCTTGCTTCGAGGTCTACCCACTATCCTTCAATCAGAACCAAACAGAACTCTGCGTTCTGACGACACCAGAACCCCTGGAAAAGTAGCAGACAAACTTGCGCTCTGCATTGACCCCCTTCCTACCACGCAAGATACAGCGTCACACCGCAATCACTTATTCTGCGTAGTAAACTGTCGCAAAAAAATATTCGAATTTTCCGCAATCAAACGAATGAAGAGTAATTTCGTAAGAACGCGCGTCAAAAGAAAAGTTTACGTACCTTCACTTGCAGCTTGTCACGCACTTCGCTGAATCGATTCGCTTCGCTGGCCGTGGTCACAATGTAGGTAGCGTTGCTATGTTGTGTCCTATAGAAGATATCCGCTAGAAAAAAATTGTTCTCAATAAACGCTCCAATGCGCTTCTTCTTCGAGGAAATACGGCTGGGCTTATCCAGGTCAGTTGGGGCAAATTAATAACAGCGAGGTATAAATAGCGTGTCCACCCCCCCCCCCTCCTCCCTCCCCCAAAGAAAAATGAAATAAAATAAAAGATGTTTTTTTTTTTTGTCTTAAAAATAAACTACGCACTGCTCAAATAGCGCTAACCGAAATCCTATTGAAACTTGTAACCGAAATCCCATTGAAAAGTTCGAAGGTATTTTCTGAGACTTTCGATTGGAAAATGCGGCTCGTACTCGATAGTACGACATTGATCTCCATGTATTCGTGGGTTTCGTCGACCATCATTTTCTTAATGAAAATTTCTGAAAATCGTTTGTAACTTTTGGCTAAGATAACAGCAAGCCCTGAAACTTTGCCGTCTGGATCGGGCCGCTTGCAATACGTTTGGAGCGGACATCGAGTGTTCGGCAATGAGTTAATTTTTTCGGCTAAACGCTTCTGTCCTTCTTTTCTTCTTTTTTCTATGAACAGCCGGTATATGGCAGCATTGAGGCATGTTCCGTACTAATCGTGCCTTTTGGTAAATTCTTCCTAATTTCAGATTGCTAAAGATCCGCCGATCATTTCATATATTAGAGCATTTATCAAAGACATAAAAGGACCACAGCTCCGGGCTTTCGGGCTGTGAATTGGTGTTGTTCCATAAAAATGTGTATTAAAACGGCACCACTTTGATATTAGGTACTTCTACACTCTCAGAAGCAAAGGGTATATTCTCACGCCCTTTGTCCCAAATAAGACTCCCCAAAACGTCAGTACAGCGCACTGACATCGAACCGACGGAACTAACTTTCACGAGAGGCTTGATAGCCGTGCGGTACAACAACTTATTAAAATAAATAATGTAGCTGTTACTGAATAAAAACAAAAAATCGGGGGTTTCTTGGCCCTACTGCAAAACCTCGGTGTTTTCTTTTGTGGTCGTTGATACGTACTTTAGCTGTCTAATAAGCTAGTATATAGCACCGTTCTCAAGCCCCTCGTAAAATTTGGGGCCTTCTGTTCGACTATAGTGCACTGTACGTCGAACTGAATTTTTGGGGTGCATTATATGGGGACAAAATGGTGTAAGACGACACCCTTTTTTTTTTTTTTGTAGAGTGTACTATGAGTCCTCACTACTGTGCGTATTGTCATTTGTATTGCTTTGGTAATAATAAAGAAAAAACAGCAGTGTGTGTGTGTGTGTGGGGGGGGGGGGATTTTGCATGTGCAGCCGAATACATTAAAATAAAAAAGACCTAAAGCACTTTATAGGGATAGTAATCAGGATGTACGGAGTGTCCCCAAACAAATGATTTACAGCGTTGTTTTTTTTGTTTTTTTTTTTTTTTCAAAAATAAACTACGCATTGCCGAACGCTTAGTTTCCCCCGAACTGTGGTTCTAGAGGAACCGTTATATTATTCAAAAGTTATATCGTTAAGCGTGATAGCATTTCTTTCGGCAGTTGGTTTTGGCATAGCTTTCCTTTGCCCTATTTTCGATAGCTATTTCGAACTTAAAGATAACAAATAGCATGCCGGGAATGGTATAGAGCTAGTTATTCTGAAAATATATTTAGTTTTTGGTGCGTGCACCTACACACACTGTTTACAAACAAGCCCGCGTTTGCCCACGCCGGGTGTATGCTTACTGCGCGTGCGCAGAAGCCAGATTCGCACGAGGAAATCCTTCTGCGCATGCGCAGTACCGACAGCAGCGCCACCGCAGATGCGTGACGACAGAGTTGAGTTGGTGTATGGCTAGAATCACCGCTGGATCTCTCCCTTAAATTGATACCGGGGGAAAAAATGAGCGAAAACCAAAGCTGTGCTTTGCTTGACACCTTTCGTCTAAAAATTTAAAAAAAAAAAATGTTTCATCAAGAAGTGAAGGTATATGAAGGTTAGCTGATTTGGAAACATCATAATCTTGACGCCGAGACACGGAGAAATAAAATAACGAACACGATCACAAAAAATCTCGAACGCAAACGTGCTGTTCCCTCGCAAATAAACCCTATTTGCGAGGGAACAGCACGGACAGAAAAGAAGAGAGACAAAACACATGCCGCCGCAAAGTTTTGACGGAACTCAGCCAGACAGCCGAAGTTCAAAATCAGTCTGTCTGGCTGAGTTCTGTCAAAACTCTGCTGTGGCATGTCTCGCGTCGTTCTTCTTTTATGTTTTTTTGCGGACGTGTATACTGCTGTTCTCTCGCGAATAAACCCAGCTGCGTTTTTAGATTTTGTGTCGCCTTGTCTGCTATTTTATTTCTCCATGCCTCAGGGTTTAGATTCTGATACAAGTTGTAGCTGTTAAAAGAAATTATTATTTTTGTTTCGTTAAAAGACGCGAGGGGAACTTATTAGCTCGACTAAACCGACAATGGAAAATTACGTAATCTTGCTCACAAACACTGCAGAGCAGGGAATGTGCTCAGCACAAACCACCACCTTGCAGCACCATCCCGCAGACGTTGACGTTACCTGACTTGAGGACGCACTGACTTGGTCACCTCACGTCAATGTCCCCGCTCGGAAAAATTAACGTCCCGTGACTTGAAAGCACATGGCATGGTAGCGTGACGCCAATTTCCTCCACTAAATTTAGAAGGTAAATCGACGTTACCTGTCATTAGTTTCCCCGAAAAAGTTTGGGGGGATATTAACGCGACATTTCATCGCGACGGTCTCCTCGTCGAACTTGGCTGATAAAACATATTCCGTGTTAAAAGTATGTCACGTGACATGCTCCCCGACTGTCTGCGTCGCAATATCGTTTATACATTTTCAAATTGTGTAGCCTGATGAAAGCGATAAACATCAATATTCTACAAAATGCCGCTTGCAAATGCCATTTCTTATATCTCTCACCATTTGACAGTGCAGGGACGGACAACACAGCGACTCCTCCGGCAAATATAACGCTGTACAGGGCGATCATGTTTTCCAGGGAATTGTCCAGGTGTACCAAGACTTTGTCGCCTTTCTGAATACCGTGCTTCTGGAGCCCAGTGGCGTACCTCCGCAACATATTGAGAAACTCCGCAAAAGTGATTTCTTCATCTTCCCAGACCTGCAATGCGTACACACTTTGGGCATGATCTTATATAGGTCTACAAAATCAAAGACTCAAGAGAAACTCTGAGATCTCATATATATATATTATATATATACTGAAGCAGATGCCTGCTTTCAAACTGTTTAACTACAGGACAGAACGTCAGTCATCTTCTATCATTCGCTTTCCCCAACCCCCCGAGCTCTTTCGTCGGGCTCCTACTTCGTTGTCTTCTTCGCTACAATGTCATATACCGGATGTTTCTAAGAAAATTGAACCGTGCTTTTCGGTCCGCATAAATAAACTACGCATCGCGAAAAGCTGAAACTCCATAAGAATGTGACGCTAACGGTTCGTATAGAACGCGAAGGTTAGAGAACATGACTTTACCGAGATCAGAGGACAAACGAGAAGGAGCAAATTTCTCCATGAGCCGACGAACACTATACAGCTAACATTGTCAGGACAAGGACTGACGTTGTAGATTATATATCAATAAAAAGACACTTGAGAGCAAGAAAGAGCATATTATTTTATTTTTGCTGAAACGTGTTTTTTTGTTGTTTTTTTCACTGAACTTAAAGGCGTTTACGATGTCATTTTTGGTTTGGGCGATTCATTTAAATCCGGTCCACTAAATTAACTTCTTCAAAGCTCCCTCAAACTCGCAATGTTTTAGTAATAATTAGTGTTCTGAATTTTTCCTTTGCTACTCAGTTGTAGTTGTTGTTTTGTTGTTGTTTTTGTTTGTTTTTTAATGGGAAAACAGTTTAGATTCGGGCATGGAAAAAAATGAACCGGACGTGTTATGGCATCGGATTCGGGCGTAACTATAGAGCGGTATAACTGTTTATGTGCATCGGTGTGTGTCACTCAGTAAAACATTTTAGCATTTTCTGTGATTCTCATCTATGGTAAATATAACGTTTATATAATATTGTACAAAAATTTTGCCTTCAAAGTTGTTCGTCATGTCTTTTGTGTGCGTGTGTGGCACAAAAGTCAAGTTTCAATTGAGGCTCTGCATTCCGAAATTGATGATACAGCAAGACTTAGTCAAAAACAAAATGTGTAGTTTTCACACTTTTTTGTAATATGCCTGAAGGTTAATGCAGTCAAAACGTTGATTAGTTAATTGATTAAAGAGTAGTGAAATATAGAGCTAAACATTTTAATAGACGTCCAGCCCATGATCGTGTGTTGTCTCAATTATATATGTTTTTCGGGACGAGGAGATGAAACAAATTTACGCTCTACAGAAAGAAATTAATGTCAAAATTGAGTTAAAAGTAAATACGATTACAACCTTACCACAGCCGTTCGGTTGCCATGTTTCTCGAGGCACTGTTTCACTACCTGGTAAAACGACAATTCAGGCACTGGTTCCGAGGGATATGGGGAATAGACGATGCCGTTCTCAATCCGGGCCTTGAGTGTCATCTCCTTTTTTTTTGTATTTGGCTAGAAAAGACGACTTAGAGTAAGAAAGAATATATTACGTGTTTTTTTTTTTTTCAGCCTTTATACGAATCGTTTCTCACTGTGCGCGCATGAGATGCCACGGAAATGCAGGTCTCACCTTATCCACGAGTATACCATTAACTGAGAAGCGCTACATCATGTTGTCAAATACTTCACTAAGAAACGCATCTCACTCCGCAAAATCTCAATAGCCTTGGAGCCGACAGCTTCTGCGTTATTTGGAACTGTTGAACGCACCCAGCTTCGGGTTTTTCCCTTTGAATTGCGAGTGGTGACTGCCGCCATCTATGCATGTCGTGGACAGCCCTTGAGACCAGTGTTGCGGAGTTGACGCTCCGGAGTTGGAATGCTTCCAGATTCATTCCGCACTTCCGCGACCCCGGAACGGAATGGAAGTAGAACGGTGGCAGCGTTGGGAGGAATGGAATGGGAACGGAATTCGATGCTTTTTGCCCGAAATGGAATGGAATGGGCTCGCTTCTTATGCGAGCTGTGTAGATCTTCAGCCAAGGCCTGCAGCCTGCCGGCGCATCGCTGGTGCACGGCCATGGGATGTCGTAGACAGCATCACTGCACTTAACGTGACTGACGGCTTGATTGTCTTGCCGGCTCATCCTCCCTCGAGGATGAAAATGGCGACTCCAGCAAACCAAAACTTCATAGTTGTAGCCTGGACAATGTGTCTTTCTTGGCGCCGCGAGACGCGACAGAGCAGCTGTTGTGACCATGAACGATTACAGCACCAGTCATTGGCCACCAGGAAGGGACAAAGCCACGCCACCAACTTTTCTCGGATGCGGGCTTTCTCACCCCAGAGGGGCGCGCAGAGCCAAAAGTGCCACAACTGGCTTACGTTTCTGTGACGCACAAGGCCGCTAGCTGATTTCCCCACGAGTGCCATGTTAGTAATCGCCTATACCCCGGTTTACCTTATGAACCGTAGGGGACTCTGCAAGCGCTATTAACTTTTAAGGCTTCGTCCAACAAGCATGCTGGCCACGTATAGTGGAGGGTATACGGTCCGTTTTGTATAGCGAATTGGGGGTTTTCATTTTTGCCGTCTGTTACGAGCTCTTAACGCTTAATCGAACGTTTGATGTCAGCAGTGATACCAAGTGCCACCAAGCGTTTTGTGCGTCCACCGCTCGGCATAGTGGAATGAGAGCTTTAAGGACACGTTTTTGCGTATTTTGGAGTGTTATGTAGGCAATTGCATTACAATTCGTGCAGGAAAAATGAATCATGTCTCAAAAACGTGTGAAGAAACTATATATTTTGGGCAAATTCTTCACTATACTCCGCGACAACTTTTCTTGGCAATGCAGTGGAAGGTACAGGCCTGCGTTCCCTCTCCCATTTTGAGTGTGCGCGGGTTCACCTCCTCTCCCCGGAAATGGGGAGGGGAGGAGAGCCCGCGCACAGCTTTGCTGCGCTCAAAATGAGAGAGGGTACGCGTGCCTGTACCTTCCACTGCATTGCCAAGAAAAGTTGTCGCGGAGTATAGGACGAAATTCAAACCCGTTTTAGTGTCAAATCAATAGCTCTCGATTTTTCTTTTCTTTGTTTTATCTTCTATAGGACCAAAGGCGGATTTTGGGACTTGGGCTGTCGTTACAGGCCGCGTATTCGGGAGCTTCACCAGACTTTCCACACAACAAAGAAGCTTATTACGTGGCTCTTCAAACTACATTAAAAGCGCGAGATGTTAATTAAACATTTTGGTGTTTGTACAAATTTTTGTAAGAAATCCAGAGCATGGCCCTTTTGAAAATAACTTACCAGATTTGAATGATAATAAAGATTTTAAATGGCATAAATTATATAAAATTAAAGCTTAAAAAATTACCTTTTCAACAAGTCCGTTATCGTTATAAGCAAACGAATTTATTTTCGCGAAAAATTTTGTTTAATAGAAAAAACTAGTGTAAACGTTCAAATTCCAATAATTATTATATTAAACAGACCATGTTTACTGTTCTTGTTTTATTTTTCTCCCATAAATCACCTTCGGAATAGTTAAAGCATCCAATCAAAATCAGATGTGATATATGTCCGTAGAGTCGAAAAGACATATTTGAAGTTATATTTTAAGATGGGAAGCTACGTCGTAGCCATTTGTTTCTGTCAGGTTTTTAA
This sequence comes from Ixodes persulcatus, assembly GCA_013358835.2. Lineage (NCBI taxonomy): Eukaryota > Metazoa > Arthropoda > Arachnida > Ixodida > Ixodidae > Ixodes > Ixodes persulcatus. Next base: position 106,676 of record JABSTQ010009079.1, read on the forward strand.
CTATTTGTTGGCGCTTACTCATAGTGTTGGGTAGCTTCAATTTAACAAATCATTAAGCATGTTATATACGTTTTCATGTACACGATCACATTGTTTGCTTAAAAATCGAAGAAGTCATAATTAAAATGAAACATTTCCCTAAATTGACTAGGAATAATCAACAGTTCATAAATATTACCCTCTGAAAGTTTCAACCGGGACACTGTGGCACTAGGGAAAACAAAACACAAAAAAAAATGATTCTAATGCGCTGAGAGGCAGCGCGACCTTTGGTTTTTTGGTTTCCAACTGCCTCTTCGCCACGCAAACTAAGCCGAATGAGTAGCTGGGCTTACTTAACCTTATCTATATATTCGTTTCTCCTTAAAAAAAAAAGAAAAAACTAATAATAAAGCTCGCCCACGCATTGGGGAAGTACAGAGTTTCCAAAACCTAACGCTGTCATGAGATGGTCGGATTTGGTTTCTTTCTGAGCTATCCCTGGACCTGCCGGTCCAACTACGTGGTGTCGTTTTAATCTCCGATCAAAACCTATAGCATGCTGAAGACATTCCCGCTGTTTCAGTGACCCATTTAACTTTGAGTAGCCGGCAATATAATAATCAATATGTGGGCAACCGAGTGGCGGCGTTAAGTTTGAAGAGCACTTTACGTATGATTACATAAAATATCTAATAACGCAAGTTCACAAGAACGTTTATTGTGACAACAAAGCGACGTTAAAGTGGGTCGAATGTTTACTCTTAACGTTAAGGCTGCGCAAATTGTTTTAACATACAAGTGAGGATTTCGATTTTTCGTGTACAAGTCGCGTAACCACACTCTAAAAAAGGGTATATTCTTACACCATTTGTCACATATACGAAACCCCAAAACTTCAGTTCGACGTGCAGCGCACTGACGTCAAACTGACTTCCCCAACTCTGGCGAGAGGGTTGATGACGGTGCGGTATAATTATTAAACAGCTAAAGTGCGTATCAAAGTCTACAGGCAAAAACACAGAGGCTTTGCAGTAGAGCCAAGAATACCCCGATAACTTTTGTTTGCAGTCAGTCACATTTACATTAGCTAATTGAATAAGTTGTACAACTCGGCGATCAATTAAGCCGCTCGTGAAATTTGGTAGTGTCGGTTCAACGTCAGTGCGCTATACGTCCAACTGAAGTTTTGGGGTGTCGTATATGTGAAGAAGGCTAAAAGAATATGCCGTTTTTTTTGTTTTGTTTTTTTTAGAGTCTAATTGTTAGTGACAGCACTATATCCTTTCGGAAGAATACTTCCAGGCTTTGGGGGCGACTATCAGAACGAAGTCATCAGCACGTCCAGTTCTTTTAAGTTCTTTTAAGTTCTGGCGATCTACGGTTGTACAAGCACGCTTGATGCTTTAGTGGTCTTCACTCGCCGCGACACACACCTGGCACTGCCCGCATGCTGTCACAGCACGTGTGGCTCACTACCTCCACGACAAGAAAAAGGAACAGAATGCTGTAAGTTTTCTCAAGAACATTCCTTGTGCCTATCATATTTAAAGAATAGCCTTTGTCAGCAAATTGATGTTAAAATTTGTAATTTTATTTTTTCTTGTATTCAAAGGCGTTTTTTTTTTTGTTTTTTTTTCTTTTTTGCTAAGATAACTTTATTTCGCTATATCAGTATAGTGCTTGTTGAATAGCTATTTGTTCAAGCTAAAGTTTCCATCATCCAAACCTTGTAAATTATCGCTCAATAAGGAAGGTTCTTGATTTTTAAAAAATTAAATAAAAACAACACAAACTTTTATGAAGATTTTGGGGTTTTAATGTACCTTAAAAAGATAAGTAAAACTGTTCAGTGTGCGGAAGGCATTTGAGCCTGGCGAAGCTCCCAAATACGCGATCTGTGACCCCCAAATCCCAAAATCCGCCTTTGGTCTTAAAAGTAAAAAAACTCCAAAACAAAAAATTTTACTCAAACTATTTTTAGTTTTGTCCTAGAAAAGAATTTTCCCAGAATATATAATTTGTTTTTTACACCCTTTCGAGATATTACCTTTTTCTTTTTCCCCTGCATAGTTGGAAATGAAATCACCCATATGTAGTTGATTACGCCAGCTTTATGCTGCTTTTGCCAGAAACACAATATAGCTGTTAAGAACCAGCTCTTACGTTTAGGAATAAGATCAATAGAATGAAGCAGTTCAGCCGACCCAAGAAAGAGAATGGGCCCAGTGACTCCATTGCTAGGAGCCGAAAGGAATGGAATTATGGGAACCTCTAATTTCCCGGAATGCCTCTGCCTTGGCGAATTCGGTATCTCGACGCATCAGCGGCAGCGCTTCCCCTTGGCGCAGCGCAAAAGCGCGACGGCGGGTGGAAGCGCGGTGTCCCCATTGCCAGGGGAGGATTTGGTACTCTATGCGCGCTGACTAATGCAAATTAGTGGAGTATAATGTATTCCCTAGCTATACGCATTCCGCTGCAACTCAAGTAGGTAGGGCGAGGGAAAGGAAGGCCGGGGAGGAGGAAGCAGACGGAACGCTGGAGAGAGGAGGAGGTTTGTCCCTTTCCAGCGTTCCGTCTGCTTCTCCCTCCCCAGCCTTCCTTTCCTTCGCCCTACCTTCTTGAGCTGTAACTTACTATAGTAAAGTATTTGGTATTATTTCAGACACACTGTGAAAATCGTGAGTTTTAGTCCTGCGTATACGAGCGAACGCCAGCACTCTGCGTTTGCGTCAGCGTTGCGTGTTCCACACTGCGCGTGCGCGGAGCCCGAACTGCGGTCGTGGATTGGTGCGTGGTGACGATACGCCCATGCCGCAAAGTGGAGCACGCAGCGCAAACGCACAGCACTCGCGTTTGCTCGTGTACGCAACAGTGAAACTCTAATATTTCACGTCTCAGACAAAGTAGTGGTTTGCGGACTCTGAACCCAGGCAGCGTGCCAGAGGAAAGCCCAACTTGGCCCAAGTTCACCAATTCTAGAGGCCTAACTTGTGTCTAATAAGGTTTTGCTCTAAGGCGTTAATTAGGGCAAAAAATACTTTATTTTTCTTTCTTTTGGCCTGACTATAGCCACGGAGGTGCCCGACTTTTTATAGTTCGCGACATTATTGCCAAAGTGCCAGACATGAGCTAAGGATAGCGCGTGACAACCACACAACCGGACAGTGAAGCCAAACTCTGGCACTTGTTCGACAGTTTAGAGCCAAGATAGCCAGACTCTGGCTATCTTGACTCAAAGTGCCCACCATCTAGTCGCTGGCGCGCCAATTATCTGAGCCCGCCATCGTTTTTGAACGTATTCTGAGCAGCTAATTGACACGAGAGCCGCGGTATAGCGTTCGGTGTGAGTTCGGCAATCCTCGTATCGAAAACGAGCGCGGCGAGGACTTCGATCCGATCACCCGCTTGGTGCCCAAGATATGGCGACCACCAGGTTTGCTTGACGCAGTTTTGAAAAGGGTCTATTGCCAGACAGAAATCAAATTTTGCCTTAAAGAACTGCTCTAGTCGGGAAGTAAAAGCGTGCACATTGGATTCCCATCGAAACAGGCGTCTTCGTTTCCAAGGCACATAGCGCAGACTCACGATTGGGCAGACGAATATAATAGCTTCTTGATACAGGGCCTCCTGGGTGGCGACACAAATCCGTGCGTAACCGCAAGTACTTCTGAACAATGCTGCAGTCAGATACGCACAGCCGGTCGCTGACGTGCACAACCGGACACAATTTATCAAAAAAGGGGTCACGAAAAGCGAACATCCGTTCTTGGACGCAGTCCTTTTCGAAAGCGCCGTACAGTGCACTGTACCAAGCTGCATTGTCATTGGCATACGACACATTCTGAAAGGAAATCGGATAGACGATAAAGCGGAGGATGTGCTCACAAAAATGTACAGGTGCAATTCGACACGTGCCTCGTCGCAAACGCCATGCGTCATATACGCAGACAAAGTAATTATAAAGACATCTTGAAACTGCACAAACGCTCACGTAGGCAGATCAGACATGTATGTGGAGTAGAGGTACAGCCGAATTACTTTTTTTTGTTTAATCAAGATATTTTATTAGTGAAATTTGCTTTGTGCGGCTAAACCTCGATTAAACTGGATTACATATTACCACAACGGATTAGTAATCATTTACTATTACGAATATTTTCAAAGGCAATGATATGCAAATCACTTGTTTTCTTACACACAAATAAAGCAAATTGTTATTTTCTTGTCTCAAATTAATTTCTTTACGTTATAAACACTCTATCCTCATAAACCCCTGTTTGGAGTCTGCCACACCGAGCCCCGAAGCGTACAATTCGCGAAGCAGATCGCGAGAATGGAAGGCGAGACATGTTGGAGTCAATTGATGAAGAAATTCCTGTCATTTGCATTATTGGGTTTGTGTGCGCACGCACAATATGCGTGCATCTTCACTGTATCTGGTGTTTTAAGCAAAGTTAGAGATAACGAGGTTACTGGTGAAGCATTCGTTTTTTTTGTGTGTTTTTTTTTAATATAAAATGCTTTTTAACGGAAACCCCAATCCCAAAATGTTGTCCGTCCCTGTATTTCCCGATAAATTTAGAGGGTGAACTAAATTGATGTTTAGGTCACGTGACATAAATTGATGCCACATGATCTATACACCAAATACATTTCCCCCGGCCAATGTCGGCGGGGAACTTGATGTTCACGTGACCTGACTTCGCGTTAAGTATATACACCAATTCCATTTTCCCGCTAAATCTAGCGGGAAATGTGCCCCGCGACTTGACGTCGCGAGACGCGTATGCTCCAATTTCGTTTCCCCGCTAAATTTAGCGAAAAATTGGCGTCACGTGACCTAATGTCACGTGGCCTGTGCGCCAATTCAGCGTCCCCGCTAAATTTGGCGGGAAAATTGACGTCACGTGAGCTAAGAAACATCAGTTTCCCGCTAAATTTAGCGGGGAAATTAAGATCACGTGACCTGACGACACGTGACACGTCAATGAAAGTTCCCCTCTAAATCTAACAGGAAAATTTACGTCAAGTGACTTACACGCCAATTTAGTTTTCCCGCCTAATTTAGAGGGAAAATCAACCTATGCACCCAGTTTCCCCGCTCAATGTACCGGGGAAACGGATAAAATAAAGGTCTTTCTTCTCTGCCCGAAAAGACGGTTAATGTCTTAATAATTTTAAAGGATGCCACCTCAAATACTGCATTGCATGCCTTATTAGCCCCGGGAGAGAACAGATACGTCGCTGCGGTCACCGCGCCTTGATTGGGTGAGGTGTACCGTGACGTCAGGAGAAGGACTCCGCTCCGCGATCTTGCATTCGGCTCGCTTCCCTGCCCCCGTTTCCTGGTTTACGATCATGCTGACCTACTGTTCAGTGCCGCTATGCAAATCCCGAAACAAAGCCGGTATCAGCTTTCACCGCCCGAAGGCGTTGAGGTTAAAGCAAGCATGGACAATCAAACTAAGCATGAGAAGGGCAACGTCAACGTCGGCCGTTATGTGCCGGAAGGACTTCGAGGAGCGGGACTTCGTTTACCCGGTGTACAAGACGCTCGGTAAGGCCGATACCGACTTGTTTCCGTACCTTTACTCAGCGTGTTTCCAAGCACGTTTACCTTCATATTTAGGTTAAGAGTATATCAAAGCTGTCGGCGGAAGCAATTCCGCCGATGAACCTCCCCGTTCGTCCACACGACACAAGGCGATCGTGCGAGGCGTCGGCGAAGCGGCGGAGGAAATATTTCAAATGCTCAAATTCTGTTCCTCGTGTGTTCATGAGTTAGGAGAACCAGCTTTGCGGCGTTTCAAATGGCATTTATATTAAAGGCCTCCGGGCAGTCGGCAAATTAGAGAGTTTTAGTATTGCGTATAAGTGCAAACGCAAGCCCCCTACGTTAGCGTTAACGCTGCGTCCTCCACACTGCGCATGAGCCATACGTACATACGTACTGCAGCGAGCTATGTGTACTACGTACGCTCACTATCGAGTTTTGCGAGCGTACGTAGCGGTCCCCTACGTACCATTCTCGTTGCTCTCGTCGCGCACGGGAAAGCGCGAGACTACTCCAGTTTGGAAAATGGCGGCGGTGAGGCAAACCAGTGGAAGTGCTACGCGCGTTGTACGGGTTCGCTTCACCATTGAAGATGACCTCAACCTTGTGGAAGAAAGAGAAAGAAGGGAAAAAGGGCGAGGCTCGTGGCGGGCGAGGACACGCGGAGTTCGGAGCTGGAGACAGACGAAAGAGCCGGTGCCGAGCAAGGCCTCTAACTGAAGACCCGTACCACTAGACAGCCTTGGCCCTCCTCTTCATGGTAGCGCTTCCCCGTGTGACTTCCTCGGAGCGAGTGGAACTCGGCCTGATCGGGCGGTATTGACAGGCGACCCACAACCTCCTCAAAGAAATCAACGCGACGAACCCTTTCGAGCGCCCACAAAGATGGGTGTCCATACCCGAGAACGTTGGCGACACCGTCGAACCCAAAAAAGGTGTTTACCGTGCGGTCGGTACGCGAACAGTGCGACCTTGCATACTTCCAAGCAAATGACGAGGCCAACATAAGATAGTAGGGATCCCACAACACACCGGAACGAACCATAGCCATAGATCGAACTGCTAGTCGCACAGCCCTAATTAAAAAAAAAAAAAAAGACAACGCGTTTACAACAGGCAACTGGAAAGAGATTCACGCAATTCGCGGTGTTAAATAGACCCTTTCCGAAATTCAGTCTGGCCACTTTGATCACTATCATCATCTGTGGAACGGCATCTGTGCCATACCAACGGCGGCCTTCTAGTCACTGATAAAGGAAGACGTTGAAGATGCTCCTAAGCGGGTCTTGCGAGGCCTGTACATTCGGGAGGTCAGTACGACGCGACGTAGGAATGGAACACAAGAGCTACGTAAGCGTTTATTTCTAATAACTCAGATTAAGTCAATCTGTGGGCGGCACACAATCTGCTTTAAAGCACTTTGGTGTATAGAATTTTCTTGAGGCGTCTGTGAGCTTTGTTCTCACTGCAGGTTCTTGGTCACCATCGAACTGAATGTGATCGAGAAAGAACTCACACTGAACAATTCCTCGAGTGCCGTTGACTTGCGAAAGTGACGGTGCCGATACAAGTTCATTTCCGCCATTGATATGGCAAAACCTAAACTGCTTTACAAACCACCAGATGGCACTGAATTTCGGAAAGGGTCTATTGGCTTGACCGAATACCCGCCTTGGATTGTTTAAAGCAGTTCGCAGGAGCACATCTAGAGGGCGCTGCAAGTCTTTACGCTTTACGGAAGTGACTATGCGGTAGCAGTGTTAGGTTTGAATAGCAGCAGTTGGGATTAGTTGAGGCTACTACGAAGTTAGTTTCGTAGGCTGCTTGAATTTTTGGCGGGAAGTGACGGTTTGTTCCCCGTCTAGATATGGGTCTAGATTTGGGTCGGCAGGACAAGGGTGGGGACGAGTTGGTGCGGTGTGACGGGTGTGGGCGGTGGTGTTACCTAGAGGAGACCGGTTTCGGGAGTCTGGAGGAGGCGGAGGGGATGAGTTTCGAGTGTCGGCTTTGTGTGAAGCTTCAGCAGGTAACTGCAGGGAATGGGAGGGTAGAGTTCGGGAGATTGAGGCCGAGCTTAAGGCAGAAGGAGAGAAGCGGGTGGGTCTCGAGGCCCAGGTTGAGGAGCTGACTAGGCAGCTTAATCATGAGAGGGAGCAGCGGGTTGGCCTCGAGAAGCAGGTGGAAGAGGTGGGGGAAGTATGGAAGGCGGGTTTAGAGGAGTGTAAGAGGGAGTGTCAGAGTAGGGTAGAGCGCATGGAAGGGGTAATTCGAGCGAGTGAGAGTAGCGAGGGAAGAAAGGAGGAAGTGTCAGTTCTAGCGGGACGAACCGCCGGTCCGCAGGTTGGGGTCGCTTGTGGTCAGGAGTCCGGCCTGTTGACCGGCGGGCTCGACGACGCTGGAGAGCTAAGTGACCCTCAGCTCAATAGCGCCTTCGACCAGCAGGCGTCGGGCAGTCAGGTGACAGCAGATAAGTCGCAGGACAAGGGCGCGCAGGTACCAGGGGGATCTAGGGTACTGGTAGTGGGGAGCTCTAACGTAGCACGGGTTAAGAGGGGTGTACTGAACAGGGTGAAGGGAGACCAGAGGGTAACCGTAGAGGTCCAGCCAGGGAAGTGTATGGTGTATGCTATGACCGCAGCACGTGAGGGGGTGTGGGATAACCGAGAGGGAAGGAACCTAGTAATAGTTCATGCGGGGCTTAATGATGTGCTCCAGGGTAGGAGCCAGAACCTCGGAAAACAGCTAAACGTGGGAATGCGTAAGCTGAGGGACGTGTCTGAGAATGTGCACGTGGTTGTGTGCACCATTCCAGAAGTTCGGGGGCAGTCCGGGGTAACGGAGAGGAGGGTTGTCGAAGCCAACAGAGTAATTAAGGGTATGAGTCGACAGCTTCGGTACGACGTAATGGAAGTAAACAGGGAAGTGTACGAGGCTGGCTCCCGCCCTTTTGCAGATGGCATTCACTACAGTGAGGCCACGGGTTACAGGGTGGGGGATAGGATGGGCCGCACGGTGACTGCTTTTTTGGGGGGACAGAGGGCCCTGGGGGTACTGAAGTAACTGAAAACCCAACAAAGTCAGGAGAGGCACCCAGGTTTAAAAAGAGGAGAAAACGTAAGAACAGGTATAAACAAACAACACAATCAGACATAGGATATATTAACATGCAGGGTGGTAGAAATAGGTTAAAATGGGAAGAGGTAGAGGAGCAACTAAGAAAGGAGGATTTAGTGGTGTATGGGTTTGTGGAAACACATCTCAGAGACATGGAGCAGCCACCTTGCAACCCTGACTATGTGTGGGAAGAATGCAACAGAACGGAGGGAACGAGGAAGGGAGGTGGAATTGGAGCATTTATTAAGAAGAACATGAACTTTCAAAGGATCAGAAAGGAGTGCGCCGAACACTTGTGGCTGAAAGGAAAAGTCGCTGGGGAATCAACAGTCCTTGGAGTTGTTTACTTATGGACAGGGAAAGGTGCTAAAGAGGAAAACAGAAAAATGATTGATTGCATATCAAGAGACATTAGTGAGCTAGGGGAAGGCTCTGAAATAATTATTATGGGAGACATGAATGCCCATATCGAGGGTCTGGATGGGTATACGGACTCAACAGGAAGCATATTACTAGAACTGGTGGAAAAGCATGACTTAGTTTTATGTAATACCAGTCAGAAGTGTGACGGGCACATAACGTGGGAAACTGGCAATCTACATTCAGCTATAGATTACGTACTTATGTCACACAAAATATATGGTAAGTTACAAGTAATAAAATAGATGAAGAAGGTTCCAAAAGTCAAAAAATGCTGAAACTAGACAACATAATTCAAAGCAGACTTTCTGCAGCGACAAAGAGTTAGAAATAGTTGCTGAAAGAATAGAGGAAGCAGTTTCAGGGCAACGGTATACAGATTGGACCTATGAGAGCCTAACTGGGCTTTTTGTTCTGGAACTAGACAAAGTTCAGAGTAAACGAAAGGGGAAGCAAAGACATAGACCAAAAAGCTGGTGGGACAAAGAAGTGAAGCAAGCAATACAAAAACGTCAGGAAGCCTCTAGTGAACACAGGCATTCAAAGCGTAGTGGGGAGTCGGAAACGGAAGTAAAAAGAAGAAGATGGAACACTTTTATAACATGTCGCCGAGAGGCATCCAGTTTGATCAATGCGAAAATTCAAAGAAAGGGTGAAGAATGGATGAGTAATGTAAGCAAGAAAGATAGAAACGCAGCCAAGAAGTTTTGGGAGCACTTGAACTCACTCGGTGAAACGACGCAAGCTAGACAGAGGTTCATACTCTCGCATCAGGGAGATCAATTAGAGGGAGATGATGCGATACGATATATAGGAGCAGTGATGGAGGAGAAATTTCGGGAACGGATACCTGTGGAAGATAGGAGAACCGAAGGCAGTATCAGGCCAGCTTTTGACATCGCGGATTTTGGACAAAGAGAATGGGAAAAGGCGGAACGAAGAGTCCCTAGTGGCACGTCGACAGGCACAGATGGTATCTTAATCAAGCTGGTGAAGAATTTGGGTCCTAAATCTAAGGCAAAACTAAGGGAGGTAGTGAGCACTATGGTAACAAAAGGAAACATTCCAGATGAATGGAGGCTTAGTAGGATGAGTATGATATATAAGGGAAAAGGAGATAAGTCTGACATTAGGAATTATCGTCCCGTAACCGTGACACCAGTTATTTACAGGTTGGTAATGCAGATTATAAAGAACAGACTGGAGGAATGGGTAGATTGCGAGGGCATACTGGGCGAGTTACAGAACGGGTTTCGGAAACAAAGAAGGTTGGAAGACAATATATTTTCTCTAACACAGTGTATAGAAATAGCGCAAAAAGAAAACAGACAGCTCTGGCTGGCATTTCTGGATATCAAGGGTGCCTATGACAATGTGAACCAAAAAACTCTGTGGGACATAGTGGAGAGCTTAAACCTAGATGAAGGACTAACAGCAATATTAAGGAACATTTACAAAGATAATAAGGTGATTATAACATGGAAAGGAAAGGCAACGGGGAAAATAGAGATAGGACGAGGCCTTAGGCAGGGGTGCCCGTTATCGCCTTTTCTGTTTATGTTGTATCTGACTAGAGAAGAGTGGGCTTGGATTTGACCTTTCGTACAGTAAGCTAGGCCAAACTATTCAGCAATCTTTACCGGGATTGATGTATGCGGATGATATCGTACTATTGGCTAACAACAGGATAGATTTGCAGGAATTAATGAGCATCTGTGGTAGGGAAGGAGAGGAATTAGGTTTAGAATTCAGTAGTGAAAAATCAGCAGTCATGATTTTTAACAATGATGATGTTGAGAGACTGAAGATACTGAATATTACAGTTGAGAGAGCTAGTAAATACAAGTATCTAGGAGTATGGATATGTGATGGTGCAGAATATCTCAGCGAGCATGAAAAGTATATAATAGGTAAGGGCAACAGAAATGCGGCTGTAATGAAAAATAGAGCACTTTGGAATTACAACAGGTATGAGGTGGTGAGAGAGATTTGGAAAGGGGTCATGGTGCCTGGCTTGACTTTTCGAAACGCAGTGCTATGCATGAAATCCGAAGTGCATGCAAGACTAGAAATAAAACATTGTGGAGTAGGTAGGCTGGCTTTGGGGGCACATTGCAAAACACCAAACCAGGGAGTACAAGGAGACATGGGATGGGCGTCATTTGAGGGCAGGGAAGCTGTGAGCAAGATAGAATTTGAGGATCGGTTGAGGCAAATGGGTGGGGGGCTATGGGCACGAAAGGTTTTCAGCTATTTATACATGAGGAGTATAGACACAAAATGGAGACAGCGCACTAGGAAATTAAGAGGAAAGTTTTTAGGCTATAGTGGGGTTACGGAAGAGCAGGTCTCAGTTAAGAAGAAAGTTAAGGCCACAGAAAGAGATCGGTGGCTAGAGGGAATGCAGACAAAGAAGGCTCTGGAAGGCTATAGATTAAACAAAACAGTTATTGCCAAAGAAAGCATTTATGACAATTCTAGGGGAAGCTCATTGTTGTTTGAGGCAAGGACAGGTGTTTTGCGAACCAGAACATACAGAGCGAAGTACCAGGAAATGGACACAGTGTGCGCTGCTTGTGGAGAGGAGGACGAGACGGCTGAGCACTTGATACTCTACTGTAAAGGGCTTCACCCTGTGCATACCGAAGACAACATAGATTTAATAAGGTCATTGGGTTTTAGAGACAGCGAAGGAAAAGTGGATTTCAAGACAGTAGAGATTACCAAGCAAAGATTAAGTGAATGGTGGCAGAAAGCGAGAGAAAACTAGGCATTTTCTTATTAACTGATGGCAAGGGGGATTTATAGCCTCACTTTCTTTTCAGTACGGAGTGAATATAGTTTTCACATTTAAATATTCTAAGCTTAAAGGGTAAGGCAAAATGGCTAGGTGGCGTAAGCTACCGCCCGATCCAAAGGGCTCAGCCGTATTCATCCATCCATCCATCCTACTCTACTTTAGACCTAACGGTTGGTTTTTCGGAGTCTCCCTTTTAAACGTTGCGACGTACTTGACGCCGTGCTTTTTTCACACGGCCGGCCACCCCGAAGCTCGACTGACCTCCGCTGCACCGCTCCGCTTGGCCGAGGCGCCGAAGACGTCGCCGACACATCGCCTACTCCGTATCCTTTGGTCGGCCCCCGGCCCCGTCGATACCGGTTTGCTGTCCACGCAGATGGAAATATGTCTGCTGAAAAAATGTCCGAGATGAAGGATCTCGACCTAAAAAGGGCACTAAAATCCCGTGGTCTTCCTACCTCCGGGAACAAGGGAGAACTCATTGAGCGTCTACAAGCTACTGCGTGTTCCCCTACAGATACCATACGAGATATTCATTGCAGCCCGGAATTTTTGAGCAACACCACTGTCAGCGATGAAGACGAAGTGTTCCCTCCGGAGAGCTTGGATATCCCCACTGCGGGCAACAACGGTTCAGAAGTGGCCATGGACTGCACGGACGAGCCATCGGCCGCAGGGGAAACTTCTACTCCCACGTTGCTCCCTACCACACGCTTCCTGCCTGTAAACACGATGTCCAATAGTGTGCAGCACCTTGTTTCGTCAGAACCCCAGGTCAGTAGGCACTGCCAGCCAAAGGAAACGACACTGGTTGACGTACATGCGGCCTGTACTGCCACCAATCGGCCAGCCGACGAGCCCTCTCAGGGTGCTACGCCGACCACTGCCCCTCGCGCCGCGACGCCCGTCTTGACGCCAGACTCCGCCCGGACAGTCACCGTGAAGAGTACCGACATTGCAGCGGCTGCTGAAGACTCTGCCGCAGCTGTTGATGACACCACTAATATTGTAGACTGCGGGTCGTTGGAGCTGATGGCAGACGCGAAACATGACGACACGAACCAAAGATATCCTCTCGAGTGCAAGGTATGCGATGAGATGTACAAAACGAGGGATGCACACGAAAAAAGGCTCGAGGAACTAGAGGCTGCATATAGGCGCCATGTCAGCACGCCTAGGCCGAGCATCGGACGGGCGCAGGCTGTCTGAAGCGACTAAGAGGATATCGAAACTTGAATGCAGGATAAACGAGGTGGCGAAGAAGAACGAAGCACTGCAAACACTAGTGACAGCGCTCCAAGGACATGCAGTAGTAGCTGGACAGACAGGAGAGTCCATGGTTATAGACGATGGGACAAGCAGCGCACCATCGGAATCTGAAGGGGAGAACCAGATGAGTGGTGAAACAGATCTGCACCACAGTGCGATGTCATTGAACGATGCGACGAAGGCTGGAGTAGACAAGCAAGGAAACGCACTACAGTATGACCGTCCACAGGATGCCGGTAGTGCCATGAATAACACCGATAATGTGACAGCGCACACTGACACGCAGGGTGACGGAGTCCCAAGCAAAGCTTTAAGTGGAGTCACACACATGTCCTTTCAGGAGATTCACGTGCCCGTGGCTGCAAAGAAGCTGGCGAGTGAGGCTGTTCAAATCCGACCGCCACGAGGGATCACACGGGAAGTGATAATCGCTGGAGATGGGAACGTCCTGCGGATAGTTCGAGCTCTCATCGAGGAAGTCCATGCACCTCAAAGCATGGAGTTTATAACGAACAGGGGAGCCACAACTGAGGTAGTACATAAAATTATCGAAACATATGAAGAAAAAGCGAGGAATGTACCACGCATGTATATACTGCACGTGGGGTTGAATGACGTTCTGAAGGGCGAGCAACCTGACACAATTATAGAGCGTCTGAGGCTGCAGTGGGCCAAACGTAAGGCATCACTAGCAATCTGCTCAGTACCTGAAATAGACGGCAGAGGAAAGGAAGTACGCGCTACGACCATGCTCCTGAATGCAAAGCTTAAGCAGCTGTGCAAGAGAATTAGAGCAAGGTTTATCGACCTCAGCAGAGAACTGGCCAGCATCCCAGCAATGCAAAAGGACGGGCTTCACTACCGCACAGAAGGTAGCCAGGTGGTAACCGACCGAGTGGGTGCATTGGTGACTCATTGTTTAGAACTGCAAAGAAGGGACAATTTCAGCGGCCACACTGGGAGCAACAGGGGACGATACGGGACGCATCCCACAGTAGTAAACAGGTCAGAGGCAGGAAAAAAAGCACACGCTCACGACCTCCCAGGTCTGTCTTCTGGTCCCAGAACGAGTGGAGCACACCGGGTGGTAAACACGCCTCCACTAGCAAAGGAGACTGTAAAGCAGCCGGTGCCGAACTTTCCCGGTCCTGTGTATTCCCCACAACGCCAGAGGGACCATCCCCCACAGTCGTCACCTCTGCACGCAATATGGGTGCCCCCACTCCTCACACCACCCAACGGACATCTTCAAGGACAAAGCTCTGGGGCCTACTGCGAGACAGACCTTTCCTGTGTGCAACCCAAAGCTGAACGACTTGATGGCCGGATGCCTTCAGCACCCCACATGTGCCCCATCACAAGAGCTGACGCACTTTGTGAACCAACTGGTCCGACAGCAACTAGCAGCCATGCAGCTTCAGCGGGAGTGTTGACCGAGTTTCTGGCGTGACGGCAGCAAGGGCAACCATGGAAAAGAGCCAGTGCTGTCGTTGTTTTTTTTTTTTTTTTAATTTGAATAGTGCGAGGCGTCAACGAAAGTGGGCTGAGCTCTATGTAGTACTCCGGGAACAAGGCTTTTCTTTGTTTGGGGTTGCTGAAACACACCTGCGGGACGCTGAGGAACCCCCAGTAGACCCTTCTTGGTGCTGGATTGGGTGTAACAGGGTGGGGGGTGACCGACGGGGAGGGAGTGTGGGCCTCCTTTGGCCAAGTGAAGGACAAGCATGGATAAGGATATCGGAAACGTGCTGCGAACACCTGTGGGTTCATGGACAGGTGGGTAACATACCGACAGCGGTATGCACCCTTTACCTTTCCGTGGGGAATGCCAGGCATGAGGAGAATAAGGCCATACTGGAGTGCGTTCAACGTGACATCGAAAACCTAAATCGAATTAAGATTGTCTGTGTTAGTTATGGGGGACTTTAATGGCCATCTGGTTGAGATAAACGGTCGTGAGGACGACAATGGCCGAATGCTGAGACAGCTGTCGGAGGAGTTCGACCTGGAGATTCTAAATCTCAGAGAGGAATGTGAGGGGCAACACACATGGATGGCCCGGTACCGACGAACATGTATTGACTATGCCCTGGCATCAAAGAGGCTCGCACGTCGTCTTCAAAAAATAACTGTAGATGAAGATGGAGAGTGGAGTATTGGCAGCGATCATAACAGCATCGTACTTCATTTTGGCGCAATCCAACGACAACGCAGCCGGCCGAAACGAAAAATGACGTTTCACCTACGTGAATGTGATATTGAGGCAGTATGTGAGGAGTTCGAAGAAAGTGATAAGCGCATAAATGCCCTCATCTATGATGACTATGCCAATGCGCTTCGGCAGGCAATCACCACACGGTCGATTATGAGAGGCTCAAGCGGAAAAAAAATGGCTTGCACCGTGGTGGGATGCTGAAATCCGGAGATCCATCCAACTCAGTCAAGACGCTAACCGAGACCATCGCCAGGCGCTGCGGACGCTTGGAAAAGCACCGGAGACTGCGACTCTGGGAGGAATACCAGAAGCTCAAGGCAATAACACAATCTATCGTCGAGGAGAAAAAACAGATACATGATTGCAAGGTGATGACAGATATCAGGAAGGGTGGCAAAAGAGCCGGAGAGAAGTTCTGGCGCTATATTGGAACACTGGATGGAAGAGATAATTCTCCCCAACTGATCGATGCCAAAAATGGAGGTGTAGTGCACAACGTTAGAGCTCTCTTGGATGAACACCTTCACAATCTTTTTGGGACGACACAGGATTTCCACGGTAATGAGAGCGTGTCAGCAGGAGGCCCGTATATCAACGATCCACTTCTACCTAATTTGACGAGTGACAGCACCACCATCGTGGGAAGAGTACAGGTCGCACGCGCTCTCGCGCGGTTGAATGGCGGCACTGCGCAGGGCCTGGACGGAATCCCGGCCAAGGTACTGAAAGGCCTGGGACCCGACGCTCAAGAGCAGTTGGCCCACTTGTTCAGTCGCATATGCTGTGGAGATGACCCGATCCCCACTGACTGGAGGCGCGGTCGAGTAACCTTCATCTCGAAAAAAGGTGGAAACAAGCAGCTGTTGCATGACTACCGACCGCTCGCCGTCACGGCAGTTGCATACAGAGTATTCGCGACTATCATCAACTGGCGAATCACAGCATGGGCTGAGGAAGCCGGCGTGTTTACGGAACTGCAGAACGGGTTTCGAGTTGGCCGGCGGTTGGACGATAACCTGTTTACATTGACCCAATGCATCGAGATAGCGCGAGCGGAGAGGCGACCTCTGATATGTTGCTTTCTGGACATTGCTAAAGCTTATGATTGCGTCCCTCACCTAATGCTGCTGGAAAGGCTGAGGCACCTCAATATGCCCCAAACATGGGTGAGGTTAATCCGTCGGTTATACGACGGCAATGTTGTGACGACATCCTTCAATGGTGTGACATCAGGCGAGGTCACAGTTCGAAAAGGTTTACGACAGGGATGTCCGTTGTCGCCGACGCTATATGTGCTATATGCCTCTAGCACGGAAAAGGCCATTGAAGACACTGGCATTGGTTTCACTCTGGAACACCGTCAACATGGTGATATTGTAGCGTGGCGACTCCCTGGCCTTGCCTATGCTGATGACCTCGTGCTGATGGCCGACAGTGTGGAAGACATGAGGAGGTTGCTAGTCGCCTGTGAAACTGCAGCGGAACACCTCCGACTACGCTTCAATGCTGGCAAGTCAGCGACAGTCATTTTTTCTGGCGAGGAGTGCAATCTTGGATTGCTCATCCTGCAAGGCTCAGCCAAACCTCTTCACACCGAGTACAGGTACCTTGGAGTAACACTGTCGGCTAGAGAGGACTACTTGACTGAGCACCATGAGGGCCTCAGGAAGTCCTCAGTTAGTAAGCGGAACATACTGCGAAGGCGGAGCCTATGGAGCTGTGACCGGTACATTGTCACCCGAGAACTTTGGAAGGCTGTGGCTGTGCCCGGGCTGACTTTTGGAAACGCAGTCATATGTGTTCCTAGTGAGCTACGCACATATTTTGAGCGGCGCCAAAGGGAAGTCGGACGACAGGCACTAGGGTGTCATGGACAAGTAGCCAACGAACTGGTAGAAGGCGACGTCGGCTGGTCTTCCTTTGAAGCGCGGGAGGCAAACAGCAAGCTTCAGTACTACACACGTCTCCGGTACATGGACGGAGACCGGTGGGCTAGGCGAGGTTTTATGTACATTCACCTGAAGCATATCAACTCGACGTGGAGGAAGCGAGTCACTCGTCTTGGGACAAAGTTTAAGATCTTCAGCTTGGCCACTGAACCTCAAACAGAAAAGGAGTGGATAAAAACAGTGCGGGAGGAAGTGAAGAGGGTTGAGAGGGACCGTTGGATGAGCGGCATGCTACAACACCCTTCCATGCATATGTACGCGTCTCTGAAGACGGAGATTTTCCCGGTGACTTTCTGCGGGAACACACTGGGCAGTCGACTGCTTATTGAGGCCCGTGTACGATAGCAGCGTGACTGACACGGTATGCAGTGCGTGTGGAGCGGGCGAAGAGACAATCGACCACTTGCTGCTTGCGTGCAGGGCACTACACCCAACGCCTATCGTGGATGCCCGCTTGGAGCAGGCACTTGGTTTCACCAACGAACACACCCATGTAGTATGCTCCAAGCGGAGGCTCGAGGCATGGTGGCCGACTCGACTGAAAAATCGGGGGCGTGACCAAGATGACCAAGATGACCAAGGTGACCAAGATTGCCAGTAGCCGCTGCCCTACTTTTGGCTGGAGGGGCAAACACTCACTTAGAACGACGGTGTCATGTGAACTGATTAACTTTGACTGTGCGAAAGAGACGGTTGGCGAACTTTGGACACACGAGCTAGCCACTTCTCTTTCGTTGTCTTTTTTTATTTTGTTTTTATTTTTTGCTTTATTGGCGTGTCTTACAAGACTCTCGATACAAAGAGATTGCGCCGCAAATATACATACATTATACATACATACATATCGTTACGTATGCGTTTGTCTTCCGCTATACTAAAAGTGCGCGTTCAACGCGCTCCTTAACGTTACGTCGACAGCTAGCGTGCGTTGTACGCAGTGCTGACGCAAGGGTCTTTACGCTATTCTAAAACTCTCTATTAACTCGCGACCCCGACTCTGCGCGTGCCACTCTGCATGTCTTGTTCGCAGATGCTTTAAAGGGGGGGGGTGCAACGATTTCCGGACTTCGGTCAAAGATTTGTGGAAGTTGCCCGCTGACACTTCTGAAGTGAAGAACAGAAAACCGATTTCGCCTGCGTGTCCTAGTTGTTGCATAAAAAAAAGATAAATATTGGCATTTTGGGCACCCCTCAACTCACTCCCAGTCTTCAGGGTCCCACCTGATCGCACTCCCAGTGACGTCATTCGGAGTGCCGTGTAGGTTCCCGTGTACTATCTCGGAGGACGCTTCCTCTCCCTCTCTCTGCTGACATTAGCCGGCGTTATGCTGCAGCTTAGAGCCGAGCGAGGTCACGTAATCTTTTCGCCGTAGTTCCTTCGGCTGTCACTTAGGGCTGCAGGTGGGCGAAAAAGCTCGACTTTTGCTTTGCGATTGTGCAGGGGAATCGCGACATTTTTAATGAAGGAGGTGTTTTCTCTATCCTCCGGGACATGATAAACAACTTAAAAATGACAAGATGCAAATTCTTTTAATCATAAAATCGTTGCACCGCCCCTTTAAGGGCCTTTGAGATTCTCCGAAATTGGCCTCCTCCCGATTTCTTCAGCCCGCTTCTGGCCATGAATACGCCACTGAAGCTTCAGTCGTGAACCGTCACTGCGAAATGTGCAGGCGGCTCAAATATTTCCACACGGAAGTTGTGTATCCTTGTGTCTACACATCTTTGCGATTTCAAGAATTAAGCGTGCATATTGGGCGACTTCACAGGATGGAAACTAAAAGGAGAGCGTCAACTAAAAGGCGAGTTGTCTAGGGAAACGTCGGGAGTGCAGCAGTAGAGAGTCATCAACGAGGAAACACGCAGAATCCCGAGAAATCTCGTAGGCACTTGTTTGTATATATACTGCAACAATAAAACTCACATTCTTGTTATAAAACCCCGGGTACGTGTTTTCCACTTATACATACCTGAAAACGTTTTGTGAAAATGTTAATTTCATCATTAAAAATTGTAAAAAATATATGTATACGTATATATTTACTTTTTTTTTGGGGGAAGGGGGCTATTTTATCCCCCCCCCTCCCCCGATAGGAATACCTGCGTATGCCGCTGTAAGGAACAAATTACTTTTTTTCTTTTATCAAAATGGCTAGTCAGTCAACATTTCAATGCTGGCTTGATTTAGTTCCACCAGAGACCTGCAAGGTCCATGTCGCAAACCCAGATTCTGTCTCAGTATTCGATTGTCGAATTTTTGAAACAATCGAATCAGCAATTTGAAAATCGGATCGAATCATTCGGGCAATCGCTATTTTACATGAATTCGAATATCAAATATTCCCGCAGCCCTAGTTGTTATTACAAGAAAAAAAAAAAGCCACGCGATGGTAATTTTTAGGTTTCTTCTAGGGTGCTTAGGGTGTGTGGGCAGAGTTTACGTCACAGAAACGACGATCTCAAAATCCACCTTAGTGCCTCGAGAGTTCAAAGCAACTATTTGCAAATAAAACTGCTATTTTCTGTTGTGTTATCTTTAAACTGGATGAGTAGGTTTGTCGACATTCTCAAAGTAATTTTAACATCATAGTCGCGGGAAACTTCAACGTTCCCGACATCGACTGGCCAAGACCGGTCCCAATTTTTTTAGCGCCCCCAGTAGAGGCACTGGTTGACATAACAGTTTTCCATAACACTACGCAATGGGTTAAAGACCCGACACGAGAAAGGGGGGAGTCAGCATCAACGCTGGATTTTTTTTTTATCAGTGATAGGCTTGCAAGTCATGCTACGCAGACTACATTGCTCCGATACAAATCTGACTACAAGGAAAGTTTTGTAGCGTGAGCTACACTGGCCGAGGTTGAGCAGTTTCGCGTGGCTGTCAAATAGCCGTGCTGCGCAAGTGCGAGGAGCAGTGACGTCACACGGCGCACAGCTGGCGCGCCGGAGCCGCCGCCGCCGCGCGTTCCGCCGCCACCGCGCGCGCCTCGCCGGTCTGCGCATTCCAGAGGAGTGACGTCATAGCCGCGGCATACGCACTGGCGCCGCCGCGTGCCCAGCTGTGCGCCTCCATTGCGCAGTAGCCAAGTCTGACGCTGCACCGGAGCCGCTTGATAGCGCCTCTCATTTTGTGCGCATAAGCTCATACGTATATCCTGGCATAGCCGAGCTAAGCCACCGCAATTTTTCTCACAATAGCTGCCGAACTCTCTCCCCACATACCACGCAAAACAACTCGGGTACTTAATTTTCTGCAGGCCAATGACGAAGGTGTTCGTGATAGGTTAAATCTTTATTTCTCTGAGTTCAAAACAACGAGCGAGCTAGACTGCAATAGCGTGAACGAACTGTGGGCATTCTTCAAATAAATCGTTCATGAAAGTATTAGGCAATGTGTTCCCACCAGAAACAAGGTTATAAATTAGAAAAACACTTGGATGACTATGGAAATACTACAAGTACAAAGGAAGGCTAAAAGAATACGAAAAAGCTGTAAGCGGACATCGTCCTATCCGGCCATTGAGAGACTAAGTAAATTACGCATAGACCTGGGGACTAGCCATATAAAACAAGCAAAAGAAAGGTATCACAACGAAACCTTGGTCTCATTTTTGCGTTCTTCACGACTTAAGTTCTGGAGATATCTTTTATCATCAAAAGAGACATAATCTGTTTATAATCTGTTAGTGGATGGAGGCATTATTAGTAGCCCGTCCGTCTTGGTTGACTGCTTCAATCGATATTTTAAATCCGTATTTACGGTCAATAACGATAATAACACCGAAACTAGTGATTCCCAAACTTCTGCTCCATCCCGAACCAACTTATCCATAACGGAATCGGGTGTTCTGTCTCTGTTACTCCATTTGGATACCAAAATATCCCCAGGCATTGACGACATTTCAAACGCTTTCTTGCAGAGGTACGCACAATGGTGTGCTAACTACCCGTGTATAATATATGAGAAGTCTATTTCGACGTGTAAAGTATCAAGGGAGTGGAAACATACCAAAATTACCCGAGTATTAAAATCGGGAGATGGTTAACTTGTAACAAACTACAGACCAATATCGCTCTTGTGTGTGTCTGGAAAAATCCTGGAACACATCATATACAAATTATTGCATATTTTCTTGAAAGCAACAAATTAATGGGCAATTGACCGCACGGGTTCAGCCAGGGTCCATTACATTACAGAAGTACTCAATAGGCAAAACCAAGTCGACGAAATATTCTTGGACCTCGCAAAGGCGTTTGACCGGGTGGCACACTCCAAACTACTCTTAAAACTGAGGATGCGTTTGAAAAACGACATGTTATGACACTTCCTAAAATTTATTTTGTATGTTTGTTAGGCAATCCATCACGGTGTCAGAAGACTACCCAATCAATATTTTGGTACAGCGTCACATATATTTTTAATAACGTAAAAAAAAAAAAAACTGCTCGAAACCGGAACTGGCCTGGGAAGGAAGAAGAACTTTAGAGGAGGAGAGCGTTGCCGAAAGTCATGCGGCTGTCCAACTTTTCTTTTTTTTTTTTTTTACGTATTTGCAGCTTTTTTGAAGCCACAAAAAATGGGTAACGTATTTTTCTTCTATTTTGAATACTGAGTGTGTGCCTTTGATGACCCGCGACTTTGATTATCTTCGGTGGTTGTGGCTAAACCTTAAAAAAAAAAAAAAAACAGCACGTGACCACAGAGAGGAGAGTGAGTGCGACTCAAACCGGTCAGTTCTTGTGCGGCGGTTTTCGGGCGGAAAGATAACGAATTTCGAGCCGCAAATTCTGTTCTGGGTAGTTGGGCTCTCATATGTCATGCACAAAGAAAAACTTTGGCGAACATAAATACCCTGTCAGTGTCCCTTTAAGAGAACAGTCAGTGTGCGTGGGGGGACTCAGTCAATTCCGGTCTTGGTCGACTCAGGAGTCAGGGGTGCCCCGGGGGTCCGTCCTCGGGCCACTTTTGTTTATAGTTTTTTTATTAACGACATTTTTCTTAACATTCCGGTACAAATCAAGCTATTTGCGGACGACTGCGTACCATTAGACGAAATACGTAACGCCGAACACCAAGCGCTGTTAACCACAGCGCTTGGTGTTTGTTCGCGCATTGCTGCGAACAAAAAGAAGAAAAAAAACTTCATTTTTTGTGTGTTTTTTGTGACCGCTGTTTCTTTTTAAACAATGTTTGCTTTGGTACAATGGTTTTTAGGGGAAGTCCCGAAGGACACCACCTTAATTGTTTGCCGTGCCCTGTTTTTTTTTTTTTTTTTAATATCCAAGGTCCGCCCTGAGATTCTTTGGAGATAAGTGACGAGTAAGCCCATAAGCCCCCCCCCCCCCCCTGGCTATGCCCCTGCTACGTTTCCTTCAACTCAGCCGGAAACACAGCATGATGACAGCGGCAAGTTTCCAGGATAGGAAGAAGCCGCTCAGCGATCGGTGGGCGCCCACGGATAACCTGACGGAAGACTACACTGCACAGGCCGCGGGAGCACAACCGCAAAATGGTGGGAAGTGTTTCAACTCCCGACCGAACGGTTGGACTGTTGTGACCCAAGTTAGTGGCAACATTGGATTGCAACGCGGAAGCGCTACAGCATCGTATCAGGACTTTCCCCTCTCAAACGCGCGGAAACGCTGGTGAACACTTTTGTATGCGATGGGAAAGGGACGGCAGCGGCCGATCTCGTAAACTGGGGCACAGTTCATCCGTATGAAAGGCGGCGAACAAGAACTGAAGAGTTCGTCACTGAACTACACTGCTTCCTTCTATAATTTTTATTTTAATACAGATCGAAAAAAATTTCCTGTTCATGCTCTGACTTCGGTTGGAACCAGCTACAACTGGGACCAAGTGCAATTGGTCTCTGTTGCAACTGGGATCCAACTGATTCCAGTTCCCCTGGTTAATTGCCCACATTCCCAGCTGCAACTGGGATCCAACTGGTCCCAGGTCAACTGGTTTATTGCCTCCATTCCCAGCTGCAACTGGGACCATTTGCCACTGGAGTAGACTCCCGTTTGCAGCAAGCATCGGCCAACCAGTTCGGGCACGTGCGTTCGTCGACGTTGCGACGCGCGACGTCAACGAGTGGAGCGTGATGGTTTCAAAGCTAAATTTCAGTATTACGCCGTTTGCACAATTAACATTTTGCGTTTTTATCAAAATACAATGCACAACGGGCTCAATACTACGTATATTGATAACAATCGTAATTTCCATTGGTCCCAAAAAAATAGAACGCGAGGGAAGAGACTCCACATGATTTTTATTGCCGTTTCATCAGTGGTTGATATTGTAATTTGGAACTAGACATAATGTTAACTAACACCAAAACAATTAAAAAACACTTCAGTGCACCTTTAAGTGACTTTTTGCCAGTGTTTATTCGAAATGAGGGCATAGCTTGCACATATACGGCTTTTCTCCTGTGTGTTTTTTATTGTGGCGGAGCAGATTGAAATGGTGAGCAAAGGCCTAAAGTACAGCTCGCACTTATAAGGCTTTTCACCACTGTGTGTTTCATTATGGCAGGTAAGAAGGCAATTATGAGCCAACTCTCAGGGGCAAAGCTTGCACGCGGATGGCTTTTCCCGTGTGTGTTTGGTTGTGGTAGGAGCAGTCTGCTCTTCTGGATGAAGGCACGGAGGCACAGCTTGCACTTAAATGGCTTTTCATCAGAGTGTAAATTATTATGAATCTTGAGATGAGAAGAATTCCGAGCAGAGGCTCGGGGCAAAGTTTGCACTTAAACGGCTTTTAACCTGTGTGTTTGTGCTAAAACAGATTGCTAACTGTGAGCAAAGGCTTGGAAGCAAAGCTTGCACTTAAATGGCTTTTCACCTGTGTATGTTTGACTATGCTTAAACAGACTGCTACTGTGAGCGAAGGCTTGGGGGAAAAGCTTGCACTTAAATGGCTTGTCACCGGATCGTTTATATTAAGATTCCTGAGATAAGAATTCCGAACAAAGGCTTGGGGGCAAAGCTTGCATTTAAATGGCTTTTCGCCTTGTGTGATTCGTTGCGATGAAACAAATAGCCACTGTGAGCGAAGGCTTGGGAGCAAAGTTTGCACTTAAATGGCTTTTCACCTGTGTGTTTTACTGTGACGAGACAGACTGCTATTGTCAGCAAAGACTTGGAGACACAGCTTGCACTTGAATGGCTTTTCACGAGAGTGTATTACAATATGACTCCTGGCATGAGAACTCCGAGCAAAGGCTTGGGGGCAAAACTTGCATTTAAATGGCTTTTTAACTGTGTGTGTTTAACTGTGCTGAAACAGATTGCTACTGTGAGCAAAGGCTTCAGGGCAAAGCTTGCACTTAAAGGGCTTTTCACCCGTGTTTTACTGTGATGTGACAGACGGCTTTTGTATGCAAAGGCATGGGGGCAAAACTTGCATTTAAATGGCTTTTCACCTGTGTGTGTTTAACTGTGCTGAAACAGATTGCTACATTGAGCAAAGGCTTCAGGGCAAAGCTTGCACTTAAAGGGCTTTTCACCCGTGTTTTTTACTGTGATGTGACATACTGCTTGTGTATGCAAAGGCTTGGGGGCACAACTTGCACTTAAATGGCTTTTCACCTGTATGTACTTGACTATGGCTGGTCAGTAGGCAATTCTCAGCAAAGGCTTTAGGACACAGCTTGCACTTATAAGGCTTTTCACCAGAGTGTTAGATTATGACTGGTCAGAGTAGAATTCTGAGCAAAGGCTAAGGGACACAGCTTGCACTTGACAACTTATCACTCTTGTGCTTTTGAGTGTTTCTTGGCACTATGGACCCAGAACCAGACAAGCATGGAAGGATGCTGAAACTTGAATTGTCCATCATCATGGGCAACCAGGTGGCTCACAATCCTACGATGATCTCTGCTGACACAGGTGCAGGAACAGCATCCGAAACCAGATGTCCTCGGTGGCTTTCAGTGGGCAGCTGATCTCTCCCAAGAATGCAGCTCCCTCATCTACAAGGCCTCGTGTGTATTAGTACACACAAAAAAGCACAACCAATATTGCCACATGTTTTAGAGATAAGCAGCCATTCATTTATTCATTCATTACGTGTTACCCCGCAGCGCCATGACGCACTATTGCAGGGGGGGGGAGAGGGGGGGAGGGTACATTTGTATGAGAAATACATTCGTTCAAAATCACACAGAAAAAAGCAAGTTCGCCCCCTCACTGTAGAAATTGTGCTACAGTGAGGGTACATTGCACATTGTAGCAAACGTGCTACGAAATTATAACAGTTTAACAAAGAGGATTCAGATAGGCATCAGAATAAAGCCACCAATAAAAGTGTGAATATCGATACAGACAAACGTATGAAGACATGCATTTCAATCCACTGCAGAATTGTAAAAATAAAAAAGTACCTGTATTTTATGCCAATCTCATCGATCATCATATTTACAGGTATCTTGAAAACCAGAGCAGACCCAAACACATTGTTGCAAACTAAGCAATCTGAAAACACACATTCACTGAAGAAAATTATCTTTGTTTCATCCCCCTATTACGTGATAGTAAGTGTCATCAGGCAACTCGTTCCGTTGTTTAATAGTAGTGGGGGAAAATTAGAATTTGAATACATTTGTCCTAGATGTAAACTCTCCAATTTTCTTAAAATTACCTTGTCTGTGTGATACAAAGTGCGGTGGTTCGATGGATTTAGATTTGTCCAGTCCAGTTTGATTAGGGTGTATCATATCTAAAAATTATAGGCGAAGACGACATCTTCTAGAGTTTAATGGTTCCCAGTCTAATTGACATCTAAGGAAAGGCACGGCCTAAAAATCATGATTTTTTTAATCTTGGTCCTTAAAATAAGTTTTATCACCTTGTATAACTCTTGAAGAATGCTGTCAAAAAGTTTAATTCCTGTAGATAAAGTATTTACTCCGAAATAAATTATTTTCGACGTACTGGTGGCTGAGCGCGCTTCGTGAAACCGCTCGCGGTCAAACAAATTCGTCATTCTCAAAGCGAAGCGTGCTGGCTCCACGTTCATTGGGCCTAGCGCAGACAGGCACCGCTCATCAAAAATGTGCTTAACCCTCCTTCTTTCGGTGTAGAGATTCTTGCCAGACATTGTGCGCACCGACCGTGAAACCCCGTAGAAAACAACACTTCACGCTTTCTTGCTGGCCACACTGGCGAAGAAGGAACGCTGATTCGCTCAAACCAGCGCTGGATTAGGGGGGGGGGGGGGGGGGGGGGGGCTAAGCAGGCTGCAGCCCAGGGTCTCAGAGCAGAGGGGTCCCCTTGCCTTGGCGTATAATCTTTTTTACTATTATTCCCGGATAACAATTGCGGAGGAGGCAGAGGAAGAGTCGGGATGCCTGACAGCGTCCTGCCCCCTTCAATTCAATGCAACTCCAGATAATAGAACTTCAAGCAGCGGGAGAAGTCGGGGCCTCCACCTAATGTCACTTTCTGTAGCTTGTCTACTTCGAGTGACCTTGTCCAGACGCGAGGCTTCCGCCTCTCAGGGGAGTCCCCCGTCCTAGAGGCACTCTATTCCATCCCACTATGAAGTCCGCGTTTGCTGGTGGATTGTCGCGGAGCCTTTTGTGGTTGTTGAGAAAAGTCCCTGATTACCCCCTCGTCTTGACGGGAGTGGAAGGTGCTCCGGCGGCGCCACCGATAGACGAACAAGTACAGAAACACTGCCTCGGCATGTGTTTTCAGTTGCCGCATCAGCTTGCACAGACGTACCCGCGCAAAACACTGATCAATAATTTCGTAGTTGTATTTTTTTTTTTTTTTTTTTCTACTGGTTGGGGGAAGCTAAACACGGAAAACTTGAGCCGCTCTTCGAGAAACAGAACCAGATACGGGTGTGCTGGGCATCTGTACAGTTTCCAGGCTACTATTGTCATTGCAGAGGGCTTTTCAAACCTCAAATCTTTACATTGATAAAAAAAGAAAAAAAAAACGTTTGGTGTGATGCTTCTTGGAGCATCACACTAAGTGTTCTCTTGCCGCCTGGTCTTTAAGCGCAGTACCGCGTTTGCAGGCTGCCTTTGCCGCGGGATCCTCTGATTGAAAATTTTCCTGGTCAGAACCAGATATGTCCCAAACATCCCTTCCTTTTACTACTGTAAAAGCCACGTCCCTATTCACGAGAAGGCACACGTGGCTCTCATTTGCAGTCTACTTAGCGTTTTTCAATTAAGATGGAGAATTTTACTCTTCCCCAGACGGCACGCATATGGGAATAATTCTCGATATTTTATTGCCGCACGGAACGTCGTGTCCGTCATGATTATGTTCGGTATGGTAATGAATTTCCACCCCCTGGCCTCTGATTGGCTCTACTGGGTTAAGGGCGTGCACATGCAACGCTGTGGTATAGATTATATGTATTCTACGTTTGGTTGGTCAACTGTTTTCATCACCTGTGACGTCGCTCATGTGAAAAGAGAAAACAAATATGGCGCCACCAATGAACACCGTCCGGCTAAAGCTTCCATGTTGAGTGAGGTGTCTATAAGAGTCCAAAATTTCCCAAGATATTCATCGGGTTCTAAAATTCCGCATCGAGATGTCCGGTCGGAAGCACCAACGTGGTGTGTCTAAACGAAAGGCAAAGTTAGCGAGAGAAGAGCAAGAGAAGAAACTACAAAAAATGACATATCTAGTGAATGCAGCTTCCGCGGAGTCGCACGATTGCTCCACCGTGAGTCCTCATTTGAAAATTCCCAGTAGCATTAGTACCGACACCGCTCCTGCAAAATACTCGTCTACTCCACCCTGCCCTCGACATCCTGATGAACGGCAAGCATCCACTCTTCCTGGTGTCTGTTGCTCACCAATTCCTATTGGTGAGCAACAGACGTCGATTGAGCACTGTCCTGTTCCGCAGCAAGCGACGTCGATTCCACGTCGATTCTACCTGGCTCAGCTTCTACCGCCGAGCTCCACGTGACCGTTCTCCCCTATCCGATCTCTCTGCTGCTGATCAACAAGCACCAACCGCCCCGCCCCCCCCCCCCCCCCCCCCCCCGGTCAGATTCCTGCTGCTGACGAACGCCTTCAAATGACACTCCAAGAGCCCTTTCACCTGTTCCCTGGGAGTATGGATTATCGACGTAGGCTTCAAGAAAAAGGATCAGCTGCCTTCGTGTTTGGACGGAGACCTGGCAGCTCACAAGCATCATGAGGTAGGCTTTGCCATCTGGTTGTGACCTCTAGGGCTACCTTTGGGCGGAGAATGAGAGTTCGGCGATGCCTAGTTTATTTTTTTTTTCGGAAATAAAAACCCTGTAAATATTCTTTTGTGACACCCTGTACATAAGATCACGTACAGATCACCCCGCCCCCCCCCCCCCCCCTTTATTAATAGCAATCTCACCGAAACAGCTGGACGATCCAGAACTCCGTGGCCGATATACAGGGTGGAACAAGGAGACGGCAGGCTCTTTAAATCGACCGGAAAATTCGGTTTCTTAACCTATCGCGCTACGACTTTGTGCAGCGTTGCCCACAGATGGTGCATTTTTTTTGTAAAATTTTCAAAGAGCGAACTTACCTGAGGAAAAAGTAAAGAAAGAAAAAGGATTAGCTCCTATGGAAACGCAGCGACGCCACCGGTCTTCAAAGAGCACGGCGCCGTTTCCCACGGGACACAAGAGGTGGCGCAACGAACGCCGCCAACGAACGAGCAGACGGCGCGCCAGCGTCTTTAGCAGACAATCTTTTCGACTCAAAAGCGGCGCGCGTTCCGCAGGCGGCGACAGTCGCAGAAACAAAAACAGGCGCGGTAACAACAAGCAACTGCAGTTCCTTGTCTGCTAAATACGCCGGCTCTTGGAGTCGTCTGCTCGTTCGTTGGCGGCAGTTGGCGTCGCGACCGCTTGCGCCATCTCTTGCCTCCCGTACGAAACGGCGCCGTGCTCTTTGAAGACCGGTGGCGTCGCTGCGTTTCCATAGGAGCTAAGCCTTTTTCTTTCTTTACTTTTTCCTCAGGTAAGTTCGTTCTTTGCAAATTTTACAAAAAAAATGCACCATCTGTGGGCAACGCTGCACAAAGTCGTAGCGCGATAGGTTAAGAAACCGAATTTTCCGGTCGATTTAAAGAGCCTGCCGTCTCCTTGTTCCACCCTGTATATATATGATCTAAAGACATCTACGCGTGACACACCTTCAGAACTTTGGTGCGGCGTCGATTTTAGATCGGTATCCAAGCGTGCGAAGACACAGGGACGCAGTATTTCGCCGTGCCAAGGAAGCTTTGATCCGCCGCGAGACCGGCGAAACTTGCTTTCGACGAGTGGTGGCTTTTTCCTGCTGCACTGCGCTTTCGTAAAATTTTTCACGTGTTCACAACGGGAAGTCTCACAACGGCAAGTCGCGGGAAGTTCGGTTGAGACTCAAACGGCAAGTCTCAACCGAACTTTCTGCGACGAATATTCGGCAGCGTGAAACTCTCGCGAACGCGGTCAGTTGTGTTATTTTTTTTTTTTTTTAGGTACTGATACTGCATATAACAAGATTTCCTCTTTTTTATTTCAACGTATGGTATGTACTGTACTTTCAACATCCAAAATAATATAAACAAAGCAAAACATTTTATTTATTACTTTAATATTATAATACAACATTACTTTGTAGACTTTAGTGAATTTAATATCACAAAAAGTTGAGAAACTCACCAACGTGATCTGGCAACCATGACAACGCTCCGAATCTTTCTGAACTTTTTCGAGTCGCTCGAGATTCGGTCATTCGGTTACTCTTCCGAATCTTTCCGATTCTTCGGATTCGGCTCCGCATCTCGATTCGGATAAAGATTCGTCCCATCACCATCACCACCACAGTTCGCAGGGTCCACAAGTGAAAGTGAAGTCGTTCCGCGTTCAGAAATTTGTCTCCTTATTCAACGAAAAGGTACTGTTGTCAAAACTACATCGTTTATGAAGCAATGGTGAGGGTGCAGGCTAGCTGGTGTAAATTGAGCATAACCGCGACTGGGGATACGGACAAGAACGACAGGGACGAAGGCTCAAGACTTCGTTCGTGTCGTTCTGTGCTTGTCCCTTGTCCGTATCCCCAGTCTCGGGTTTACAACTATGCTACATCGTTTGGTGTTAAGTGCCGTTCACACACTTGCAACCGAGTAGGACGGAGAGTAAGCCTCTTGCGACGGTGGAGGACGCAGCAGCGCGTCCGGTCCTCCGCCGTCGCAAGAGGCTTTAAAACCGACATCTTGCTCCCCATCTGAGGGTCCACAAGATGTCGATTCATTACCAGCTCGCCTGCACTCTTATCACTGCTTAAAGACCGGTCTTGTCTCTCTCGGTTCTTACCGGTGGTAAGTGTGTGAACGGCGCTTAAAGGGGATTGTCCGGTCGAATTTTGTATTCGAGAAAACAATTGAACATCATTGTTATTGCCTCGAGACGCATTGTGCGTGCAATATCTGAATTTTATGTACACCTCTGCATAAGTAATGGAATTTGTACTGCTCCCATCGCATCCTAGCGTAAACGCTGCTTTCGTTGGCAACATTGGTGCTCTGACGTCACACAACGCAAAGCGAGCATTTCCCTCTCGTCGGACAAGCACAGGACAACCAAGTTATTTCATTTAGCAACGACGTTTTGATGTCGTTGCTAAATGAAAGAATGTGGTTGTCCTGTGATTGTCCTCCGTGTTTTATCCTTTCGATTTTAAGTATTCATGTTCGACTCGCTCGCATTTACCAGTCCCTCTCGTCGTTTGCCTGCGAATGAACGCTGCAGCATGCTTCGTTTTTTTTGTTGCACTCGACTTGTTTCTTGGACGGGCGAGACTTTTGTTGCGCGATTAGGTGCCACAACCACCGGGCAGCACATGCGAGCCAAGACGTGACGTCCCGCACTTTTCCGCAAGACGTGCAGTGACGAGCAAAATGTATCGTAGCCGCGGGTAGGGACTGGGTTCCCGTCAAGATCGAGATCCCGCTTATACAGTAATCATGTCACGGAGGAGAGCTACGAGCTGAGCTCTAAGCGGACAGAAGGCTCGTGAGCTGGGGTGTGATGCTCTGCCAACGATATTCAACTACGTCCACCCACACCTCGCCCAAATCGGATCAATCGGTTAGATTATGCAGTGAAACCGAAACCAACAGCTAGGCCATCTGGAAACAATGCCAAAAGTTGTATTTAACATGCGTACAGCCAGATTCAGTTTGACTCGCGTGTGAAAATGGAGCGTGGCTACGATTCATCAAGCTCATCCAAGTCAGGTGACGACATGCATTTGAACAATTCGTTGTTTGCCTTCGACCCGCGGACATCGCCTCCAAGGGAATGACCCGCAGCAGCGTAGCCCCATCACCGATCCAGTGAATCTGCCGATATGTGTACCCAGATGCCGCTTCGTGTACCTAGGTGCCGCTTCAGAGGCAAAATCTGCATCCTCTGCTTTTCAAGCGCCCCTAGTTCAATCGGAGGCCGTCCTAGTTGCGTTTGCGCGAAACGGCATACGTTTGCTCGAAGCTTATGGTTGTTTTTGAGTAATATCCTGCATGTACGATGCGTATCCTGCATATTGCATGTATGATGCATTTCGAGACAATAACAATGATATTCAATTGTTTTCTCGAATACAAAATTTGACTGGACAATCCCTTTAATTCACAAGGCCCTGCTCATGGCCATGACTTCATGTGACAGAGTGCTACCACGTCCACTTTTTGCACTTTTGCGCAAGAGTAGCATCACCTGAAGCCGTAAAACCATCGCTCTAGCCTGATTGGTAGTTTCGCGGTGTGACAATCGCTTTGCTTAGCTCCTGTATGATCTGCGTCAGAATTAATGTGTTTGCTTATAGCCGCGTCCCACTAGAGCGACAAACAGCAACAAGCGGCAGACGACAACGAGCAACATACAACACTGACAGACAGCCTGTTTGTCAGAGTCTACCGCCCCACCTGGCGGACACGACGCAGAACACGAGGACAAGGAAACTTGTTTCTTAGTGGGACTGGAGTTTTCAACAAAACACTTCAAAATACACAGACAAACAGTCTGGCGACGCGGTTTTCGTGTTTTGCTCTTTGGGCGTAAAACATGCCAAAACAAGATGAAAGTAGAGGCGATTACTTTATTTCCTGTTTAAAGCTTCTGTTTGTCTTCATTTGCCGTTGGCGACTTTCTGCAAACAGTCGTGACAATCGACACCAAACTTTTTCCAAACTAGAATTCCTGAATCGTTCCTTTTTTGGGTCATTAGAGGCATTCCAGGTAAGCGCCGCAGAATTTCACGCCGATTTTGAGGATGTTTTTAACTTCATATCCCAATGATTGAGGGCAGGCATATTATGGGGGACAATATAGCATCCCGATTATCACAGAATGGGATGACAAGTCTCTCGTTTGTCGGAATGGCTTGCCCCGGAACTGGCGGAACGTCGTGTCCTACTTCATGGTGGACGGTCTTACTTTGGTCAGTTTTCGCACATGGGTGTATCCATCCTGATGCAGGGGTGTAGACTTCGGCGTCTTGAAGCACCACCTCGCGCACCAAGCAAAACCAGCCACAGCAAATTCCCTTTCGCAACACGACCACCAGCAAGCAAGCTGCACCCGTGACCACTATGAGCAATCCAGGAACAGGAGCTGCGGGAGCGGGAACGATCAGTGGCCGCCAGGAACTGAGTCACGGGAGGAACGATAGAAGGAGGGCGGAAAAGAGAGCAACAGAAGGCACAAGCGGGCGAGGAGGATAAGTTTGTTTCCAAGAGATGTTCCTCGGTGGGACTGCTTGATGCGCTTCAAGTTCAACGACAGACAAGAACTCACCCGTTGTCAATGGTTTGTCGGCGTTTTTTAAGGGTGTTCGTCGTTGCAGTGGGACAGCATCAGCGACACAAAACTTTGTGGTGTCGCTGGACAAAAATCAATGTTTGTCGCTCTAGTGGAACGAGGCTATTAGGCCCGCTTCAGACGGGGCAACTTTACCAGCAATTTTGAGGTTGCTGGCGGGTTGTTCCCTAGCTTTCCCTAGATCGACACGAATTGCTGAGATCGGGTCCGGGGGGGGGGGGGCTTGAAATGGACGAGCAATTCGGAAATGTTTGAAGCGGCAGCAGCCAATCAGGGACGCAATATTTTCACGTGGCACCCCTGTGGTGGTGATGGTAACAACTAAAGACTTGGTTCTGGTTTGAAATGGATCATTTTTGGAAATAAACCTTTTCAGAAAGATGAGTTGTATTCTCGACGCCATTCAAAAATATAAAAACATGTTTTAGCGTGTAGCTGTACGTCTAAATAGTGCAAGAAAAATCAAATTGAATGATGATGATGGCAAGTCGTAGCAATTCGGTTGCTCCATCTGAAAGCACCAGTTGCTGGTGTTGCGACGTCAAGTTGCTGGGTGAAATTGCCCCGTCTGAAGCGGGCCTTACACCTTACTGACGTGACCTTTTCACCCTTCGTCGCATGGACGCTGCCATCTTAGTATTGCGTGACGCGGCCGCCATAAGGTGCTTCAGCTCATGGCTCCTCTCTTCCCTCCGCACCCTGGCGAAGGCGTTGTGTTAGTTTTTTACGTCGCGTTTTACCGGGATTTTTTTGTCTTGCTTTGTGAAGTGTCATTTGATATTTATTGTTGCTCCCCAAATACATGCCATCATTATGTGCACAACTTCACTTTATTTTATAACAGGTTATACCTATTTGCACCGTCGGCGTACCGGATACGTGTGAGCTACCAGCGTTACGCTGGCACACATTGAGTATGTAGACGTCTCTAAGGCCCGCTTCAGACGGGGCAACTTTCTCAGCAATTATGGTGTTGCTGGCGGGTTGTTCCCTAGTTTTCCCTAGATCGACACTAATTGCTGAGATCGGGTCTGGGGGGGGGGGGGGGGGCTTGAAACAAGCAAGCAACTCGGAGCAATTCGAAGACATCTGAAGCGGCTGCAGCCAATCAGGGACGCAATATTTTCACGTGATACCTTTTGCCGGTGATAGTGACAACTAAAGACATAGTTCTGGTTTGAAATTTGGAAATAAACCGTTTCAGAAAGATGCATTAGTATTCTCAACGAGATTTAAATGCATAAAAACATGTTTATAGATCGTAATTGTGTGTCTAAATAGTGCAAGAAAAATAAAATTTCATGATGATGATGGCGAATTGCAGCAATTGGTTGCTGCGTGTGAACGCAGGCAGCCAGTGTTGCTGGTGTTGTGACATCAAGTTGCTGGGCGAAATTGCCCTATATGAAGCAGGCCTTGGACAGATGAGGCTTGAGCGGCCAATTATTTATGGCAGCGCAAATTTGCATAAGTGAGAGCTTCATTCCCCTGGCGGCCAGCTAACCCAATAATGTTGCTGGCGACGCCGCGACGCGAGGCGTGTACGTTACAGTGACATAATGACGCCAGCACTTGTTGCCATGGATACTGGCACGTGTTGCCCCGCGGGGCCTGGCCAGCCTGGGCTTGGCGTCGGCGCGTTCATGGCGTTGGCGTAGGCACGTTGGGTCGAGCCGTCTAGCATCAAGTCGTCAAGTGAAGCTAGTGGCTGGTGCTGGCTGTGCTAGCTGGTGCGGCGCGGCCGCGCACGGGTGTCTGGATCAGGCACGTTGGTGATGTGGTGGAACTCGAGCTGTGCGCCGGTCGTTCAATACCTCTGGCTGATGTGGCGTAGAGAGGGCGGACTGAGTTCTAACATATGGATTTGCAGCTCGCGTGTACGTGAAGTAGAGCACTGGACGGGCCCGGGCCAGCCCGAAGGGCCCGGGCCAGGTAGCACACATTTTCTTGGGCCCGGGCCGGGCTCGGGCTTGAACAAAAAGGTTTTCGGGCCTTGCCGGCCCGGGTCGGCCCGGGCCGTGGCTGGGCAGTCGTGTGCTGCAAATTCTAATTGCTGATAACAAAAAGCGTGCTCATTGATATTTAAGTTCAATGAAAACAAACAAGCGAAATGCGAAATCACTCCAGCGCAGTTGAAAAAAAAAGACGTCATGCACTTGGCATGCTTTCACGTGGATAAAAGGAAACGTATGGATTCCACCAGCATAGTAAGAAAGTGCTGTCAAGAAAACGAGGGCACAACAGTCGCAGAGTACAACATGAACGCCTTTTTCCACTGCTTTTCAAAAAAAAAAAAGAAGAAAAAAACGTGAGCTTGATTTTGTACTTTGTGGAGGAAGCTTTACTATACCGGCAAAGATATGCTAACTATATATAATTTTATGCTTATACAGTCTTTTGAAGATGCACTAGATTGATTAAGATTGTTTCTTCACAAAGACACTTAGAAAGGAAAGTTCTCTGTGAAACAAAATGAACAATGAAAAGTTCAAAATGTCTTCAAAAAATGCCTAAATGAAAAAAGGACCTCTTTGTTTTTTTCTCAAAATCACTTGCGACCTGCATATCTCTTTTAAATGGTCATATTTTTACCATACTGGCAGTGCAAAGAGGATCAGGTTTTAAGATACCTTCAAATAAGTCAGGTGCCACAAGCTACCTCCCATTACTAGGCATGGTGGCATTCCATTTCCTCGTCCAGTTGTCATAGTTGTCTCGAAATGGCAAAAGTCTCGGTGTGTCTCGTGTGCGTTATTCTCATAGCTCTCTGATTAGCTTGATGTGCTTGGCGGGTGTGTTCGTTTTGTTCATTACTGTCATTGTTCATTCTGTTTGGTCCCTAGCATTTCAAGTGATCCCGTGCCTCCCTCTGGGATCTTACGAGACTCCTCACGAACCTGACCTTGGGCAGCAACTTGCATGGAACCGGTTCAGGGTTCAAGTCGTGGTAATTTTTTTTTGTTTCCACCTCTTTTATAAACGGAGGACAGTGACGATGTCTAAACTACAGGCAGTCATACGCTAGGGCAGTGCTTCTCGTACAGCTCTCTACAGACTCCTAGGGGTCTGCACCGATTCGGAGACACT
Organism: Ixodes persulcatus; assembly: GCA_013358835.2. Taxonomy (NCBI): domain Eukaryota; kingdom Metazoa; phylum Arthropoda; class Arachnida; order Ixodida; family Ixodidae; genus Ixodes; species Ixodes persulcatus. The sequence goes on from JABSTQ010009079.1 coordinate 142,899, forward strand.
CCACCAGCGACGCATCCTCTGGGGAGCTAAGAACCCCAATGAAAACATGCTGCGAGATATCAGTTTTTTTTCGAGAGGAGGGAGGCAAGCAGCAAAATTTAATTTGAGGAGAGGTTTATGGCAACAGAAAATGAAGGTTGGACATAATAAATGTTGGCCTCCTATACAGGAGGGGTGTGGACATAGAATAGAGGAAGTGGGCTGTTTAGCAGGCTCTGGGCTAATGATGGGAAAGAATAAAGAGGACAGAAAGTCAGTTAAGAAGGCAGTGAAGGAAGCTGAAGAAGAAATGAGAGAGATGAGATTGGAAAAAAAGTCTACTATGCAGAAAAATTGGATTACGAAACGATCACTTTTTTGCAATTCAAGAGGAAAGTTTGCTGTCGTGGCAAAGAGTGGTGTGCTGAGAACCGGGACTTACTAGGTCAAGATGTCAAGGGTCATGTACAAATTTTATGCAATGGGTATGACTGAAGGTAGCAGCAGAGCATGTAGGTATGGTAAGTCTGGTACATACCTAGAGTGAGGGAGACTTTTTCATTGCTTTGGTATTAGAGGGGTTGATAAAGGAATAGGGCATTTCCAAGAGATGAAGCGAACTAAGAGACAGCTGGAGAAATGGAGGAATAGGATCAGGAGGTGATAGAAGTTAACAATAACACGAGGAGTGAATTTAGTGATACTTTGGGCAGAGGGGCTCGAGGATTGGCTCGAATCAAAGTGCCGCATCCTAATTTATCCATCCATCAAAGGTGAAGAAATTGTCTTGGCAAAAAGATTTAATCTTAATTTCACACACTGCTGTTTTACTTGTTTCCAGTAAGCCGTCTTCCATTTCCAGCTGGTTTCCTCAGAGACCGGAAAACAATGTGGGTAGCACTTGTCAAATAATAATAGTGACCGTTAATCCAGGGTGCAACTGCCCTTATGGGCTGATGGCCATTACGTTGAAAAAGGCAGAGCTTGCCGCCTCTGTAGGTGGAATGAGCCGAAATGATTCCAAGTTCATTGGCATGTGGTCCTCAAAGGGGGACAAGTATGCTGCGTTTACCCATGAGTTGCACCATAGCCTCCTAGATCCTTTCCATGCCTGCCCGTTGCCTCTGAGATGAAGGGGTGCCAACTGATTGCGCCTTAGTTCTGGTGCTCGCCGCCAAGCAGAGCTGCCTCCTTGGAGTTCCCCCGTTGCCGCTGCGGCTTTGCGCACTAGTGTGGGACGGGAATATGCTGCAATGTGCGGTGGAGCAGTGCGGACATGGTTTTTCAGAGTTATAATAATAGTGGGCAACCACACTAATAGAAGCTGAGCAAGTGCAGATTTATGTTTAACATACGTAGAACAGAAATCAAACATATTTATTCTGTGTACTTCCAGTACCTCAAAAGATTAGCACCTTTCACGAAAGCGGCTTCGTAATGAACATCTTGGCGAGGTCATGTTTGCCCGTCACTTTTGACGCAAAGTGAGTAAACATAGGTTGAAAAAACTTGGGCAGCAGTACCTCCAAAAACTTTCAGTGATGTCCAGGAGATGAGCGCATTAGGACTTTACATTGCGGCGGGGCTTGAGTAGGGTTCTCGACTGCCTCTTTGAGCGACTGCATTAGACATCTTCTCGTAGCTAGAGCAATTTCTATGAACTTCTTCAAACAGTACAGCGCTCCTGGTAGCTTTCTGGACCCTGTCCTGTACTGGTGTTAGATCGTGGCGTCTGACTGCGGTCAGGACTCGCCGGAGCGGTCGGGCAGGCATTGAAAAACTAACGGAGGCTATGGTAGCAATTGCCGTCTGGACCCATCAATGATGTAGAAGGGCTTGCAGCATCGTAAAGTTTACTATTCCTACTGACACCGAGAACGTGACAAAACTAGGGTTCTATTTGTTTTTATTTTTGAGCGAAACCAGTAGGTGTTCTACTGGGTTTATTTTTTTACCCGAGAGCCAGAGTTTTCAGGAGATTTCATTCATCGTCCACAAAAATTTTTTTTTTTTTTTGTGTGTGTTTTTAGAGTTTTTGGGCCAGGTAGAGATCCCCAGTCAGCAAATATATTGAAACATAGTTTTCACAGGCAATCTGATGTCATAAAATTGTCCATAGCACCATCTATTTTCTTCTTCTGATGTCATAAACAGAATGTTAAAAATAAATACATACAATTAATTAAAAAATTGGCAGTGACCGTTATCTTCCAAGACCTATAATGCATGGAATGCAGTATATAAGGAGCAATTTTTAAAATTTTTTTAGATGACATTAACTAGTTTCAGTAAGTTAACAAATTTCCCCGCACTTGACACAGTGACGTCATAGGGTCACGTGATAGCAATTCTCCTAAATCTAGTGGGAAAATTGACATCACATTTCCAAGTCATTGAGTCGCATCGGATTGATGTTACATGACCTGAGGCCACCTTCCGTGACGTGTGGTAGGTGTCGCATGACCTGACATCACATTATGGCATATGACGTCTTATAAATTTTCATGCTAAATTTCGCAAAGAAATTGATGTCACCTTTAAATCGTGGTGTCACATGACACCAATCCCCTCTAAATTTTGCAGGATGCCATAATGTGGTATGGTCATGTGACATGAATTTTTCGCCTAATTTATCGTGATACCACGCTTTGGAAGTGGTCACTTAACATAATTTTTCCAGTTTAATTTAGCATAGAAATCATCATGGTGTCATGTGACTATGACATCACGTGACATTGATATGTCATGCGGTCAGACTAACATAAGCAAGTCCATGGAGAGAGTTCTCATATAAACCAATCACTTTAAAAACAGATGTGCTTAAAGAGGTTTATGTGGTCCCACTAACGAATCAGTTAAGTGAGTTAACTCTTTTCAGTGCCTCCTTGAACAGAAGTAAAAATCAAAAATAAAATAAGCCATTCAGCTGAAGCAGAACTGCAATAATGGATGCTTATTTCTAAAACATGTGGCAATCTTGGTTGTGCTTGTGTGTACTAATACACATGAGGCCTTGTAGGTGAGGGAGCTGCACTTTTGGGAGAGATCAGCTGCCCACTAAAAGCCACCGAGGACATCTGGTTCGGATGCTGTTTCTGCACCTATGTCACCAGAGATCATCGTGGGATTGTGAGCCACCTGGTTGCTCATGTTGATGACGAACCTTATAAGTGCCAGCTGTGTCCCCAAGCCTTTGCTGACAATAGAAGTCTGTCTCATCACAGTGAAACGCACATAGTTGAAAACCGATTTAAGTGCAAGCTTTGTGCACAGTCATTTGCTCGGAGTTCAGCTCTGAAAAGGCATAAGCTCTCAACACACGCTGGTGAGAATCCATTTAAGTGCAAGCTTTGCCCAAAAGCCTATGCTAGCATTACTAATCTCCGGAGGCATAATGTAACACACTCTGTTGAAAAGCCATTTAAGTGCCTGCTGTGCTCCCAAGCCTTTGCTGACAACAGCACTCTGTTTCATCACAGTAAAACACACATAGTTGCAACGCCATTTAAGTGCAAGTTTTGCCCAAAATCTTTTGCTCTGAATTCATCTCTGAGAAAGCATAACTTAACACACACTCGTGAGAGGCTTGTCAATCCGAGATGGCAGTAATGGCATTGCTGTAAAGAAATTACAGTAATAAATTACTTTTTGCAGTAATGAGTAATGTAATGAGTTACTTTTCTGCACTGGGAATTTAGTAGTGTAATGAATTACTTTCAGGCAGTAATTTTGACAAAATTACTCATTACTTTTGAAATCACTTTTGTCCAAAATAAAGAAATTGGTTTGCGAGCTTTAAAAAAAATAGAAAATATATTTTGCGTAGAGAAATTTTGTGAAATAGACATCAGAGCAAATAAACGACGGCCATCTGAGCGTAAAGCCTCGTACAAAGAACTCGACAGGCGCACAAAGGCGGGCTGGAAAGGCGAAAGAGAAAAACTTGCGTGTAGTGTAGACATCGCTGGAAGGCCACCGCTCACGAACTCCACGCAAGACAGATTCAAGGCGTTTTGTCATCATAAGGATATGCTTCTTCTGCTTCGTTCATCTCTAAACTGACAGTGCGGTGGGTAGCTACGAGCTCACCAGAGCCAATCAACCACGTTCCTTTGATCACCTGACCTGTCCCTTTCTATGCGCGTGGGTATGGGCGAGAGCACGATTACATCGTGAAAAATGGGCGAGTGACTTCCAACGAGCACGTAGCTTCCACTGCATTGTCAGCTTAGGGGTGAACGGCTTATACAGTCGCCGACCAATTATTCGGACTTCGCAGGGACCGAAAAAACGTCCGAATAATAGAGCAGTCCGAAAAATCAGCATATTGAAAAAGTCCGTAAATAGTGCCTTGTTTCAGGTTACACCTCCGCTTGCGTTCGGCAACTTTCTGTTAGCTTGAGAATCGCTGCCTTCTTTTCTAGTGTTATGGTCGAGTACTTACTGCGCTTCTTAATGACTCATCGCGGCGGCAGAAGAACAGGTGGGGCTATGACGTCAAAGCCAGCGCTGTCCGAACGAGATAAGAAGCGCAAATCCGCGAGCGCAAAATGGCGACTGGCGACGCGAAGGAACGGAAAAATAAAGCAAAATGATAATAATGATGATGATGATGACCTGCAGCTAAATGAAAAAAAAAGGGCTAGCATAGCGTCACCTAGCGGTAGGACTCAGGAGTACTCAAGTAGCGCTGCCAAACCAAGCCAATCCATTTGCAGCCAACTTAGAATTCAAAATAGCCGCTTCTCGACGGTGTTTTCCTCTGATCGCTCGCGACGATTTTGTCCGAATAATCAAACTTTCGGACTTCAAGCTGTCCGAAACATTGGTCGTGAATATGCACTATTTCTATGGGGTAAGTCACGGTTCCGCCTTTAGATCTGAAATATCGAACAAGTCCGAATTATCGGAGTCCGAAAAAACGGTCGGCGACTGTAGGCTACAAGGCGAAGGGCACATCACCAGTGAGGTCAACATATTTTAAAACCTGAGACGATAGGACAAACAAATCCCCAGCCTTCTTGCTCTTTCATCAAGCAAGGTCAAACCGTAAGCTTCGACCATTATGAGCAACGAAGGACTGGAATAAATAGTTTATCCCGAATGCCTTGTCAGTGCCCCAGAACGTTTTGTTTGTATCCTTGGCCTTGTTAAGTAATTGTGCTTTTTGTAGTCGGAAAAGACTGGAATCAAGCAAAGCAGGTGCCGCTCGAGGAATGCCTCGCTGCCTATCCTTGGGAAGTTTATTCGGGAATAAGCCTCTGAGCAGGTGTCGCCACCCGTTCGTTTAGGAAGCTCGCGCTATCCCTTTCCTGAACTGGCCCATATTGAAAATGTTTTATACATAATTACTTCCAGTTGGAAATTGCTATTGTGTACATACACTGTCACTTTTGTAAATTGTGTTGGGATAATTGTGATTATTTTGTTATATAATGACTGTGATTGGAAAATTGTTGTTACGAATGCACACACCACCTACATGTAATACGTCCTTAAAGATGCCCTTGAGGTAAATAAATGAAATGAAAAAGTGCAAGCTTTGCCCAAATGCCTTTTGCGCAGAATGCATATCTGAAAGCCCATAATCGAACACACTGATGAAAAGCCATTTTAGTGCAACCTGTGCCTTAGCCCACAAGAACTGTCTGCTATGCCACAACCGAACACACACAGGATGAGCTGTTCAAGTTCAAGCTTTGCCCCCGAGAGTTTGCTGATAATTCTCTTTCGACCGCCGATAATCACACACACTGGTAAAAAACCTTATACGTGCAAGCTGTGCCCCCCAGTCTTTGCTCACAATTTCAGTCTGCTCCACCACAATAAAAATCACGGGAGAAAGACCATGTAAGTGCAGTCTATGCCCTCGAGCCTTCCTGAGAAAATTCATCTGTCCAGTCATTATCGAACAAACACTAATGAAAAGCCATTTAAGTGCAAGCTTTGCCCCAAAGAGTGCTTATAATTGTTTTTAGAGCGCAGCTCTTAGGCGCTCGTTTCCGGCTTGAGCGGCGTTGCCGTCGCCGTCGGCGTAACCGCGCGGTGCATGATGGGTAAATTTCCCCGCTAAATTTAGCAAAAAAATTTGCCGCTAAATCTAGCAGAAAATTTTTCCCGCTAAATCTAGCGGCAAATTTTCCCCGTAGCGGAAAATTTTCCCCGCTAAATCTAGCGGAAAATTTTCCCTGCTAAATTTAGTGAAAAATTTTCCCCGCTAAATTTAGCGGAAAATTTTCGCCGCTAAACTTAGCGGAAAAATTTCCCCCCCGTGCCTTCCCCTCCTCAAGAGCTGCGCTCTAATTCGGCGTTACAGGGAGTTGTAAACGGCTTTAAGGTTTTGTTTTTTTTACTCTCTGTATACGAGCGCACACGGGTGAAAAACCTTGTAAATGCAAGCTGTGACCGCACGTCTTTGCTAAGAATTCCCTACTGACCAGGCATAATTGAAGACAAAAGGAGAAAAGCCCTTCCTGTCCCGAGATGTAATTCCGGAGTCCTTACTCGGGAATCACATCGGAGAGACCATATTCAAAGACACATGCAAGGTTTGCCCCCAAGCCTTTTCAGAATAGATTTCTGATTTAGCAGAATCAAACACACTGGCAAAAAAACATAAATGCAACTGTGCCCCCAAGCCTCTGTTCAGAATAGATATCTGACTGACTACAATCGAGCTCACAAAGGTGATAAGTTGTACAAGTGCAAGCTCTTTTCCCAAGCGTTTTCTCAGTTCCCATTTGAGCCGCCATAATCAAACAGTGGTGAAAAACCTTATAAGTGCAAGTTTTGATCCTGAGTCTTTGCACGAAATTCACATCTGAGAGACCATAATTGAATACACACTAGTGAAAGGCCAGTTTAAATGCAAGCTCTCTCTTGAAGCTTTTGCCCAAAAGAGGAGTTTCACCCACCATAATCGAACACACAGTGGTTAAGATGTTTACAAGTGCAAAGAATGCCCCAGAAACTGCTCAGAATAGGAGTCTCATTCACCAGAATCAGACACACATTTGCGGAACACCTAACGGTTAGCCCGTAAGTTAAGCCTGTCATACTTTGGAATGTGTGTATAATTATCTCACTTGTACAGAATTTTATGCCAGTTTACTTGAAATACTGTAAACAACTTATTTTTCGCGGGCTCAATATTTCGCGTTTTAGGTCAAAGCTGAAGTTGTTCTAATTTTCACGATGCAGTGGGAGCTCAATGATTCCAATGTGTTTACATTTTACCGGAATTGTTTGCAAAAATTAGGTCCTCGCGAAAATTCATTCGTTTACAGTATATGTATGCCTGAGTGCGTACGACGCTCAGAAGCCTTTGCTTAAGTTAGAAGTTAAACTTGCCATACTGATGCACTTATGCGTAATGAGCTTCACTTTTTACGCATAAGCCAGCAGCTTCCCTGGTCATTTTCTAAGCAGTCTTTCCTCATCGGGCACATGCCAACACATGCGGCTGACTAACCCTAAGTGCATTTGCATAAAGATACTGGCAGCAGTAGACCTTTCGAGTGCCAGCAATATCCGAGAATGTTTGGTCGGAATATCCGTTTGCTTAGCCACAGAGATTGTGCACACAGAGCCAGAGGCCAAATTCATGAAACAATCTTATGCCAAAAATGTGTGTGCGACAAAACGTAAGAACAAATTCGTATTGACGAAACTAAATTATTGTATCCCAACAAAAGTAACATTAAAAACGAGCGTGTTGGTAAATATACTTAAACAACCGGAAAGAATAAACACAAATTCGGGGCGAAAACTGACGCATACAACTCTTTCAGCTCTCAACGGCATTTATTTCGGCTGCGTTCAAACGACTGCCTTCGAGCAGGTTCATGGGAGGGAGCAGAGAAGGAAATGGGGGGAAGGGGGAGGGTTGAAAGAGGAGGGGGAAAAACAGGTTATTCGCAGCCTTCCCTCAAGGCCTCTGGTCCCTTCCGCCCAGTTCGGGACGGAGGAATGTCATCTCCCTGTCGGAAAGGGCCGGAGAAGTCGAAGCAACATTAGTGACAGCTCTTAATGGCGTACGACTCGGCGACTTCCCAGCCAAATGTTTGCCGGCATCCTCCCAATACACGCATACCTTCGTATCTGGGCGAACAACCACCGCACGTCATACGCTGTACGACTATTGGATGCATGGAGTGGAGGGTTCGCTCACATCTCGCAAGTTTTCTCTCAGGCAGTCATTTAGGCACCTGCCTGTCTGCCCTATATATATCCACCCCCCCCCCACACACGAAATAGGGAGGGTATACACTACCTCCTTCCTACAGTTAACAAACTGCTGTCCATGCTTTTTGTTGCATTGGGTCATGGAGGGTGGGGTATTGACCATTCTGCACATTTGTTGAAATTTTTGCTTGCAGCTAAGCACTACCGCTACCTCGAAGCGAGCGAATAGGGGATAACTGCAGAACGTTTTTTTGCTAGGAACAGGAGCGGCTGGTGGTGCCTGGGAGGCGGTGATCAGCCTCTTTAGTGTATTTGCCACTGGGTCTTCAGGGTATCCTGCCCTCTTTAGCCTCTCTGTCTGTAGAAGCACGTTGTGCGCAGTGAGATGGGGGCACGACCTGGTTCCAGAGGGTTTTAGGAGTGATTTCGTGAGACCCCGTTTTAATGCTTTGTAGTGGGCAGTCATGAAGGGTAGGACCGGCTTTTGTGTGCGCTGTATGAACTCCCAGCATATCCCATCGCGGCGCATTTTCAGGTGCAGGTCCAAGTATAGAAGACCTTCATCACGGGGCTTCTCTCTTGAAGAAGAGGCCGGTGGGGCTCCAAGCGAAGGCCTCAATGACAGACTTGGGTGGGGTCTGCTTTGGGTGCACAATTAGATAATCGTCCACATACCGTAACACCCTGCTCTCCGGTGCGGTCTCCTCCAATTGGCTCCTACAAGCCCCGTCCACATACATCAGAAAAACCTCGCTCAACACAGGGGCCAGACAGGAGCCTATGCATACGCCGGTCCTCTGAATGTAAACTTTCCCTCGTACTCACCAGTGTCGAGCGAAGGTATCACTCAAGGAGAGAAATGAAACCGCTAACAGGTATTCCCGACGAATTCTGAAATTTGCAGGCTCCATGTTTGTGGATGGCGTTGCTCACGGAGTCTAGTAGATACTTGTTGTCTAGACTGTAGAACATGTCCTCTATGTCCAAAGAAAACATGGCTAGTGGTGTAGGAGAGTCATGCAGGGTCTCAAGATGGGTTATCAACCCAGTGGAGTTATAACACGGAAAGGCTGGGAGAGTGTCAGGGACGGCAAGTTTCCGAGGAGGAAAGTGACCAAGTTCTTCTGCCAGCATCCGTTTTCGGAAATAATGCTGCGAAGCGGGACACCGGGCTTTTGTGTCTTGGCAGAGAAGAATGCAGTGAGATACTGCTTAGCTGGCGAGGCGATCGCCCTTTCCGACAGGGAGATGACATTCCTCCGTCCCGAACTGGGCGGAAGGGACCAGAGGCCTTGAGGGAAGGCCGCGAATAACCTGTTTTTCCCCCTCCTCTTTCAACCCTCCCCCCCCCCCCCCCCCATTTCCTTCTCTGCACCCTCCCCTGAACCTGCTCGAAGGCCGTCGTTTAAACGCAGCCAAAATAAATGTCGTTGAGAGTTGAAAGAGTTGTATGTGTCACTTTTCGTCCCGAATTTGTGTTTATTCTTTCCGGTTGTTTAAGGGGGGACACTACCTAGAAAAAAAAATTCTGCAAAAAACATTGATTTTGATAAATTACATATTTACATCCATCTACATCCAGAGAGTATTCCCAGAAATTTTCACTAGTTTACGCTGCATAGTTAATTTTTTATAAATTAATTTCTGTCCACCGAAGCTAAAGAAAAGGTAGGGTTTGGAGCACTTTGAACACATTTTTCTCCGTTCCACTTTTTGGTATAAATTTCATTTTAGTCAACCTATTGTTTGATAATGGAAATACAGGGAAGGCTTGTTCTTCACTTTTTCTGACTGAAATTTAATAAGGAATGCGCCTATGGAGTTTGTTTTTCACTTTACGGATGTCTTTTATAAAAAATGTTGACATTTTGTCGGAGACACAGAAGACCAAAAAGTTGACAAATTTTGCAGAAGAGAAAACTGATAGAAATCAATGACTTTTTAGAAAAAAACTTTCCATAGGCGCACCTCCTAGACATTCTGCTACATATCTAGCGAATAAAAGTCTTGAATATTGTGATAGTTTTCCGACGATAGACAAACTGAACAATGTAGGGGTGTTGCTGATAGAAGCTGCCCTAATTTCCTTCCCACTTAACTGACAGACCTGAAATTTTGTTATGCAGCCTCTAGCATGACCACCAGCCTACCCTGTAAATTTCATTAATTTTAAGCCAAGGACTCAAAAGTTGACCCTCCCAGGGGGTGTCTCCCCTTAAGCAGCACAGGCAGTTTTTTCGTTTTAGAGCGCAGCTGTTAGGTGCTCGTTTCCGGCTTGAGCTGCGCCACCGTCGCCGTCGGCGTAACCGCGCGATGACAATAATAATGAGGATGACTTCACGTGTGACGTCATCAGTGACGATGACGCTAAATTTAGCGGAAAAAATTTCCCCGCTAAATCTAGTGGAAAAAATTCCCCTCTAAAGTTAGGGGAAAAAATTGCCCCGCTAAATTCCCGTCAAATTTACACGCGATGCTCTCACCAAAGATATGCATTGTCTGCAATTTGCGTTAAGCGCACGTCACTCCACATCCATGTTAGTAGTGGGGGACTTTCCACCTTCTCCCCTCAGTACCTTCCCTCCTCCTCCTCAAGCGGCATTACAAAGGATTGTAAAGGCTTTCATTTTTTTTTATATGTGGTACAGTGCTTTTTCAATGTCCTCGGGAAAATACAGACACCATGAAACAAAATACAGCGGGAAAAGACGAGAATTTAGCCGCCAGAAGTGTTTTAAACTGCGCCTATGCAGACTGTGCCTATCGAAATCGCACTCCACTCGGTTAAGGGTAGCAGGGATACCGGTGAGAGACTAGCCTGAAACCGAGTGACTGGGCTCGAAAACTGTTTGTTGCCCCTTGGGGCGAGTGTTCCTTGGAAAGGTGTATACCACCCATAGGATGCGAATCGGTTGACCCTGGGAGTATGCTTGAGTCCCCTGGTACCAGGAGGCTGTATGAAAATCAAAAGGGTGGTACAGTGAAACCAAGACCGAAGGGCAGCACCATTGTGCTTGGATCAATGGGCGGTAGCTTGCGCCACCTAACCTACAAACTAAAACTAGTTTTTTTTTTATGGTTTGCAAGTTGTTTTGCTAGGTTTTTGCTGCTTTGCTGCTAGTTTTCACGTTTCAGTGCTGGATAATGTCCGTTGTAATGCACACAAGCCAGCCTTGAAACGCGAAACCAGCAGCAAAAACCGAAACCTCAGGGCAGTGCTATTGTGCTTGGATGGATGGGCAGTAGCTTGCGCTTTCAACCTACAAATTAAAACTAGCTTGTTTTTTGGTTTTTTTTTTTGCACTGTTTGCACGTTGTTTTGCTACGCTTCTGCTGCTTTGCTGCTAGTTTTCGCGTTTCATTGCTGGATAATGTCCATTGTAACACACACAAGCCAGCATTGAAATGTGAGACCAGAAGCAAAGCAGCAGTAACCTAGCAAAGCAACACAAGTGACACATACACAAGAGATATACAGTGCTTGTTCTTTTGCGTTCATTTTTATTCAACAGCCAGTATAAAATACAGAAGAAATTCCTTATTGTTTTACACACAAAAATCAAAGAAAAAAATAGCCTGGAAAAAAATTTGAATTAATTGCTTGATTGGCCTTTATATGCCTGACATGGTCATAAAAAAACATAGGGCATATAATTCATCTCCTTTCAAATAATGGTACTTCAAGTTCAACACTGCGACCTTGAATACTCGTATCTCCTCTCTGTTTGTCTGCTCCTTTGAGTTGAATGCCTCCACGCTAAATTGACAATCATTTTGAATTTGATTACACAAGTAAGAATAAGTAAAGACCGACGACGGTGTCTTGCAACTGAAGGAAACAAAGCATTGCCATTGAGGTTAGAAAACAGAAGCTCAGCTCCTTGGCATTGGGTCTTCATCATAAACATCTATTAGTTTTAATTATCACTTACCGTATTTACTCGCATAATAAACGCACCCCCCACAACGGGCATCAATATGTTTAGTTTTTTTTTCCCTCCCGTAATCAACGCACCTCCAATTTTCGGATCCGCAAGTCTCGAATTGCGCCCAATTTAGCAAGCCACCAAGCCAGTTTTCTTTTGCCGCCAAGCAGTCAGGCCAAGTCAAGCCAAGCCAGGCTGCTCACGTAATGGCCGCAAGTGCGTAGTTGCGGTAGTTATGGAAGTGATCAACCATGAAACCAAGTGTCGCGCACACTTGAAGAAGCTTGGGTCGAGGAATTGCCGAGCCCCGGACATTCTTCGCCTATTGGATGCATTGATGTCAACAAACAAGCCGTCGTCTGTGGTCCGCTTTCGGACAGTGAAATCGTGAAAGTGGTTAGGCCTAATTTCACTTACTTTGTGTAAATGCGTTTATTTAATCCGCATCAGAACGGCACAGCGAGGTGCACGCTGCATTGTAGGCTGAGAGTGTCTGGTAGCCTCTCCGTGAACGAAACTTGGTCCGTGCGAACAGGCTTCAGGGGTCGGCGGTTGGACTTCGTACGAGTTCTTGTCTCCATGAACAAAACTTGATCCATGCGAGCGGGCTTCGGCGGTTGGACTTCGTACAGTTCTTATACGCATAGTCGCGGATTATACCTGAGCGTGCCCGCTGGATACTAACAATATATATCGCCTAAGAACGCTCGTGTTGCTTTTCGTGCTGAGTGAAGGGGTGTCCAAACAGGACACTACAAAACGCACTACTCCGACAAATCGTGAAAATTGAAGCGGACGCCTCACGCTTCAATTTTCACGATTTGTCGGAGTCGTGCGTTTTGTAGTGTCCTGTTTGGACACCCCTTGAGCTTCATAGGGCGCTTTTCCTTCGGCATAAGGCACCCCGAAAGCACCCTAAAAGTGTTTGCAATTTATAAAGCATGGTTATTGTGGCGCGCCCCCGACCAGCCGTGGGTGCGCCTCCATCACTGGGGACGTGCCACAGTAAATTGCCGTGTCATTTTGGCACCTAAAATGACATTTGCACGAAGTGTGTAAATGCAAATATTTTACCCCGTGTAATGAACGCCCCCCCCCCCCCCCCCCCCCTAAATATGTGTAAATATTTCGGGGAAAAAAGTGTGTTCATTATGCGAGCAAATACGGTAAATTTAGGAGTGCATCACTGCTAAACGAAACGGGAAACCAGTATGAATCGCTCATCCTCAGTTCATCGAAAAATTTTAGGCTCGTTATCACTCTTCGCGAACAGACCCGTGAGTCGCTGACAATCCCAAATAAACAGCTCACTGCAACAAGTTTACCATCTTTTAAAGTGAACATGTGCTCGACCTTGATATAACATAGAGGTCTCGAGTTATTTGCCAATGACACATATATTCTTACGGCGAGTGATATTATCATCGGCAATTCGACACAATGATGGGATTTGGTGTTGTGAATTGAAACCATTGCAGCTATTGCAAAAATAAAACAATTCATTCACTACAACTGCGACAGGTTCTGTTGTCACAAACGTTTAATCAGAAACAAAAGTCGGAAAAGACCAAAACAGCGTACCTTGAAACCATTAGAGTCCCGGCTTTTGGCAATTATTGTTGCCCCACTTGGCACAGCGGGTGGTGTGGTGATGACGAAAATCCATGCTTAAATAACCACATTTCAAAAAGAAAGAGTTTCAACGAAAAGAAAAGAAAGCCGCGCTCGCACAAACGTGGCACGAACCTCCCACGGCGACATACTCCCAGAAGTGAAACAACTCACGGACTCGCCTCTGTCGTCTTTCGCACTTTGTCCCACCGACTTCCCGGCGCCAGCGGCCAGCGAATCTCAAGCTCTCGTGGCGCGAGTTTGGAGAGAGAAAAAGCGCACCCAGACATGCTGAAAGAGTGAAAGAAAGTTACGATAACAACCTTCAAAGCTATTCATACATTCAAAACAAGTTCACCTTTATTTAACGCTATAAATTAAATGAATCCTTAGTTTTTTAAACAAAAAACGTCCGCCCACATTCTCTTGGAGTGCGGCAATCGGAAGCAGTTCACCGGACCAAACGTACATCACATACATTTGCCGGAGGACGGAAAAAGCCGAGAGCTTCATTCCCCTGGCGGCCAGCTAACCCAATAATGTTGCTGGCGACGCCGCGCTGCAAGGAGCGTACGTTACAGTGACATAGTGACGCCAGCACTTGTTGCCATGGATACTGGCACGTGTTGCCCCGCGGGGCCTGGCCAGCCTGGGCTTGGCGTCGGCGCGTTCGTGGCATTAGCGTAGGTGCATTGGGTCGAGCCGTCTAGCATCAAGTCGTCGAGTGAAGCTTGTAGCTGGTGCTGGCTGTGCTAGCTGGTGCGGCGCGGCCGCGCACGGGTGTCTGGATCAGACACGTTGGTGATGTGGTGGAACTCGAGCTGTGCGCCGGTCGTTCAATACCTCTGGCTGGTGTGGCGTAGAGTGGGCGGACTGAGTTCTAACATATGGATTTGCAGCTCGCGTGTACGTGAAGGCTTTGTGTCAATTGGCTCGGACGTTTCGCCTTCCTCGTGGGCACCCTCTTGACTGCGTTCAGCTACAACGTGCACGACCGCGCCGCTGAATGAAGTAGCTCGATATGGGCTGACGGTGACTCATGCGCTTGAGACGTAAGCCCTTTTCTTGACTATTTATGTACAAAACTCAAATGAAAAAGTTGGCAATGGCGAACTCCTTGTTGAGGTCAACACAAAGCCCCATTCTGGTGACCTCCTCTCCTTTCATGCTAGAGTTAGTTTTACCCCTCACCGTAGACTTGGCTCAAGGGTTTAGTTAGCATTTGAGATTTGTAAACGTTCAACACTCGTAGGGAAGCTTGGACCATACGTCTGATGTCTTAGAGTGCACTTTCACATCTCCTGCTTGCGTGAGACCTGGTGCAGTGATGCGGATGCAGCATCTTCCATGATATATGTCACTCCATTCCAAACTATATATGATTGCTCCTTGAGTTAAGGGGAGATGCGAGTCAAAACACTGCAATATTTTGCAACAAAAATTTAATTTGGGGTTTATGGTGTGTCAATTATGTTTGAATCTTCATATTTCATTATAAAAATAATAAGGACCGGAATTATAATCGTGAAATTAGTCAAATGAGCATTTGAAGAACTGGCAACCCAAAACAGCATAAATCTAAGCCATTTTTGTATGCGCCTTCCTTAAAATTGTGACGTCTCCCACATTCATGTTGAGAAGTGGACCAGCTGCTAGCCGCTTCCTCTCCGACACACTCTTCTGCAATTTCTCGCCTAAAACTATTAACAAAAAATTATCTGTTCTGTCACCAAAGTGTTGCTACCCATCTATGGTAACGTTTGAAAGTGTTTTTTTCTTTATGCAATTTCGACGCATCTTCACAAAAATTGCGCACTATAATTTTTGTTTTTAACATGTCTTGTAAAACCAAATTAGGCAAGCATATGCTTTAGAATATGTAGATTGCAACTACCGTATTTTTCGAACAATAGTCCATGGAGTATGCATGTTTAAAAGTTGAAATTTTACCCGGTGCAGACTGCAGGCCATAAAAAGTTTTGTATTTTTCTAGATAGTTCACTGTGACAAGACGCAAAGGATTTTATGACTACCAAAGTATATTGATAGTGATTTATGTATGATAAAAGCTTCTTTGTACGCTAATATAGCAGGCATTTGGTGTGCTGTGTATGATAATTTTTACGTTTGGATTGGGCACAAAGTGCAGACTTATGCGCCGTTTGTGGACTGTGCACCGGGCGCGGACCATCTGAGCAAAAGCTTTTATTTTTGACCCCAAATTTGCCCCTGCGGACTATACACCGGGTGCGGACTATGGTCCCGATAATACGGTATCTAGGTTTGACGAGGATGTTTATTTTTTATATTATGAAAAAATTCAGAAAACTTTGTTAGCCCGTTGAAACTGGCGTTTCAAATTTTCAATTTTAAACTAAAGTAAGTCTACCACTTATTATTTTTGTTGCTCATTCCACTCAGTGGTTTAAAAGGAGCAAATTGGTTTAATTTTGCTGGGCTCCTTTAAAGCCCGACCCTCAAAAAAATTTTCAACCAGGGTGAAAATTGTTTTTGCCACACTTCCTATCCCCCTCTCCCACTCCTATCTTGATTGCAGGGGACTCCTTTTGTTGCTGCATCTTGGGACCCGATAAGCTGGGAGCTTATCCCGGCTCGTCCAGTCCCGAAACACGGCAACAAAAGGAGTCTCCCCTGCCCCTCGCCCCCCTCCCTCCAAGCCATCAAGTTAAGAGTGGGAGAGGGGGAAATAGAAAAGGTGGCGAGAAGGATTTTCACCTGGTTGAAAAATATTTTGCAGGTCGGCCTTTAAGTATGTTGCCGTGACCCATATGTGTGCGAGAACATGTTTTTTTCTGCGTGTGCATAGCACCTAGAACATAAAAAACAAGCTATATTAAAACTAACAAGATTTATGAGAAGGAGATCAAGCACTATAAACTGAAAGGTGAATTCAGTTATAATAAACATTAAAAAATAGTTTTCCCCAAGTGCATTTCCCCTTAAGGGGGGACATGGGCCTAAGTTTTAAAATTTTTCAAAAATATTCTTTTTTCAATTTTGAAGTTTTCGGTTTTAGAAACTAATTATACACCCTTACACTAAATTTCATAACTATGCGCCTTATAGTTATGTTGATATAAAATATTTTTAACACATTGTGAGGCAGTAACAAAGTAAAGGAGTTCAACGTTTGAATGCATTTTTCTCAATTCCGCTTTTTGCTGCAAATTTCATACGAAGGAATCTTTTGATTGAAGGTAAAATTATTCTGATACCACAATCAAGATGTTTCTGTACTGAAATTTACTGGGGAATCGGGCTATCTCCTCATTGAGAAAAAACTATGTTTTCAAAAATTGACATAAAACAGATATGCATCTCAAATTTCGAGGTAGTTAATCACTCTTCCTGAAATATTTATATTTGGGTTATAAAAACTAGATAGCCCGAAGTCCCACATCCCCCACTTCATATGCTTAATAGCTTCATTTGCATATCATAGATTTTTTAACAAAGAGTGACACATCTTATGCAGTTATGTAGAGTTGTCCTAGAGAGCTGAAAGTTTTCACAGTACACCTACATCTGAAGTTAAATCTCCCCTGCAAATTTCGTTCGGATCACTTGAGTAGTTAGAAGTTCAACCTCTAGCCAGTACTCAAGCCTTTTTATGGAGCGAGGAACATGCCGGCCATCCTGAATGGGTGGATTTTAGGGTCCCGCGGTTCAATCGAATTTATAAAACAAATTTAGCAAAAATGTGGGGACATATAATGGGTTCCAGAGACATAGTTATCTCGGATTTTGTATCCTACCAGTTATGACCCTTTTAAATGGTCATATTTTTACCATACTGGCAGGGCAAAGAGGATCAGGTTTTAAGATACCTTCAAATAAGTCAGGTGCCACAAGCTACCTCCCATTACCAGGCATAGTGGCATTCCATTTCCTCGTCCAGCTGTCATAGTTGTCTCGAAATGGCAAAAGTCTTGGTGTGTCTCGTGTGCGTTATTCTCATAGCTCTCTGATTTGCTTGATGTGCTTGGCGGGTGTGTTTGTTTTGTTCATTACTGTTATTGTTCATTTTGTTTGGTTCCTAGCATTTCAAGTGATCCCGTGCATCCCTCTGGGATCTTACGAGACTCCTCACGAACCTGACCTTGGGCAGCAATTTGAATGGAACCGGTTCAGTCCTCAAGTCATGGTAAATTTCTTTTGTTTCCACCTCTTTTATAAACGGAGGACAGTGACGATGTCCTCTGGGACATCGTCACTGTCCTCTATAGGCGCTCATACTATACTCATACTCATACTATACTCATACTATAGGCGCTCATACGCCAGGGCAGCGCTTCATGTACAACTTCCCACAGACTCCTAGGGGTCTGCACCGATTCGGAGATGCTCCACCAGCAACGCATCCTTTGGGGAGCTAAAAACGCTGTTGAAAACGCGCAGCGTGATATCGGTTTTTCTTCGAGAGGAGGGAGGCAAGCAGCAAAATTTAATTTGAGGAGACGTTCATGGCAACAGCAAATGAACGTTAGACATAATAAATGTTGGCTTTCTATACACGGGGGGTGTGGACATAGAATAGAGCAGGGGTGGACAAGCTGCGGCTCGCGAGCCGCATGCGGCTCTTCGCGTGTTGAAGTGCGGCTCGCGGCTCCCTCGCATAGCCACCCCCCCCCCTCCCCCCACACACACACACACACATTCCCCCGCCTCCCTCCCGGTCGCACAAGCACTTCCCAAAAAGAGAAATGGAACGCGTTTTAAGGTTGCGGTTTGGTAGTCTTGTGCTGCTGCTACAACGTACAGTCGGACTGCTTTTGACTCGTATAGGTTGAAAGTAGTTCGAGTTTCGTTTATTGCTCTAAACAAGAGTTTGTCGTCCCCCCCCACTCCCCCGGCTCTTGGAAGGTTCGTGGTTTTGTTTGCGGCTCGTAGGCCGGGTCAGCCTGGCCACCCCTGGAATAGAGGAAGTGGGCTGTTTAACAGGTGCTGGGATAATAACAAAGAATGAAGAGGACAGAAAGGCAGTGAAGGAAGCTGAAGGAGAAATGAGGGAGATGAGATTGGAAAAAAAGCCTACTATGCAGAAAAATTGGGATTACGAAAAGATAACTTTTTTGAAAATTCAAAAGTAAGTTTTGCTGTCGTGGCAGAAAGTGGTGTACTGAGAACCGGGACTTTTAAGTCAAGATGTGAGTGGTCATATACAAATTCTACACAATGGGTATAAGTGAAGGTAACAGCAGAGCATGTAGGTACAGTGAGTCTGGTACATACCTAGAGTGTGGGAAACTTTTTCATTGCTTTGTTATTAGAGGGGTTGATAAGGGAATAGGGCATTTCCAAGAGATGAAGCGAAATAAGAGACAGCGGGAGAAATGGAGGAACAGGATCAGGGAGGTGATAGAATTTAACAGTAAGACGAGGAGTGAATTTTGATACTTTGGGCAGAGTGCCTTTAGGATTGGCTCAAGTCAAAGTGCCGCACCCTTATTTATCGATCCATCCAAGATAAAAAAAATTTTCACGGCAAAAAGTTTTACATTTCAATTTCACACACTGCTGTTTTGCTTGTTTCCAGTAAGCCGTCTCTCATTTCCAGCTGGTTTCCTCCGAGACCAGAAAACACTGTGCACTTGTCAAATGCTAATAGTGACCGTTACCCAGGGCGCAACTTCCCCTATGGGCTGATGGCAGAGCTTGTTGCCTCTGTAGGTGGAATGAGCCGAAATGATTCCAAGTTAATTGGCATGTGGTGCTCAAAGGGGGACAAGTATGCTGTGTTACCCATGAGTTGCACCATAGCTTCCTAGATCTTCTCATGCCTGCCTGCTGCCTCCAAGATGAAAGGGTGCTAACTGTTGCGTCTAGTTCTGGCGCTCGCCGCCAAGCAGAGCTGCCTTCTTGGAGTGCCCTGGTGCATATGTGCATAGTGCGGGACAGGAATATGCGGCAATGTGCGGTGGAGCAGTGCGGACATGGTTTTCCAGAGTTATAATAATAGTGGGCAACCACACTAATAGAAGCTGAGCAAGTGCAGATTTATGTTCAACACACATTAAATGGAAGTGACACATATTCTTTCTTCTTCCGGTACCTCAAAAGTTTAGCACCTTTTGCAAACGCAGCTTCGTAATGAACATCTTGGCTAGGTCATTTTTGTCCGTCACTTTTGACGCAAAGTGAGTAAAAAAAACTTTCAGCCTTTCCAATCTGGTGAAGAAGGAAGACCAGCGAAGCTGTACTATGGTGGGAATGAAGTAATGGCCGTCCGCAAGTCGGCAAGCCAGAGTGGAAAGGCTGGAATGGTTGCCGCGATCTATGAGCGACGGCGGCAAGCAGACAACCGGCAAACACAACACTCCGGACAGCTACCGCCATCTATGAGCGACGGCGGTAACCAGAGTGTTGTGTCGACATTTGGTACCGGACACAATCCTGGGGAACCTAGCCCCTCTGCTGTAATAGGTTGAAAAACCTTGGGCAGCAGCACCTCCAAAATCCGTGAGTGATGTCTGGGAGATAAGTGCGTTAGAACTTTCCACCGCAGCGGGACTTGAGTAGCGTTCTCGACTGCCTCTTTGAGTGGCTGCTTTTGACATCTTCCCCTAGCTAGAGCAGTTTCGATGAACTTCCTCAAACAGTACCGCACTCTCGGTAGCTTTCTGGACGGGTAGATGAGTCCACCCTTGTCCTGATGTTTAATCGGGGCAACTGACTGCGGTCAGGCAAAGCTCGCCGGAACGGTCGTGCAGGCATTGAAAAAATAACGGAGGCTATGGTAGCAATCGTCGTCTATTGCCCACTGGCACCGAGAATGTGACATAACTAGGGTTTCATTTGTTTTTATTTTATTTTTGAGTGAAACCAGAGGGTGTTCTACTGGGACTATTTTTTTACCTGAGAGCCAGAGTTTTCGGGAGATTTCATTAACCGTCCACAAAATTCTGTTTTTTCTGTGTGTTAAGAGTTTTTGGGCGAGGTAGAGATCACCAGTCAGCAAATATATTGAAACATAATTTTCACAGGCAATGTGATGTCACAAACAGAATGTTAAAAATAAGTACATACAATTAATAAAACAATTGGCAGTGACCTTTATCTTTCAAACCCTATAATGCATGGAATGCAGTATATAAGGAGCAGTTTTTTTTTATTTGTTTAGATTACATTAAATAGTTGTTTCAGTAGGTTAATAAATTTCCCCGCACTTGACACAGTGACGTAATTAGTCACGTGATAGCAATTCTCCTAAATCTAGTGAGAAAATTGACATCGCAGTGCGAAGTCAGAGTTGCATCAGACTGACGTTACGTGACCCCAGGCCACCTGACGTGACGTGTCAAAGGTGTCACATGGCCTGACATCATATTATGTCATATGACGTCTTATAAATTTCCATGCTACGTTTTGCAAAGAAATTGATGTCAGTTTTAAATCGTGATGTCACATGACAACAATTTACACTAAATTTAGCATGGTGCCATAATCTGGTGTGGTCATGTGACATCAATTTTTTTGCTAAATTTGTCATGATACTGCGCTTTGGAAGTGGTCACTTAACATCAATTTTCCAGTATAATTTAGCATAGAAATCATCATGATGTCATGCGGTCAGACCAGCATGAACAAGTCCATGGAGAGTTTCTATATAAACCAATCACTTTGAAAATAGCATTTCTGAGAAATAATATGTGCTTGAAAAGAACTCTTTTCAATGCTTTCTTGAACAGAAGTAAAAATCAAAAAGAAAATACAGTCGCCTACCGATTTTTCGGACTCCGATAATTCGGACTTGTTCGATATTTCGGACCTTAAGGCGGAACCGTGACTTACTCCATAGAAATAGTGTATATTCACGACCAATGTTTCGGACAGCTTGAAGTCCGATGTTCGATTATTCGGACAAAATCGTCGCGAGCGATCGGCGGAAAACACCATCGAGAAGCGGCCATTTTGAATTCTATGTTGTTGGCTGCAAATGGATTGGCTTGGCTTGGCAGCGCAACTTGAGTACTCTTGAGTTTTACCGCTAGGTGACGCTATGCTAGCCCTTTTTTCTATTTAGCTGCACGTCATCATCATCATCATCGTTTTGCTTTGTTTTTCCGTTCCTTCGCGTCGCCAGTCGCCATTTTGCGCTCGTGGATTTGCGCCTCTCATCTTGTCCGGACAACGCTGGCTCGGACGTCATGGCCCCATCTGTTGTTCTGCCACCGCGATGTGTCGTTAAGAAGCGCAGAAAGTACTCGACCATAACGCTAGAAAAGAAGGCAGCAATTCTCAAGCTAACAGAAAGTTGTCGAACGGAAACGGAGGTGTAACCTGAAACGAGGCACCATTTACGGCTTTTTTAAGCCCACTTGGAAGTAATAAAGGCGAGTTTTTTAATCTGCCGATTTTTCGGACTGCTGTATTATTGGGACGTTTTTTCAGTCCCCGCGAAGTTCGAATAATCGGTCGGCGATTGTAAACCATTCAGTTGAAGCAGAACTGCAATAATGGCTGCTTATTTCTAAACCATGTAGCAATCTTGATTGTACTTTTCTTGTTTGTACTAATACACATGAGGCCTTTTAGGTGGGGGAGCTGCACTTTTGGGAGAGATCAGCTGTCCACTAAAAGCCACTGAGGACATCTGGTTCGGATGCTGTTTCTGCACCTATGTCACCAGAGATCATCGTGGGATCGTGAGCCACCTAGTTGCTCATGCTGATGAACAATTCAAGTTCCAGTGTCCCCTTGTCTCATCTGGCTCTACATACCAGGTGCCAAGCAACACTCAAAAGCACAAGAGTGATAAGTTGTTTAAGTGCAAGCTGTGTCCCCAAGCCTTTTCTCACATTTCCATGCTGACCAGGCATTATGGAACACACCCTCGTGAAAAACCTTATAAGTGCCAGCTGCGCCCCCAAGCCTTTGCTGACAATAGCAGTCTGTCACATCACAGTAAAACAAACATAGTTGAAAAGCCATTTAAGTGCAAGCTTTGCCCAAAATCATTTGCTCTGAATTCATCCCTGAGAAAGCATAAGTTCTTAACACATGCTGGTGAGAAGCCATTTAAGTGCAAGCTTTGCCCAAAAGCCTATGCTAGCATTACCAATCTCAGGAGGCATAATATAACACACTCTGTTGAAAAGCCCTTTAAGTGCCAGCTGTGCCCCCAAGCCTTTGCTGACCATAGCAGTCTGTCTCATCACAGTAAAACACACATAGTTGAAACACCATTTAAGTGCAAGCTTTGCCCAAAATCATTTGCTCTGAATTCATCTCTGAGAAAGCATAACTTAACACATGCTGGTGAGAAGCCATTTAAGTGCAAGCTTTGCCCAAAAGCCTTTGCTCGGAATGCATATCTAAAAGCCCATAATCGAACACACACTGATGAAAAGCCATTTCAGTGCAAGCTGTGCCCCTGTGCCTTTGCCCACAAGAACTGTCTGCTCCGCCACAACCGAACACACACGGGATAAGCCGTTAGAGTGCAAGCTTTGCCCCCGAGGGTTTGCTCATAATTTCCTTTTGATCGCCCATAATCACACACACACTGGTGAAAAAGCTTAGAAGTGCAAGCAGTGCCCCCCAGCCTTTGCTCACAGTTTCAGTCTGCTCCACCACATTAAAATAACACGGGTAAAAAACCATATTCCAATC
Organism: Ixodes persulcatus; assembly: GCA_013358835.2. Lineage (NCBI taxonomy): Eukaryota > Metazoa > Arthropoda > Arachnida > Ixodida > Ixodidae > Ixodes > Ixodes persulcatus. Next base: position 166,232 of record JABSTQ010009079.1, read on the forward strand.
ATTATCAAACAATCACTGGTGAAAAGCCATTTAAGTGCAAGCTTCACCCCAAAAAGTGCTGATAATTCCCTTTTGACCCTCCATTATCGAAGGCACACAGGTATAAAACCTTAGAAATGCAAGCTGTGTCTGCACCCCTTTGCTAAGAATTTCCTACTGACCAGGCATAATTGAACACAAAGGAGAAAAGCCCTTCCAGTGCAAGTTGTGATTCCAGTCTTTACTCGGGAATCACATCTGAGAAACCATAATCAAAGACACGGGTGAAAAGGCATTTAAGTGCAAGGTTTGCTTCCCAAGCTTTTTTTTAGAATAGATTTCTGATTTACCAGAATCAAACGCACTGGCAAAAAACCTTATAAATGCAACTGTGCCCCCAAGCCTCTGTTCAGATTAGATATCTGAGCGACTACAGTCGAACAGAAGAAGGTGATAAGTCGTACAAGTGCAAGCTCTTTTCCCAAGCGTTTTTTCAGTTCCCATTTGAGCCGCCATAATTGAACACAGGGTGAAAAACCTTATAAGTGCAAGTTTTGATGCTGAGCCTTTGCACAGAATTCACATCTGAGAGGCCATAATCGAACACACACTAGTAAAGCCCTTTAAACACAAGCTCTGTCCTGAAGCTTTTGCCCACCATAAGCGAACACACAATAGTGGTGAAGATGTTTACAAGTGCAAAGAATGCCCCAGAAACTGGTCAGAATAGGAGTCTCATCCTCCAGAATCAGATGTTCACGTGCAGAATGCTCAACGGTTAGCCTGTAAGTTAAGCCTGCCATACTTTGGAATGTGTATAATTCTTTCACTTGTACAGAATTGTATGCCATTTTATTTGAAATGTATATGTGTAGCGGGGCGGTTACACCATCGGCGTAACCGCGCCACTAAATTTAGCGGGAAATTGAATTGGTGTTGAAGTCACGTGACGTCAATCTTCCTGCAAAATTTAGCGGCGAAAATAATGTTGCATGACTTCGTGTCACGTCACCCATGAACAAATATTTTCTCCGCTAGATTTAGCAAGAAAATTGATGCCACGTGACCTCAACACCAATTCAGTTTCCCCGCTAAATTTAGCGGGGAAAACGACTTCGCACGACTTCATGTCACGTCACCCATGAACAAATTTAGTTTCTCTGCTAGATTTAGCGGGAAAATTGACGTCCCAAGACAACGCCAATCTGAATTGGTGTTGAGGTCACGTGGCCTCAATGTTTCCACTAAATTTAGCAGGAAAACTGTGGGAGGAGGGGAGGGTATGGGAAGGAGGGGGAGCAGAGGAGGAGGAGGGGCATAGTCTCCCCTCCTTACCCTCCCCTTTTCCTCCTCAAGAGCTGCACTCTACTTTTGCATTACAGAGATTTGTAAACGTCTTTCAATTTTTGGCATTGCTCTTGAGCCTCGTGCGAACGCCACTGCTTGTCATCATACTAAGGCATTAGGGAGTAGAGAATGATTTCCTGCCAGCAGTGATCAAGAGGCAGGTCTTCGTAATGGTAAACATTGTTTCACTTTTTCGGAGCAGCTAACTCTCTCTGTTTTGCACAATAATGCACACTGGGCCATGTTTTTGCTGTTACTCCGAGATTATTTGCACTTCTCTAAATTGTTGATCAAGGTTTGGTTTAATATGTTTGTAAAAATGTTTTCATTGATTTTTTTTTATATTTATTTTTATATGTGTTGAATATGCAAACATGAAGAATGCAAGTGTATGACCAGAATTTTTTGCTTTTGAAAGAAGTTTGCATGCTTGTGGGATTTGCAGTTTCAATTTTGACACTTGATTTTTCATATCATGCAGATTTTACTGCTGAAGTAACTTTTTCCAAGATTTTTATTTTGACACTTTGTATCATGCTAAGATTTCATTTTAGCGATTAAAAGGTTAAAAGGCGCGAACAAAACAGGACAAAAAAAGACACACATATGACATGGACAGGCGGCAACTTCCAACTGGTTTAATGAAACACGAATTATTGTCAAACTGTCGATCCCAATCACCTAAACACATGCAACTGATAGATGACCTGTCTGTGTCGTACGTGTGTCTTTTTTCGTCCTGTTTTGTTTGCACCTTTTAACCTTTTAATCGATATGTACCAACTAGCCCCAACCAGTTTTATTGCATCTCATTTTGGCATTTATCTTCATGGGGGACTGATTGCGAATTGTGCATGTGCACCGCAGTGCTCTCGGCTGCTGATCGGGACGTCGCTAGTTGAATCCCCGCAATACCCGTCGGGTGGTGCTATAAATTGACATTGTAAAAAGTTTTGATTATGTATAATGCCCCTTCAAGACTGCACTAACAAAAGGTATATAGAATTTGGAACTAACGTGTCCATACAATGTTTTTTTGCCTTTCCCTGCGCTGGCATCTGTGTAACATATTTATACGACACCTGCTTTGAGATTATCACTCTCTCAACTGCTTGGGTGGTTACACTATTTTGTTGCTTTGATAGTGTCCTTTGAATTGTTGATCAATGCATGCTTATCTTTGCATTGTGTAATCCATTTGTTAACATATCTTAAATCATTGCCGTCGTTTATTTTTTGTTTTACTCTTATCTGGTTTGTTTTGAGCAAAATCTACAGATGATAAATATATGTAAACAGACTTCTGTTTTGCTGTTTCTCGTAAATAAAGGTTTACACTTGGCTCTTTAGAAAGTTCCAACTTTGCCATTCTGCATGGTGTTGGGACATCACTGTAGCCGTTTCGTCACCAGGAGATTGACTGCCAAGTAGATGTGCGTACTGCAGCAGATAGAGTTGTGGTTTCTTGTGCCGATTCTTGGGTAAGAGGTGACATGCTTTCAGTATTTTTTGTAATGCATGTTAAGACATCATGTTGCAGTGAGAAAAGATATGGGAAGGAGACCCGGGGAGTCTAGAGGAACTTCACTTTGACTTTATTGCACTGTTCAGCACCGGCTCTTCAAACTTTTGTTATACAACCATGCCGCTGAGGCATGGTTGTATAACAAAAGTTATACAACTTATATAACAAAAGCTTCGGCAATAATTCGCGGCGCGTCCGCTGGGGAAACTGGTGGCGCCCCTGGAACCTCTTCCACCGTATCTGTTTCGGCGCCACCATGGCCGATTAAAGCCAAAACAAGTCACGTGCAGTTCGTCGAGTGGCCGGTGCGAGAGAAATGGCGGCGTTGTGATCGCCATTAGCTCGGTTCTGGAGGACGGGCCGGTGCCACTTTTTCAGAGCAGTCTCTATGGCAGTTTCCCAACTGAGTGGTTTAGTAACGTTGCGCCCCTGTAACCTCCTCCACCGTATCTGTTACGGCGCCATAATGGCCGAATAAAGCCAAAATAGAAGTCACGTGCAGTTCCTCGAGTGGCCGCTGCGGTAGAAATGGCGGCGTTGTGATCGCCATAGGCCTCCTGCGCTGAAGCTTTGAACAAACTGTAGCGCCCTCATTTTGGGTAGTACAAGCTCACTTGATTGAGCCTCGCACTACTTATGGCACGTTGGTTGAGCTTTTTTAATTCTGTCTGGTCCTGAAGAACGAAAAAACACTTTTGGACGCCAGAAATCGGCCAGACTCGACGCCGCAAGACAGCCAAAAGTGCCAAATTCACGACACCACCGCTAGGGTACGTGTCTCTTATATCTGGGTGGTGACGTCAAAACACCTGTGAAGCGACGCTTTAATTTTTCTTTTTCTTTGTCATGTCTACTTTGGAACACGCGGAACGGCTGTTCTTGGCTCACGCGCTTAGCGTCTTAGCTTTGACGGCGTTCGAATTTTTGTTGTTTCTTGGTATTTTCATCGTGATCTCGCGCTCGGCACCAGAGCTGGCACGCTTCTGCATGCGTGACAGTTTGAGACGCTAAAGTTTGTACTACTGTAGTTTGTACTACCGAAAACAAGGCCGAACAAGTCCCTTTTCGCAGCACCCCCTGGGGAACGCAGGAGGCCCATTAGCTCGGTTTTGGAGAACGGGTCGGTGCCACTTTTTCAGTGCGGTCTGTATGTCAGTTTCCCAGGTTTTCCAACTGAGTGGTTTCGGCTGCGCCGGCCTGACCACGCGAAGACGCGGCACGCGTACCGCGCTGGTCACATATTAGACGGTAAGGTCCCCAAAGCCTAGCGGGCAATACCTAGGTGGATAGAGATACAACTCGATTCCTCTTGCGTGGATATACGTACGAAAGAGAAGCCCACGTTGCCCACGTAGTGGCGCCGCGGATTGGCCACCTCAGGATCTACGGGAGCTGCATTCGGCTGACTGTTCCCCCTCCCTTCTTGTTTACTTGGGCAACGTTGACTTGGGTAGCCTCGCGGGAGACCCTGCGGTGTCTGCGTGCTGTTTACCGTGACGCCTAAACTTAATTAATAGTCACGTTTCGCCCATGGCCACGGCCGATCCAACGCTCAGCGCAAGTTGACGCTTGTGTCCCGTGTCTAGGAATCTCCGAAAGCCAAGAAAGAAAAAAAAAACAACAACAACAAAGAGAAACGCTCGATGGCCGCTTCGTTGTGAGGCGGTCCAGCCTACACTTTTTTTCCCCCGTGCTCTGCCCCAACGCCGCCGCGACACCGCTACTGCTATCTCCGGAAAACATGGCGAATCGGTCGCGGCAGGACGTCAAAGACGACGACCTGCGAAGACGACTCCGAGACCTGGGCGAAGTCGTGGGACCCGTCACCGACACCACGCGTGTGGTCATGCAGCGGAGGTTGTCGAGCCTCCTTCAGAACGGCATGAAGACTCCATCGCCTCGGCGGAGTCTGCCGAACCGTGCGAGCCTGGGCCGGATGAGTTCGGACGACAGTGACGGTGAGGCGGCGTCGGTGAACCAACGCTCGACGCGGCGTCGCTCGGCGGCGATCCCGTCCTCGCGAAGTCGAAGGACGAGTCCACCCGAGAGACCGCGGCGTCCTGAGCCGCCGCCGACTCCGCCGCCGCCGGTTGTCCTACCGCCGGTGGTGGATCATCGGCCGAACCTGAGGACTCGCGTCGGTTACGCGTACAGCGACGAGTTTTCGGATACTGACAACGACGTGCCCAAGACACCCTCCCGGTCGCCGTACCCGCTTCAACAGCAACAACGCTACAATCACAGCCTTTTGGTGCATCGGGCGGATGGTACGTGACTTTGTCTCGCCTGTGGATTTGTAGTCTCGGAGCTACCCTAATATACGACGCACGGATGGTACATGTGACATTTTGGGTCGCTTTTTGCTATGCTTCCAGCCTCGAGTTCATTGACGGGGAGTCACTACTTTCTCGACAGCAGATCAGGTTACGTTAGTGCAAACGTCTTTTTCGTAAAATGCAAAAAAAAGAAAAAAAAAGAAATATATATTGCAATTTGGTTTTTATTTTGTGTGTGTGTGTGCGGTGGTTGCAAGTTGGCCAAAGGTAGCTAATAGTTCAATGCTTGGCAGTGTAAAAAAATTGGCTCTTCGAACACACTTCCGAGTGTCAGATCATACTTATGTCGGGGAGTGCATGCACAGTATTCACCAATCCTGTCAGAAGGACACCATTTGCAGGGAATGGGTGGCCAAGTCTGCTAATACACCGCAGCATATGGAGCAAAAGCATACACCGGAAAACCTCGGGATCCTGGGGTCATTCCCCACCCCTGCTCATTTCGATCTCGATGAGTATCGTAACAGCATATGTTTTTGTAATCGCTTCTGCGTAATGTATGCAAGTTAACCCCTTAACCGTTTTGGACGAACGTGGAGCCATCCCCAAACACTTTAGGACGAGCTCGTCTGCTTTCCCTGGTTGATGCACTTATCTGTTTTGGACGAACCAGACTTGCTCATCAACAGAATTACCTTAAACGATTTTGCAGTGCCTCAGCAGAATACCGCCGCCCTGCACCAACTCGTTTGGTTTTCCTTTTTTTTTTTTTTTGTGAGACTGGACAGGACACATGAAGTGCTCTGAAATCTCATTGGCAGGTCGAGTTAAACTTTTTACCATCCCACTTTGATGGCTTCATGCTTTGGCCACTAGGTGATTCTAATTTTCGGTACATTCACAAATATTCAAACTTGCATTCAGTCATGTCTTATTAATACAGACACCTCCATTCCCTCAAAAATTGTCCATAATGTGAGTTATCCATAACAAAGATACAAACATACAGTGCAATCCACTTATAACGATACCACATATAACAATGTGCTACTTAGAACAATCAGTTTCTAGAGTTTCTAAACTAGAAAGGATCAGTTTCTAGTCCAGATACAACGATAATCGGTTGTAATGTTTGAAATTTTGGATTTTCTCATCGTTGTAAGTGGATTGCGCTGTACATGTATAGGCAAACCCCAGTGAATCTTGCGCTGTTAAACGAGCCGGAAAAATTGACGCCAGCAGATTTGGAAGCTCTAACTTTCACTGATTGTACATTTAGGTGGTGAATTTTCCCTTGTGAAATTTCAAGGTATAATTGTCTTCCTATAACAAATGGGACTGACGAACTTGCCAAAGTCAATGGAAGACGTGTTCACAGATGACGAGTTAGCGATGAATGTAACTTGTGGCGCGATAGGCACAGCTAGCAGACAACAGAGCGTGTCGTCTGCTCATCCTGCCTGTCGGGAGATGGAACAGAACTGAGTGATTAAAGCACAGGTTGAAGGTAGATGCTGCCACTTTATTCTAGGGGCTATACCTTACAGTGTGTTCCAACCAAACTATGAGACCGTGAAAAGAAATGAAAACTGATTTTATTTTCACTTATTTACGATACTGTTAACCTTTTGATCTACAAGAAATGCACTAAACATCTCAAAAACTCATTGACACACTCAAAACTGGTTAAGCATGCACAGGGAGGTTGAACTAAGCTCCCCAACATGCTTGAGACATACAATTCGACATGCATCGTTTAACTAAAGCATTTTTTAAATGAGGCAGAACACTACACTAGGCAGCCAATGAAATGGATGAAACTATGATTGTTTGCTGTAACAACACCAAAACTGGCTTTCTTGGCTAATGGAATGCCCAGCTACATCAATATCATTGATTGAAGTGTGATAGAAGACTCTTTGGCTCATGTGAGCAATGGAAAGCCTGTAAGTCTGTTGCAAGGATTGAAGAAATCCAGACGACAAAAGAGAGCTCTTCCATGCACAGTGCAAACTTACAGTGGGGTTCTCACAGGCAGTAGCAGCCATATCAGCAGACGACGAAGTAGCTCCCCTAAAAAATTTCACGGTTCTTTGCACACGTTGCACCTGGGTGCACTCTACTTTTCGGATCGGTCTATTGGTGTCTGATTTTCACTTTCTGTAGAAGAACAAAAAGGCGCTCGTCGGTATTGTAAGCAGCCATGTACTAAATATTTTTTTTGCAGCTGGCTTAATCACAGTCATACAAGGCAACCGGACAGTGCATAGGACAGAACTTGGGAAAAGATAGGCAAATTGGCATCAGCAGCGGCTGTTGAATGTATAAGCCTTGTTACATGCCTGTAGACGACAAATGGGCTCTAATTAGTAGAGCATGGGAAGATGCAAAACCTTTCTACCAAAGTATGCGTTAAATGATGACCATACACAGGCTGAACATACAAAGTCTCGGTCACTTTGCCGCTTGTCCTTCAACCTTGCATGGAGGCCTTGGGCAGTGTGAACTGAAACACCCAATCCGGCCTTTTTCTCCGTCTGCAGTCCCCACAAGCCCTATTAGCTCTCAATTTGGCAAATAATCCGAAGTGTGAGACCTTAACTTTGCATTCCATTCCTAGTTTGAATCACAGCTCTTTCAGAAACTGGCAGGCACACCAAAGAGCACGAAGGACTGTTTCAGCTCATATTTTCCGCAAGAGGACGTCCACAGCACGATGCGTTGTTGGCCAGTCTGCAGTCAACCTTTTTTCGCCTCTTGGCATATGTGCAGTACTACCCTTCCTTTTCATGAACAATGTTCTTTGTGTGTCACACAAAAAATATTGAATGGTCAGATAGGCCTTTGGTTGGCTGGCATTCTGAGAACAGTTATAAAGTGCCATCCAAATGTTCACTAAGTGACAGGGTAAAATGAGAAAAGGCACGATGGGACCCTTCATCTGGGAGTGCAGCTATTGATGGATGTTTGAATGAGGTGGTGGCTCACACCTCCTCCTATGGGTATTTATGACCTGTGGTACTGCATCTAATGATTTGTGTATTGATTTCCTAAGGCAAAAATTGGCTGCATGTTTGATCATTCTGCCAAACGCATTTAAAGGGACACTGACACCCCCAAAATTTCTTTTTTTCTTTGCCAGGCGATTCATTATGGTGTCAGAAGGCTACCCAATCAGTATTTTGCTACAACATCACATATATTTTTAATAGATTCATAAAATGCAATTGCTCGAAACCAAAACTGAAATTGGACTGGGGAGGAAGAAGAAATATAGAGGAGGAGAGAGTTGGTGGAAGTCACGTGGCTGTGCAATGTTTTTCTTCCAATCAACGTATTTGCAGCTTTTTAGAATCCACAAAAAATGGGTATCATATTTCTTTTCTATTTTTAATGTTGTGTGTGTGCCTTCAATGACTCACGAGTTTTTTTAATTATATTTGGTGATTGTGTCTAAACCATAGAAAACTGAACGTGACCACAGAGACGAAAGTGAGCGCGACTCAAACCGGCCAGCTTTCGATCGGCGGTTTTCGGGCGGAAAGAAAACGAATTTCGAGCCGCAAATTGTTTTCTGGGTCGTTGGGCTCTCATATGTCAGGTACAAAAAAAAACCTTGGCGAGCATAAGTACCCTGTCAGTGCCCCTTTAAATGTAGTAGCTTTATAGGATGGGTGGTGCTCTTTGGTCTTTGGCAGGATGACCGTAATTCCCTCAGTGCCTGGGGTGGGTGGTACTCTTAGTTCAGGTGGTGACTAGGGCAGAGTTTTATATGGAAACAGATTACGTCACACCATTATCTCTTTGTGACGCTGCACGCACTTTCCTTCAGCACTACCCGGATACAGATCCTTTGCGCTGAATTTTCTGGATTGCCAAGAGAGGGGAAGCACGCTTTCGTGCCCTTTCCACTCGTCCTTTTTCTGCATGCTCCTTCTACACCACCTCTTTCTTACCCTTTCCACCTGTCCGCTCCGCATGCTTTCTCACGCCACCTGCTTCTGCTCCTCCTGTTCCTGTGCGCTAGGTCCGTAGCTCAGTCAGCGGTGCACTCGCCTTGCATGCCGGTAACCGGGGTTTGATCCCTGGTGCCGATTGCCATTTTCTCCAAGATTGTTTGGAGGCTATGGACCGACTGACCTAAACATTAATGCTTATCTGGCTCCTGAGGCTCATTGGCCCTATAAAGATAATGCTTTAAAAGGTTAAGGAAAGACACCGAAAATGCTGAAGGACATGCGTGGTACTGCATAATAATAAATAAATAATAAATTTAAATTGTTAGTGATGGGCTGCTGTGACAAGTGCTACTACCAGAATTCCTTGAAACTCTGGAAGGTGCAGATACGCTTGCGTTTGCACGATGTATGAATGTGACCTGTTCATTTTGCCTTCCACAGACACTGGGCGCAGCAATGGGTTTGTGGCGAGCACAGATCAGCGGCCCCGGTATCAGTGGGTCTCGTTTGTGCTCCTCCTGGCTGCGGCGCTGTTCTTCGTGTTCCTGGGCGCAGCCTACATGGGGGTTCGTTACCCTTCACAGCCCGGTGAGTGTGTCTGCTCAGGTTTTGTCGTAGGCAGGAACTACCTGCGACCCGAAGCTGTAAAGTAACCATAGTCACTGACAAGGCGAGAACGACAGGCCGTCTCTTTCGAATACCCGTCCTCGAGCATGTGGTCGTCGGTTGCTATAATTAAAAGTATTATGAGGAAGATAAAGACAAAAATGTCGGAGCATTGGCGCGACCATCTTGCGCAAGGCTCTTGGAGTTGCAAGTGGGACATCAAAAAGGGTAAATATTTCGCTCAAAATACGGCACCTTAGTTTCCGACTTCTTCGCAGAAACGTTTCTCAGAGTTTGACGCCTTATTTTATTATATTTACAGTGCCGCTTCAGGTTTGTTTGTTTAAAGGGATACTACAACGAAATTTTGGCACTTATGTTTTGGTCTTTTCGTGTTCAATGGAGCATTATCACATCAGACACACCAATCTCTTGTTGAAAAAGACACGAAAAGGAATTTTAAAACAAATTAAATGATTAGCATAGAGCACCTAGTGGATGTCCCTAACGCCTCGTTTGTAATGCCCGTCTAGGAACCTTGACAGGTAGTGATGGTAACTGTTTCGCCTCCGGCCATGGCTAAAGCCACGACGAGAGAAGAGCTGAAAGAGGAACTCCCCTCTCCTTGAGTCTCTCTTTTGTGTGTCCCAGAAGTCGCTATTGTCCCTCTACAAGATCATGGAAGATTAACCCGTCACTCAAGATTTGTACAAAAGCAGCTTTGGGGTTAGTTGCGGTGGCCCAATCGCTGGCATGCTCTGGAACGGCTAAGACATCCTGTCGACAACAGCCTCGCCGTAGCTTTGCTCATCCCGAGACAATCTATGTCACGATTGCGCCTTATGTGACTTAAGGAGCAATCGTGCTCTCCGCCGGCCGCTCTCCGAGCGCTTGCCAGAGTGGGCCATTTATAACGATAAATACGGCCATCAAGCTCAAAATACAAACGTGCGATGGTCATTTACAGATATTGTGGATCATATTCAGCCTATTTGTGAACACGACGGGTATATTTCAAATTTCGTTGAAGTATCCCTTTAAAGTGGTCTAAAATTATGTTGAAAGTACACCATCAGAAGCACGCAACAAACATTACTAGATTATTATACTAACTAGGGTTTTTTGTTTTTGGAGTTTATATTGTGATATTCGGAGGTTGTTCTTCGAAGTTTATTTGTGATTGATTCCAGATTCTTTGAAATTCGAAATTTAGTATTGCTGTGTGCTCAGTTTTCTTAAGAATACATATAAACACAAACATTATCTGGACACAGGCCTGCCCTAAATTTCTAGACACTCACCTGTATCTTCAGCTGGATTGTGTATTCATGCCCTTGCCATCGGTACTGCTAAGTCCCACAACAAAACTTCCAGACAAGTGTTGCTTTAAGAAACATCCATAGCTTAAAATCACTTAAATCCTTGACGTAGCATCTGAAAACCTTGTTTTCAAGCGGTGAGAGATAACCTTTAGGTGCTCCCCTCCCTCCTGTGATCATAGCTTTTACATTTATAAAAAATACAACTCCACCTTGCTCAAGAAGTCCAAGAGGGAGATTGGTGGTCGAGTGGGCTAGCGCACGCCAGATCGGAGCACGTGGAGCGAAAGCTCGCGCTAAAGAACCCAGGGATCCTGGGTTCAATCTCCAGCCCTGCCCGTTTCGATTTGGATGAGCATATTACCGGCATGCGGTCGTGTATGACTATTGGGTTGTGCACGTTATAGACCCCAGGTTAGTGGTTTGTACTGCACTGGCTAAATTTCTCATCTACAGCTGGGAGACAAATTGCCCGTTGAGGCAGACTAAGTTCTAGGCTGTATAAACATACACACACCCCAATTTTTTTTTTCAAGAAGTTCAAGCTGTAAATTAGAACAGTGGCTTTTGTCGTGGTGCAAAATTGTTATGGCCCGTTGTCCCAAACAAAACTTGACGAGATCCACGGCGAACCTCCTTTTGTCAGTAGTTTGAGGTTTCGGAGGAAACTGAAGTGGCCTCTCCTCAGGACCCTCATGACCACCGGTCCTCTCCTCTGAACAAGCTTATTTAAAAAATACCATTCCTTTTTTTTTTTTTTTTGCATGTTGACATTGAAACCTAGAGTTTTTCGGGTAAATCCGAATTGCCAAAATATTTTACCGCAAGTGTTTTTCGGATTTTATCAGATTTATCTGAAAATACAGAACCTTAGTAATAACCAACATTTTTGCCGTTAGCCGTCTCGGTTGCTCGGAGGCAAAACGCCCGTCTACGGATCCGCGGTTAGGGGGTTCTAATCCCGGCTGAGGTGCCCACAATCCGATGAAGGCTTGATGCGAAGAAGGCGCCGTGTAACCGAGATTTCCGTTGCGCGTTGGAAGACGCCTGGGTGGTCCGAATTATTCCCCAGTCCTCCGCCAAGGCAGACCAGGTGCCCTCCGTCGGTTTGGCACGTGAAACCCCAAATTTAATACTTTGCTATTCCCAGGCTTGTTGCAGGCGGGTTCCTGATGTCGCGGGTCAGGGAAAAAGAAACCTTAGGAGGATTTCGTGCGCTTTCGTGTATGGTACGCAAGGCCCTACTCTGCAACCTTTTTGTTTGTTTTGTTATTACAATATGCAAACAATTGTGGTGTTGGGTCATTTTCCTCTCCCCAGGAAGCCGCAAGGTCCTGTGCACTGTGGCCAAACTGAAAAAAGAAAATATTTTAGCGAGGGAAACCTATTTGCTTTTTTGGTCATGCTCAGAGGCAATCTTTTCTTTGAATAAAAGAAAATAAAGAAACGACACCATTGCCTTCTTTCCAGGGTCCAAGCCCAAGTCCCGACCGAGGACGGACTCACCTTACAACGCCACACTGTGTGAAAATTTGAGGCTCGTGAGTAGCGGCACCATTTATTCTAAGCACCTGCTTCCTCAGTCATTCCCTCCCGACGTATCCTGTGTTGGAAGCTTTACATCTCTTCTTGTGCCCAAGACGTAATGGTTGTAACGTCGAAGCGAACACGGACTTGGACGCCGAAGTTGTGACTACAGTCAAGCCTGTTTATGACAAGCCTGGTCGTAGTTAATTATTGTCTAAATATTTAAAACGAAAATCCGTTTAAAATTTATTTTGTTTAACATACAAATATCAAGCTATTAGAAAACCTAGCCCTGAAAAACGTGCAAACACCTTTTTCCGCAAAAAAAAAAAAAACACAGAAAAAAGCTTGCAAAGCATGAGCAGCAGCAGATAAAAAGTGTGAGGAGAAAAATTTAGGAAGAGAACGGTGGGCCGAAAAGACAAGGTCTGGGCATTTCTTTTTCTTTCCTACAAGATTGGTTGCACATAATATTTAGCTACTTGTATTTTCCCTCATCAAGCGGTCTGTACTGGGATGGCTGAGATGCCAAGACCAGTGAGGTGTATCGTCTACAATTGTGTTTTTCTAGTAGCTTTGTTTAGGTTTGACTTTCACACGCTAATCCTAATACTGCGACAAACTGCTACATTCGTAGTGACTTTAGCTGCCCTGCACGGCTGCCAAACTTGATATTTGCTCTATGCGGGTTGTGATGCAATGAAATATATGCCAACTATTATGTCAAACTGATGTGCGCTTCCGACTGAGTTCATTATAAATTGGTTTGACAGTAGGTCTTAGCCTTGTGTTCAATGTCTTTTACCTTCTGAATAGCTTTTGGGGCGAGTGTCGTGCCAGTGGGATTCAATATATTTCTTCAATATATTTTTATTTTATTACTTCTAAATGCTTTACATGCAGGGGTCTGGCGGGATATGCTGTTTGTAAGTATATTCACGTTAGAAAGAAACCACACGCAAGCACTCTAAGTGGAATTTTATATAGGAAATTTAGTCATCAGAAAACTTGTTCAGCATTGTGCTACCAAGAATCACACTCACTCGCTCCTGCAACACTCAGTCCGAGCAGATTTATCCAAACAAGTTTATTTAAAAGGAGCCGTGTAACATACATTAATGTCACCTGTGCATGTGAGTTACACAGCCAGGGGGACATATTAGAGGGGGACTAATCGTCACAATAACTAGGATAATTAGCTTTTTAACTAATGAAAATGAGCATAGGGTTCTAAATTGTAAACTTGCTGAGAGTCATCTAAAGTCCCCTTAATCAGTCAATTTTAGGTTGATTTGAAGCACGTGGAAAGTGCTTGGGTGTGTTAAAGATTCCACTCGTGGAACAGGCGCAATGCTGGCAATCTGAAAGCGCGGATAATAATCTTATCGTCCGGGTTCTCGGATCGCCAGCATTGCACCTGTTGCACGAGTGGAAACTTTAGTGTGCCTCTGCGCTTTCCACGTGCTTATATCTTTCTGAGCTTGACTGATTTGATGGCTTTAGATGACGCTCAGCAAGTTTCTAATTCGAACTCTATGCTTATTTTTACTAATTAGGAAGTTAATTAACCGATTTTAGTTAATTATCCTAGTTATTGTGACAAATAGCCCCCTATATTGTGCCCCTCTGGCCGTACAACTCACCTGCACAGACCGGCTTTTTTCTTTAAATAAATCTGTTCAGATTGGGATTAATCACCCTGTATATACACACAATTACCCTGTCTCACTCCTCTATGCTAGCACACATTCTGTCATCACACCAAGGTGGGGACACTAATGACGAAACGAAGCACATGCAAAATTTTTCACTCTTAAAAAAAAAAAAAAAAAAAAAAGAATTGAGTTTCTGCTTTCGAACGACTCCCACCATTCCTGTGGACAAACACACTCACTTACGAACAGTGAGAGGGCACATACACAATTCCCACAGTTATACATGCGTTTCTCGTAGACGACACGAAGGGGAGAGAGAGCTCTAGGAATGTCGATGAGCAATGGCGGTGTGATCTCGGCATGCATAGTGTCCGTGCGAATGCCCCCGGCATGACCGGCGCAGTACGGCTCACGTCGTCGGGTTCCAGCCCGACTTGTCTGTGTCTTCGCAGAAGCCCTGCATCTGGGAGGCAAACGTTCCCGCTGCGCTGGAGCTCGCCGGCCGCATCCAGAGGCTGTTGGGCAACCTGGCAGGTGACTAGGTTTCTTGCCCATCTACGCTAGACTCTTAGATTCTCCTTTCACTGGTGAGGCAGTGTAAAAACGACTGGAGCGCTTCCAGCGAGCATAAACACTTATATTGTAGATCTCTTTCAAGAGTGCGCCCTCTGTTGTCACTCCGCCATACTTGAAGTCTCGTACTGCGGATTTTCTGCGGCACCAGCGTGGCGCTTATGTTGCCTGCCTACTGGGAGCAGGAGCCAGGGGGATTCGGTACGCCACGGCCACCCGGTGGCCGTAAGGTTAGCAGTCCGATGGCGATAGTGTGGTGCCGGGATGCGTCTCTAACGAGCTCGTTTACTGCGTCCTCGTTTGTGGTTTCTGTATTTCTGCCCGACGCCACCGCGAAAGCGCTGCGCTGTTCCCCGCCACGTTTTTTGCGGTATCCCGGCGGCGGAGCCGAATATGGCAGGCGCCTATTGCGCCGTGGGTATCTCTTCGTCTCGGCGGCCAGGAGTCGGGACGCCATGACTGCGCCGACACTTGCGTTTGCTGATTCTTTCGCTGGAACTCGTACAACCAACCACTGGGGGGTCGCGACGCCCAACAACACGACACGCGTGTGCACGTGGTATAACCCTCCAACACTTCGGCGCTGCTTTCGACGCACGGTTAGTGTAGGATACTAAACATACCGGTTGAAAACGCGTACCAGGCTCCGTGGTGACGAGTTTGTTTGTCTAATCCCCCTTTGTGGTTCTGCATTTGTTGTCAGGAAAGTATGAGTGCGGCGAAGCGACTCAGCCGAGCCTGAGCTACGACGAGTGCTTCGAGGAGATGCGTCGAGCGAAGGACGACTCGCTAGCGGTGAGTGTCCTACACTACGGCGAATCTTGTCTATCTGTCCATTTGGGTAGGTTTCTTCGAGGCCCCTCTGGTGGGTAGAGAACGAAGAACGACGAAAACGGAGAGTGTAGCGCGGAAGACTAGTGGGGCTTCAATATCGAGTAACAAGGCTATCGTGAATTGCCCAAGTGGCTAGTAGTAACTGGGATTTCGTGTTTTCGGTATATATGCCAATAAGCTCCGGAAAGTTGACCCCCAAGTTCATTTTATCGAAATCGAAGAAAACTAAAAACACAGAGTTGGAGTTGTCCTTGATTAAAAAAAGCCCCTAGCTTCCTTTTATTTTGTGTTCATCCGGAACACGGCCCGTGCGTTTGAACTGTCTGTGAAGGTGCTTCTTTCTTCAAAAAATTGACCGCATCTCCACGTGGTGAATGATGTTGCTTGGGGCGAAGCTCTGGTGGTGCTTGTCTGCGTAGACGCCGAGCCGCAGCATGCCGAGCCTTTTCATTCATGTCAGTAGGAGAATGTGTGGTTTTCTTCTTTTTCTTTTTTTAAGCAGACAGATGGGATGGCATCTCAGAACCCCCTACTCTTTTTTTTCTTGTTTTTCTTTTTTTCATAATTTTTTTCATCTTTTTTTTCCAATTTTTTTTTTGCCCTACACGAGCACGTGAGCATGTGCTCACGTGCTCGTGAGCACGTGATCTCACGAGCAGAAGCACAAGCACCCGACGCCGGGCCTACGGCGGACGGACATACGGACATGGCTAGCCCCTAAGGAGCTTCGCCCCTAAAACAGTAGCCTTTCTCTCTCCTTCTCCTATCTCTACCGGGATGTCTTCCAAGTATTTGGGTAATGCAAGCATTCCCTGGAGGTTAGGAAATCCTACGTCTGTGTCCGACTCCGAAAATTGACTCCGAAAACACCGAGCCTGTGATAAAAAAAAAACCCCACAACACCCCTTAACTCAACAACAATAGTCCCAAAAAACACAACCCCAGTAACGTGCATAGAAACGTTCCGGATTTGTGTGATTCACGAATAGTTTGAGGAGCTCATTCCATTAAGCTACGAATGTAGCGGGTCAGTTCCCAGACCGGGTTCCTTGAGGAGCCCGAATTCTCGAAATCTAGCGACCTTTTTCGATTCGAGTGGAATGAAAGAATAGCTGTGCCATTTCTTTTAAAGGGGTACGGAAACAAAAATTGAAATATTCAAATTTCGTTCGGAAATGAGTCAAGCATGACGGATAATAACCGTAAATAATAATCGCACGTTTGTATTTTGAACGATTGGTTATATTTTTCGTTCCAAACGGTGCACCCGAGCAAGCGCTCGAAGAGAAGCGAACGGAGAGCGCGATGCGTCATGGGATATCCGGCGCAAACAAAAACAGAAAGAAAAGATTCCCCGCATTCGTGACGTAGCAAGGCTGGCGGGGTTATGAGCTTTGCCCTTGGTGGCGTGGTCAGCGTTGTGGTGGTGCCAATAGCGTCAACGCGTTACAACCGAGCCGTTCGAAGTACCCGTGGGGTGACGAGCGTGTGGCTGGCCCAAGGAGCACGTAGCTTCCACAGCACTGTCAGCTTAGGGCTGAACGGGGTGGGGAAAGCAATTTTTGTCCGAGTTTTGAGCAACGGGTTAATCTTCTAGGGGGAGAATGGCTGTATCCGGGTGCACAAACGAGGGTCCGAGAAACAGGGGAGTCCACCCTTTCCGTCTTCTTGGACTGTTTGGTTCAATGCGTGATTTGTGAGTTGAGGAGGAAAGCTAAGAAGGAAAATGTTGCAATTCCAAAGGGCGGCGCTGCTCCGAAGGAATCTGCTACGTCACGACTACGTAGCAAGTTCCCCAATGTTGCTGATTACCTCCCAAATAGGCTCCGCATGCATCCATTAGGTGCACATTGAAAGATTGTTTATTTAGCTTTAAAATTAGTTTTCTTGTGCCTTTCAACGGAAGACTGGTGTTTTTGAGGTTAGGGTGCAACATGCAACACATTCAAGCTAGAAAAGGAGCGCTGTAATTTCGTTTCCCTACCCCTTTAAGTGTCTGCAGTGGCGTCACGAGGGTCAGCGGCACCCGGGGCGGTAGTCCGCTGCGACACTCCCCCACCCCCGCTCTCGCGTGGCCCGCCGCGACTACCCCCCCCCGCTCTCGTGGCCCGCCCCGACACCCCCCTGAGCGCTGCACCCGGGGCGCCCCCCCCCCCTCTTGTGACGCTACTGAGTGTCTAGGGGTATTGTTGAGGCCGACACGTTTGCTGAGTTGTTTTGTCTCGAGAATGCTGAGAAAGACAAAGAAAACATAAATAATGTTGAAGAGATTAGCATGACCATGTAGATAACACCTTAATTGAGCTGCAGCACTCTGGCTTTTGTAGTTCCTAATGTGAAAAGAAGATACTTCCGGAGCGCACATTGAATGTTGACTTGTCCAAAAGCGGGTAACAACGGTACATTGGCTCGTAAATTAATTTCAGCTTTTCGTCCTAGGATTCTCAGTACGTCATTTAAGATTTGCATTCTTTTAGAAGCGAGTGACATTTAAAGACTGCTGCGAGTGGGCACTGTGTTGAATCTGAGAGCCAATCAGAAGCTTTGCTGAAGGCCTTTAACTTTTTGCACGACTGGCACACTTTGTGTCCTGTCTGCTGAAAAGGCTGTCAGTGCGGTAGACCGCAACATTTGGGGAGCAGAGTTGACTTTGTCATCTCCGTTGCAGGAAGAAGCCTTCGAAGACTCCCTGCTGCTTCTGTTCGAAAATCCTGCCTGGGGCATTGTGTAAGTGGCATGAAGTCTCCGGGAAAACAGTTCACGGTGCTGTATCCAGTGGCCTTAGCTTATATAATAAATTGTAATTGTCCTTGGGACTACAAACTTAACCCCTGCACAAATATCTGTGTATGCACATAAAAGTAACAATTTGTTGCAACAAGGAGGCCAACCAATCATGAGACTTGACTCTTGAGCATATTCTAGTTTAGTTTTGTACAATTACTTCGAAAGTACTCTGCTTTTAGGAAGACTTTTAATGCAGCAGTGACTGCATTCACATTCTGAAAACTGATGTTTCTTAGATGAATTCTTCTCCTTACTGAATATTTTTGTTTTTTAGGGAGCTACTTTCAGAAAGAAAAGGGAAAATATTGAAATCTAATTTCCCTGATAACCAAGTGCATCACCTATGAACTTAAACATGAATTTTCATTGCCAATAATCCTGATGAGCGGCATATATTTTTCATTGCCACATATGTTTGTGTTTGGTCATTGGCTCTACCTTTTATGTTGTTAGGGTATCTTAATTTACCTTGGCAATTTCTGCCAAGGCAATTTCTGCCGAGGTAAAAAAATGATTTGGAAGCTCTGTTTAAAGATTGACATAGATGTCGGATGTCTTCCAGATAATGTTGACGAAGTTTTAGCTCGAAGTTGCACTTGCGCACTGCACAAATTAATTTTAACAGATCGAGCAATAATCACACCGGGACTAATGTCAGCGACGCCTGAGACTGTGAAGAAATCGAACTTTTGAGTCCCGTGGACTGTGACATTAATTGAGGCTTGTCAGGCAGTTGGTCAAAGTGAACGCAGTCCGCTCGTCTTTGTTTTCAATCTCAAAAATTAATCAAAACAATTTTTTTTTAAATTAAATAACAATGAAAAATATATATTTTTGTCAGGAAGGTTTACTGAAATAGAAATAAAATACTATATCAGTCTGCTGACATGTGGACTTACAGGGGTCATGAAATGATTATTCTACTTTTGCTAAATACTGCCGTATTTACTCAAATATAAGTCAACCTCGAATATAGGTCCATGCCTTTATATCAAACTCGACTAGAATAAAAAAGAATAATTTGAATGTAAGTCAAAGTTTGGGCAAAAGCAAAAGCAAACCTTTATTTACAGCGCTCTCAGTTAAATCACAGCGCGATGCCAAAAACTTAATCATCGTCAGAACACCCGGAAATGTCATCCCTGTCGGAAGCTTTGTCAGCTTCGTAGACATCCTCACGAATTCGCAACAATACTTCACTGACACCGTTGCAAAATGATGACAACAAGAAACGAAAGAAGGTGGAGACGGGCGAAGCGACCAAACACCAAATACAAAGACGCGAGCAACACTGCGAGTCGCCGTGAGCAACGTGCGAGCCACTTTGAGCAACAAGAAGCGAAAGTAACCTTTGTATTTTCTTTTGCTGCGCGTCCGCGAAGGAGAGAGGGATAGAGGGGAGGGTAGGGTTCAAGTGCATGGCCAAGCATGGTGCATTGCGTCTCTCTCCCTCTCCTTTCCCCCTTGCGTAGCGCGGGGCATGCGTGAGCGGCGCCGGCCGCGAACAGGCGTGAAACTTGACGCCCGAGGGATGTGAGCGGCGGCCACTGCAGGTGATGGTCAAGCACATGAAAGGAACTCTGATACTACGCCGTGCTGGGAATTACGCGGTGCACATGCTTCCGGCACTCCGCAACATTTTTTATTTTTCAATCGACGTATTTGCAGTTTCTTAGAAACCTAGAAAAATGAGTTTCATATATTTTTTTTTTATTTTTAATATTGAGCTTGTGCCTTCGATGACCCACACTACAATTATTGTTCTTCGTGATAAGTAATCGTAATATGATAGCGCCACTCGCAACGCGACTGGCAATAAACAACATCGACAAAAAATAAGGTCCATACACGCAGTTGCGTTCGAATGCGTTTTTGTCTGCGTTGCGCCGACAAACGGCCGGGAGTCACTGGGTCATTCGTGCTTTTCAAAGAGTAGCTTGATCTCAAAGAGTAGCCAATTCAAAGAGTAGCTTGGCAAGCAGCTTACGAAGCATGAATGTTCAGGTTACCCGCAGTCACAACGCGGTACAATGCTCTCAAATCGCAGAGCGCCGCTACAGCTCACCATGCCGTCTACACTCACGGCCACTAAAGTCTACCGAAACCGACGGCTCACTGTTTACTTCACCTCTGTTTTAAGAGAGTTTGCAGGGCGGGGAAGCCGAACGCCAGTTTTGGTTTCGTTCATTTATTTTATACAATATAATGGGCTTCTTAGTACTGTATAAGAGGATTGAGCATATTGCCAGGTTCCTAGAGAGTCAGAAAGCACCCTTTTCTAAAAAGTTCAAAAACGTCTTCAATGCCTACAGGGTCTTTAAAGGTTTTTCTTTATTTATTGACAGATGTTTTGGGAAGTTGCCATGCATACATGTATTTTAATGGTGATTTGATATCTGCAATTACATCTGAAACATATAACCTAAAACGAAAGATATGACAAAATATCAAATTCCAACTAGGTCTCTTTTTCTCTCATAAAATTTCTCATAAAAACTCTTTCTTTTTTTAACAATGTTTTCAGTGATTTGCAAGGATCCACCATACATCCTAGAGCTAATAGAATCTTTATGAAGCGAGTTTCTTGCCATAAATAAATCACACACCTGAAAGCAAACAAAATCTGTCATAATTAGTCAACAGTTTATCTAATTACTTTTAATCTATTGACTCTAGAAAAAAAAGGCAGAGCTTTAGGATTCAGTTTAGTTGTTACTGAAAACAACTATGCCAAGATTACAGATATTCGTTCACTTTACGAGGTTCGGCTGGGTTTTCGTTTAAGCATGGTTCAGCAGCAAAAGGCTCGGAGGAACTATTCAATATTTAATTTAACTTTTTGGGCCAAAGCTACTATTCGCTTTGAATTTGCTCCAAACTCAAACTCTAACGTATTTGCACGTGCCTAAAATAAAGTGTGAAGAATGTCTCTGTAACCCCGTCCCTTCAATGTCGTCGTTCAGGCTGCTGGGTCGAGACGACGAGCCGATGAGCGTCTTCTACCAGAAAGGCTCGGTGCTGGCGCTGCGTGCCTTGCGTCCGGTCAAGTCGTACTGGTGCTTCATACGCCTGACCCTGCAAAGTGTCGCCATGCAGATGGTTTTCGGAACCTTTGGTACGTTCGCCTTCGTCTTAACACCCGCATGCCTCAAATGTTTTCCTGTTTTAACGGGGAATGTGTTCGAAGCAGTACTCTGGCGTTTTTATTGCGGTCCCTGATTTGACTGAAAATTGGCTAAACACTCCAACAGACATCGCTGAATTAGTAACCCAAATACAGATGACTCTCGTTAATTCACACTCGCGTATAATTCAAACTAGCACGCAGGTACCGTCCCATGTGTTTCTAGGAAGGAAACTCCCGGTGATTCAAAATTTGCATTATTCAAACAAAGTTCTGGCCTTTCCTGGGTTCAAATTAACGAGATTCCACTGTCTAAGGCCAAAATAATTGTTGTTCCTCAAGTTATTGAATTCACAATTTTGGTCCTCGCCCTGTTTTCAAACTGAAAGTCTCTACTGGCAACGACGAAAATGTGACGCTAGCGGCAGGCAGGTGTTTGTTCTTTGGACCGTAGGATTTGTTCCCGACCGATTGCGAGCGGTTTCACGGCGTCGAACGAATACTTTTGAAAGCTCGCTCCAGCGCTCGTGCAAATGCTCGGCATAGTCAATTTTTTAGACTGCCCGCTCGACCTGCAAGCCTGCCTGCCACTGATGTCGCGGTACTGAAAAAGCGCGGGTACGTTTGAACGTTGGTTTTGGCATCATTTTATTTGCCGATTTTGCGAGAATTAATATTCCAAATTTTGCGAGACTAAGTAGCATACCGAAAAGGGTAAAAACCGGGGATTCGGAAAATACGGTTGGTTGGGGTAGCTCAAAAATTCTTTAGAGTACCCCTGAGGGCTGGGATTCCTGAGGCAAGTGTGGCGAAACGTCACGGAAACCGTTAGAAAACGCATAATACATACTTCAGAGGACAACCTGTACAAAAAAGTGGCAATTTGAGAAAAAAGGACAAAATTCCAAACACGTCCCAATGGGAATCGAAACCCATGACTCCACGATTGCAAGCTCGGCGTTTTACTGCCGTGCCGTAGACGCAAAGCTCTGCACCGCGGTGGTTTTTACTAACTGTTCAAACGCAAACACCGATCGTCGGACGCTGGTGTTCGACGTGACGGCGTTGGGCGTTTGGCCGGTTTATGAGAAGAAACGAGAAATCCAGGACGCGCCCAAGAGGGGTGGAGTTTGGAATTCAATAACGTGCTATGACCAAAGAAAAAGGAGCTGCAATGTCCGCCACAAACCTCGAAGAATGCTGCGGAAACACATCCTGTGTATACCGACCTTATCCAGGGGATCGAGATAAATCGAGCATTTGTTTTATGTAGCATTGCAATTATAAATGAATCATTGATAGTTTCGCTATGAATTTAGAATTTAATCAGTATCATTTGATTACGGGACTTGAAAAAAGGCTCGGGATTGAGGTTTCCCGACTAATATTTAGCCCCTTAGCCGTTTCTAATCTTTGGGAATTCCTGACCCTCGATTGCTTTGATTATTGTTAAATCAAACTTGTTGCCTTCAGAATAAAGTTTATAGCCACAAACGGAATGGGAGCAAAATTAAACAATAAAAGGTGCTGTCATCTGTTGGTAGGGCCGCAAACTAAGCCAGGAACAAGCCTGGGTCATCCAAAATGGTCGAGCGCGTGAACCGGGGAAAGCAGACGAGCTATACTCGTCCCGAGCGGTGTCTCCTAACCTGTCTCCGACTGTAGCCAACATAAATGCGTCCCTGTTTGAAACTGCGATAAATATCTTTTGCGAATAATGCTTTAACTTTGCATACCAGTAGTATTGGCGACTCTAGAGAAATCGACGGCACCTAGCGGCTAGAACAGAAAGCCGTGGCGGCGGGTTTGCTCGTTAGCCTTCTTGAGCGAATCGGATATTCGCAGCTCCCGGTGGCCTAAGGACAAAGCCGTCGAAGTAGGTTAAAAAAACATGCGACAAAAATCGCCAATTATGCCGTGAATGCATTTCGAGTCGGAAGTTCGAGAGTCGACCCTTCTGGGCAGGCGACGTGTGTGTCAGCGCATCATTCGAGCCACTTACGCTCGTGCTCATTCGCCTCTTCCGTCTAAATTGAAATAACGCTGCACAAACCGCCAGGTCCTTTTGGAAGATACTGCTTGGGAGTTTGGAGTTGTCACAGTTGAAACGTCGGTTCGTGCTTGTGCGAAGGGGCTGCTGAGCGGATACCGTTTTCTTCGTCTGCATCGTTTTGCAGCGGTTGTGGGTGTCTGTGCCCTGTACTACCTGCTCTGCTGGTGGAAGGCGCGTCGAGACGAGCGGAGGCGTCGACTGTACACCCTCGTCGAGAAAATCACTGGTGCGTGCTCCTTACTTACTTCACGACTGTTTCAGTGCACCACGCTTGGACGAAGCCTGGTTCAACAGCCTCGGACACGTTTGACGGAGACTAGATTAAGGGGGGACACTACCTGGGAATGCCGACTTTTGAACCGCTCTCTCACTCGGCGTGATATTCGCAGGTGGTGTTTGTAGCCATATAGAAGGAGGGCATGCAAAGTTTCAGCCCTGTGAACCAATTGTATGAGGTACTATATATGTTGATAGCCACATATTTATTTTTCTGGTGGAATGTATACTGGAATAGCTGTTGCCAGTTACTTTGAAAAGAAATTTAAGGAAATATCCATTTTTCCAATAAAAAAAAAATGTATGAAATAT
Source organism: Ixodes persulcatus (assembly GCA_013358835.2). NCBI lineage: Eukaryota > Metazoa > Arthropoda > Arachnida > Ixodida > Ixodidae > Ixodes > Ixodes persulcatus. The sequence goes on from JABSTQ010009079.1 coordinate 190,384, forward strand.
TTTTTTTCTTATTTACCAAGTTTTGCAATTTATAACTTTTCATAATAAAGGGACATGAAAATCAAAATCTAAGTTCATAAAAGTTTGGCATATAAGCCACAAATATTAAGTCTCTCGATAGCTTCATAGTGAAACAATAGTTTTATTAAGGTGGGATTTATGCCAAAAAGCAGAACAGAGAAAAACGCATTTGAAATGTTCGAACCTCTACATTTTCTTTAGCATCAATGGACTGAAAATAGTTTATAAAAAAATAACTATGCAGTGTAAACAAATTGAACTTTCTGGGATTACTCTCTACATCAGGCACATAGCCAAGGGGGGGGGGCAAGGGGCCCTGGCCCCCCCCCCCAAAACAAAATCCTGGCTACGTGCCTGCTCTAGATGTTGGCGAATGTAACTATGGCAATTTTCAAAATCATCTTTTTTTGCTGAAATTCCTTTTTTCTGGGTAGTGTCCCCCCTTTTAAACTGGAGGTTTCTCCGAAACCTGGGAAGACGTACCCGATGCCAAAAAACCCATAAAAAAAAGGGGGGGGGGGGGAGGGAGCTTGGGACGACGGAAAAAATTTGGGAATTCGGGAAACCCTTAGAAGTACACTGGGAATACCCCGGGTTCCTATACTTTTTCGCATCAAGTCCAGACGCGGCCGACATTGCGAGCTGACGGGACGAATCGGACAGCAACAAGGTGCACCATCACGGCGTTTGTCACGTTTTTGTTCGTGTTCCGTCGTCGCCGAACCGGTCGTACCGTAAAATTCCGAGCGAACGCCCACTTTTGAAGGATCGCCCACCCCCCCTTTTTTGTCCAACATCTGTTGGGAACGGTATTCCGATACATCGCCCTTCCCCCGATTCCCGCCGGACGTCACGCGATGTCCGACGGGAATCGCGCGTCAACGGCGCGATCTGCGGTCCCGCGTTTTTGCCTGCGATCTGCGCGCGTCAAATGCGTTTAATGCAAATCTGCTGCGTTTGCGATCTGCGCTATCCGTTCCCGAGTTTTTAGCGGATTCCCGTGTTTTTGCCCACAATCTGCGCGCGCGATATCGATTAATAGCTGTAACACGCGCGAGTTGTTCCCGCGTGTATTATTGCATCGTGAAATGCGATTCTGCTGCGGCCGCGATCTGCTTGATTTGTTTCCGTGACATGCGGGTTTGCAGCGGATTCCCGCATTTACGTCCGCGATCTGCGCACGCGATATCGGTTTCAGCATTATCCGTTCCCGTGAGATGCGAGTTCTCGGCGGGTTTCCGCGGGTCAAACGCGAATATGGTGCGTCTGCAACCTGCGGTATCCTTTCCCGTGACACAGGAGTTTGTAGTGAATTCCGGCGTGTTTATCGCATCGTGAAACGCGAATTCGCCGTGTCCGCGATCTGCAGTATCAGTTCCCGCGTCACGTGGTTTTTAGCGGGTGCCCCGGTTCTTATCATTATTTCTGATAAAAGCGGTTTGTAGCGGGTGCCCCGGTTCTTATCATTATTTCTGATAAAATTTTGCTGTGGCATCCCCAAAGATAGCCCACCCCATGTTTTTCACCATTTATCTCTTCATTTTGGGTGGGCGTTCGCTCGGAATTTTACGGTAAACAGAAAAGGCCTAGCGACTTGCGCTTTTGACGCCGCTCGATCGGTCCCGTCATCTCGTGGTGCCGGCTGCGTCGGGACTTAAACCGAAACGAAGTATGGAAACCAGGTTTGAGAACCCGCGTTTTATAAAATAAAGGTAAATCAAACATTGGCACTCGGGAGTTTACCGAGTCCTTTTTTTTTTTGTCTTTGGCGCAGCCATCCTGAGGGAGCACGCGGAGTCTCCCGACACCCGAGAGCCGTACCTGGCGCAGGTGCACGTGAGGGACATGCTCATTGAGCCCTCCCAGCGGTGAGCGCCCGTTTCAGGTCACACTGGCCGACGAGGTGCGACTGCCGAAAAAGCCGCATCTCGATGCCGTCTTCCACATAGCCAATAAGACCGTCCTTTTATGCTCCGTTTCATCTCGCGTCCGGCCGTGGCGGACGCCACGAGCGGTACCGGGAAATGCGTCTCCGCGGACGTGGCACGTGACAGCGCTTTTAGCGCACGTCACGACGCATCCTCTCGAAGGTCGTGGGAAACTCGCGTGCCCTTGAATTGGCTCCGATGGCTTGTGGCACCCGATGCAGCCGGACGTAAGGTGAAATGAAGTGTAGCAGCTGAATCCGTTTCAGCGCTATATTTTTTTGTGCCAAAATTCATTCGGCGCCTTTCTGTACCGGATACATTTCGGCGCAGAAATGCGCTTCTAGGTCTAGAGTGTCACGAAAGGTTGTAACAAAAAAGCAATATAACGTGTCCCCCAAAAGAGTTTTGTGTTTTTTTTTTACCCCAAAAATAAATTATGGATCGCCAAACGCTTATTCTCTGCCCCAATGGAGCGCTAGTTGTCCGGTTTTCCCTTTCGCAGCAACTAATATTTCATTGTCAAAATCAAAATAATTTTGAGTATTATTTTGACGTTCGATACACCACTTCCCGAAGATGTGAAAATATTTTGAAAATCATTTTGACGTCCCCCGTCAAAATGTATTTTCTGCGCATTATTTTGGCGTATAAAACTTGTAACTTTGGAGCTTCGGAGTTCGGACTAAAAAGTGACCAAAAGTGGCGCTAAAAAAGATAAATTATCTTGCTTGTAGGCGGCGTTGTGGTTCAATACAAATTTTCCAAATACAAATGTTGTGCGGTCGACTGCAGTTTTTATAACCTTTTAAGTAATGGGGAATGCAAAAAAAAGTTCTCAAAGTACAACACAAGGTATCAAGTTGCCCGTAACGAGTGGCTTCGTTGTGCTAAACATCACAGAATTTGGCACCGTTGCTTTTCATGATTTATATTTGCATGTTATTTAGACAAAAAGCTGAATCTCGTGTCATCAAATTTGCAGTTGATTGGGCGACATGTGCTGTCGGAAAAGGCGCATATCTCGTACAGCTGTGGCACAGATTGAAATATGATGATTTTTTGCTCGGTGCATCAGAACCTTTGTTGTTCGTTCGCACCAATCAAGAAACATCAAGAAGGCAATGTTTGCATTCACAATATTTTATTTAACATCCCGATCGTTTCATAGTTAACCCATGCATTTATACACAAACCTAAAATCAAATCTATAAACAACGAACTCAATAGACCCTTTCCTAAATTCAGTCTGGCCACTTTGATCACTATCATCATCTGTGGAACGGCATCTGTGCCATACCAATGGCGGCCTTCCAGTGACTGATAAAGAAAGACGTTGAAGATGCTCCGAAGCGGATCTTGCGAGGCCTGTACATTCGGGGGGTCAGTACGACGCGACGTAGGAATGGAACACAAGAGCTACGTAAGCGTTTATTTCTAATAACTCAGATTCAGTCAACCTGTGGGCGGCACACAATCGGCTTTAAAGCACGTTGGTGTATAAAATTTTCTCGAGGCATCTGAGTGGGTTGGAGCTTTGTTCTGAATGCAGGTTCTTGGTCACCCTCGAACTGAAAGTGATCGAGAAAGAACTCACATTGAACAATTCCTCGCGTGCCGTTGACTTGCGAAAGTGACGGTGCCGATACAAGTTTATTTCCGCCATTGATATGGCAAAACCTAAACTGCTTTACAAACCACCAGATGGCACTGAATTTCGGGAAGGGTCTATTAAAAGCAGGGTGGGAGGCAGATGCAAAGCGAGACTTTGCAACCACATGAAGACGCGCTCGCATGGTGGTGGAGATGCGGAGGCATAAAAGGCGTACCAAACTCTCAGTGTTACGTAGTGTATGCTCTTACATTTGCGATGTGCAGGTAAGATAGAGGGATATCCAGCTCACCTTTGTTGCGGATTCAAAATTTTACGCGAGACACGTGACGAAATGACGTGCGAGAGCTCGGAACATTGCCGCCGGGCGTGTCACGTCCAAAAGGATCAACCGTCGAGCCAGTTGAGCTCACACACGCTGAATAAGGCATTTCCAGTGCCAAGTACGGCCGAAACTTAGACATGCGACACAGCGACACGTGACTCCGTCAACACAACACCATCAGACACTAAACAGGACGAAACCGACGGAACCACGAAACAGCTACCAGTGCTACCACTGCGACGGCTGCGACGGCAAGGGACGTCGAAAGAATAAAGCCACTATTTTGACGTTTTACGAAAGTGACGTCACAGATGTCAAAATAATTTTTTTTTAATATTTTGATGGTGGACGTTGAAATAGTCACTGCCTTTCCCTTTTTTCTGTATCTACTGTATTCTTGTATCTACTGTTTTCCTTCTAGAAGAGGCTAGATAAGAAAGCCTCCGGACTGTCACATGAGGGTTGCCTTTTTGACGTCGGTGCCAGTGTGAAGACGCACCTTTACGTGCGATGCGTAGTGGCACACGCACGTTGCGCGTTTTAAACGGGGGGTGGGATTGCCCACGTGGAGATGCGCTCCGATAAAAAAATGAAACTCAGAAACATGTCCAAATTGAGCATTATTTTCGGAATGCCGTAAAATGATGCGAGTGTCTTATATCATCGTAATGTGAATGTAGAGTAGACTTCCTTTAAGACGAACACGAAGGGACCCTGAAAGTTTGTTCGACTTATCAGATGTTCGCCTTAACAGAAGTGCCCTAATTATCATGCTGGGCATGTCTAAATTGCTGTTGACCAATAAGCACAGAATGAAAAGGCCTACAATGAAGAGATACTTAAAAAGGGACATTTATTTGGCTTACCATGCCAAAAGAAGAAAAAAAAAATGTTTCACGCACCACTGCTGGGGGAACCGACCCATTCGGTGATTTTTGACTGCCTCCTTCTCCGTGCAAATCGGTGTCTAGCGATGAAAGACACCATGTGGTCCATGTTCCTGAGAATACATGAGCCACATGTCATAATTTAACCTTAATCACTCTCATCACGTCCATCAGACTCCTTGTCCGACGCCTCCTCCGAAAGGCAGTAGTCTTCAGTGCCGTCGAGCACATTTGAAATCCAGCACTTCTTGAAAGAGCGAGCGACGAGCGTGTGCCAACGCAGTGAAAACCCGGCGCGGCGCATAAAGCGAGTAACCCAATGTCGGCTCGCCAAAGTTCTCATGCAGCAGCTCGATGTTTATGGCGAGGTGCCGTTCACGCTGCTCTTTTACCAAGTTACGGCGAGGTGCTGTTCACGTTCCTCTTTTACAAAGTCACCGAGACTTGCCTCGACGTTGGCGAACACGCCATTCTTTGGGCTCCAAAAGCTTCTTCTCGTTCCGTTGCACGCGAACAGAGCTTGCTTTTGTCGTCTCCATCCGCGGATGCTGCCCTCATTTACGGCGAATTGTCGTCCGGCAGCACTGTTACCGATGTCTTCCGCAATCAAAAGAACTTTTGTAGGCGACCGATGACTGTTTTCGCGCCGACGCCATTGCCGAGCCCGACTGTGTACGAAGGGTAGCGCCTCAGACATTGCGATTTTAATGATGATGATAGCTGTTTTGAGCGCCATATTGCTTCGAAACCGAAACTACGTCAAACAGCGTTAGATCGCGCCTCATCAAAGCTTAAAATTTGAAAAAAAACCTTGAATTATATGCGGGTTTTTACGTTACATCTGACACACACTTCGGCTGGCGCAATGCGCGGCGTCGCTGTCGGTGCAGTGCCATCGCGAAGGGGACCTATGAAAGTTCGAGTTAACCAAAATGCGTGCGCAAAGCGGTTTGTGTTATGCGATTTTTTTTTTTTGCATTGCGTCTATGGGAAACCAACCAAATGTTCTTACTTTGTTCGGCCTATCCGAGAATTCCGCTTAAGCGAGTTCGCCTTAACGGGAGTCTACTCAGTAGTTCTCGATGATGCCCATCAAAATTCTAATTGAAACCATCCCTTTAAAATCAATAATTAACAATTTAATTACTCAAAATTAATTAATTACCCGATTATATTGAAAGCTAATAATTTTCCTTCATGGGCCCTTTGACACAGACCACTACTGCCTCAACCTTTTCCCGTGCGATTCGTAGTTTTCGCAGGAGCAATTTTGCCCGCATTTCTGGAAACACGCCTGTATATTACTAATCACAAGCAGCTGTGCCACAGGTGAAACATTGGTGAAATGTATGAGATAGCTATATTCATCACTCAAAAATGTTGTCTATCATGAACTGCATAGAAAGCACGTGACACTTTAAAACAGAAGTTTGTTCATCCAGCGAAAACATTGTCTATTGTGGACCCTTAGCCCCGTCGAGCGCACTTCCTACCGAGCACCGGTGCACCCTCGAGAAGCAACACCCGCGGAAGAGAGCTCTGCGAGTGTTGCTTCTCCACGGTGCACCGGTGCTCGGTAGGAAGTGCGCTCGACGGGGCCGCGAGAACGAAAAGTGTGAATTACACGAAAACGCCGTTTGAATTAAGCGGCTTATCAATTCATAAAAAACCTAGTGGGATACCTAAAATTTTTAAATTTTGTTTTAAATTAACCAAAAGTATGAAACATCCGAGTTTGAATTATTGCGAGTCCACCGTATAATCCGTTCCAAATTAGGTCCAGCAGCAGCCAATGCCACAAACCGACGTAGCCAGTGGAGCGGTGCCAAAGGTGCGTTGTCGCGACGCCCGTCGTCTTTGTGCGTCTGCCATCAAAAACTAAGCCGATTACGCACAGAAAAAAAGCGCAAGAGCACGGCCCATTCGCCATGCGTTATTAGTTCAGCCGGCGATAGCAAAGACGACAAGCACCTCGACGACGCACTTTGGGCGCCTCTCGATTGACGCCGTCAGATCGTGGCGTTGGCTGCGTTTGTACTTGGAGGGAAACAGAGTATGGCAGCATTTGCGATGTGGAACGGAAAAGGCATTCTAAACTATACGCATTTGGAATGCCTCTGGTAGCTGCCAAAGAGACGGCCAATCTTTTTTTGCTCGTGCCGAGAGACGAGCATTCCCGGGTAGCTCACCAGAGAAAGGCCCAACTCGCCCCAAGTTTATCAATCCTAGGGGCCTAGCTCGGGCCTAATATGGTTTCGCTCCGAGATGTTAGTTAGTGCCGAAGTACTTTTTTTTACTTTTATATGGCTTTTTTCTGGTTTGCCAAACAATTGCCAAAGTGGCACACTTCAGCCAAAGATACCACGAATCAACCGAACAGCCAAACAACCACCAGTGAAGCCCAATCCTAAGACTTCTTTGGCGATTTAAGCCCAAAGACGCCATTTGACAGCCAAACAAAATTAGCAACAAAGCCTAACTTCGGCAGTTGTTGGGCAAACTACGGCCAAGACATCCAGACTCTGGCCAAAAGAAGGTGAAGTTGGGCTCTACCTTGACTTCTTCGATCTTCGTAAGGCCCAAAATTCCCGAACAAAAGCCAAATTTCGGCCCGAGGAGCTGCGCTACCCCAGCGGCAACCTGAGGAGAGTCCCGGCATCCACGCAGGAAGCAGCTGTCCCAGCTGTGGCAAGATGCGGTCGACTTCCTCGGCCGCAACGAGTCCCGGGTGCGGACGGAGCGGCAGCACATCGACGGCGAGAGCTACCTGGTCTGGCGGTGGCTGGGGGGTGCGGCGAGTCCGCCCGGGTCCCCCTCCGCCACCCCTCCGCGCGCCAAGGTGTGGCAGGGCAGGGCCTTCGAGAGCCCCGGCAGTGGCCTGCCCGGCGGGGCCACGGGCGGCAGCGCGCTTCCCTACGTGCCCGCCACTTGCCTCAAGATCCGCAACATGTTCGACCTGGAAGTGTGAGTGGATTCCTCGCCCGCGAAAGAATTTGAGTGCGACATCCGATGGCACGACATTCTGGCTTTTGCGAGGCCATTTGTTACAACTTTGTTTCCACTTTCGATGTGTGGGCAGAATAGGATGCTAAATGCACCGGCCGGAGGTGCATTCCTGGCACTGCAGCTCAACGTGTCGCTTTTCTCACGAAACCTATCCCTAAACACGGGTTTTCAAACTTTTCAATGTCGAGAAACTCCTATTTACCGAGGCTGGTAGCCGAGAAAGTTCTCAGCGTTGGTGCAGTAAAGCAGTTCGGGAGCTTACTGACCTTGCAAACAGCAACTCACAACTCGAAGTTGAGACGGTCGAGGAAGCGCGGGGAACTTGTGGGGGTGCTCTGGGGAACCCAAGAAAGTGCTTTGGGGAGCCCATGGGGGTGCTCTGGGGAGCCCATGGGGCTGTTCTGGGGAACCAATGGGGGTGCTCTGGGGAACCCATGGGCGTGCTCTGGGAAATCTTTGGACGTCCTCTGGGGAACCCATGGAAGTGCTCTGAGGAGCCCATGGGGGTGCTCTGGGGGGCCCATCGGGGTGCTCTGGGGAGACCATGGGGGTGCTCTGGGGAACCCATGGGGGTGCTCTGGGGAACCCATGGAAGTGCTCTGGGGAGCCATGGGGATGCTCCGGGGTCCTCTGGGCAACCAATGGGGGTGCTCTGAGAAACCCATGGGTGTGCTCTGAGGAACCCATTGAAGTGGTTGCAGAACCCATGGAGGTGCTCTGGGGAACCCATGAGGGTGCACTGGGGAACCCATGAGGGTGCACTGGGGAACCGAGGGGGTGCTTTGGAAAACACTTGAGGGGCTCTGGGGAACCCATGGGGTTGCTCTGGAGAACCCATGGGGGTGCTTGGGGAACCCCTGTGCAGTGGTGTACCAACTTGTTCTTGAGTTTGGGGCATACCAGACCCCCCCTCCCCCCAGGGCCGGGGGTCGGTGCCCTTGATATCCTTTGGGCGCTGCCAGGCAGTGTTTGCCCTGCCCAGTGGCAGCTGTTTCAGGGGGGGGCAAAACATGCCTTGCCCCCCCCCCCCCCCCCATTCTGAGAACTGGGGAGCAAGCTTGGCCCCCCCCCGTTTGGTATACCCATGCCCCCGTGTGCCTAGGAGCCCATTTTGAGAACCCGTGCTGTTACATATCCTGTGTTAAAATTTCCCTTGCTGTGTCCTCCGAATGAAGTTACAGTAAAACCTCGATAAGACGTAGTTCGATGGGAACGCGGATAAAGTACGCGCAAAGCGGTAGTACGGCTTAAGAGAAAATGACAAATACGCACCACCTACCGTATTTACTCGATTCTCTAAGCCGGCATCAATTCTAGGCCGACCCTCCAAAACGGCGAAGCCGAAAAAAAAAAAAAAAATCCTTGATTCTAGGTTGACCAGAAAGGAACGGTAAAACACCATAAATTAAACACAGAACGGCATTTATTTCTGATATAAAATACTAGATCGGCCACGGAGCCGACGGGGGTGTTAGCGGTTTATGTTCGCGTCTTCAAACAGAGACGCGAGCAACGCCGCGAGTCGCCGTGAGCAACAAACAAAAGTAAACTTTTTTTTTTGTGCATGTGTGCGCGCGTCCGCGAAGGAGAGAAGGGAGGGGAGAAGGAGCAAGGTGCATGGCTGGCATGGTGCATTGCGTCCTTCTCCCTCCCTTTCCCCCCTTCCATAGCGAGGGCATGTGGGAGCTGCGCGGCAACGGAGTGTTGAGCGGAGGCGCGAAACTCGACATATGCGTGTTGCGTATGCGCGCGAGCGGCGGCCACGGGGGGAAGGGGAGTGGGAGGGGGGGAGGCAGGGCAGCAAGAGAAATCCCGTTCAGAAAACCGCAACTATGCGCAACCAATCGCAAGTTCGGAACCTCCTGCGCAGCTCGCCAAGCCAGCCAAGCCTGCGACGTCAACAACACTGTTCGGAGGAGCTCCGCACCTCCTCTCCCACTAGCCGGGCCCGTAAACTGTGTAAACTGCGTCAACTACCGCCACTGCACTGGTCCCCCGCCAGCGACATTGCCGATGTTCGTTGGTTCGCCTGCTCAACGGCGGCGAGTTGCGCGGCGCCGAGCCAGCCGAACTCGCGCCCCCGCTGCCCTCGCCCTCACGCTGGGTCGGCTTCGCGTGTTCGCTCCCGCGTTGCTTCTGGTGCGCGGCGGCCCGGCCGCACGCTGGCAGCAACTTCTAACTTAGTACGTACCGGGAAGTGAAAACAGTGCGCGTTGACCGGTAAGTACACGATAAGCAACTACGCATTAAGCGGGCATTGAATGCATTAGGTTTAACGGGAGACATGTCGGGGATCTGACTAAGCTACTTTTAAAGCCAAACTACGGCTTATGCGGGCACGTGGTACCGAGGTTTTACTGTACTGTGGCGGCAGCGCCTCGCACTCCGCTGCTTACGGACTACACACTGTCATACTACACACAGGCATGTTCCCCCTAAATTTGGCGTCGTGGCAGAAAAATGCACGAAGCATTTTCCTGCCAAATTTAGCGAGGAAATATTTTTGCCTAGCAGAACGGTGTGTTCTGACACTACAACTTGATGTGACATTGTGGTCATGTTAGTGTACAGTCTGTGGGCAGCAGAGTGTGCTGCGCCGCAGCTGTGACATCACGTCACGCAACACCGCGGCATCATGGGGCACTGTGATGTAACGAGGATCGCGACTCTGCAACTCATGCCTCCTTGCCTCATCGCATGCGAGGGTCTCTGAGAGCGGATAATCCGCTAAAACACGATTGACGGGTCTTTACGGGTTATAATTTTGCTTCAAGTACCAAACTTCTTTGGCATAAATAAAGGTGCGGTGAAACACGTTTGCACAGAGTTTGGGAACCAAGAGTCGAAGGCATCGGATGTCTCTAGAGCAACGATACAGCAGCGCTAAGAGTCGTAAACTCTCACGTCATCTTTGACCGTCGCAATTTTCCGTCCCGCAGAGAGTATGAGTGTGACTGGCCGGTGCAGATCCGGAACGCCATCCTGGAAAAGTGCGAGGGCAACCAGGGCATAGTCCATCTTCAGGTCGACACCGCCTCCAAAGAGGTACGGCATCGCCTCATATTCGTCTCCCCGAATGCACTTAGGGCCGCCACGTTTCGGCACACCTACCGCGTTCACTCCGATGAAGGCCACGCTCTTCGAAAAACTGGGCCCGCACATCCTACTGCGAACGACTCCACTCCGCTTCGCTTCATCTGCATGCCCATATTCACGGACGAGGTGAGAACGGCAGGCAGGATCTTCGGTTGTCCTGCCTCCAACGCAAACTTCCTACCTTCGACAACGCTTCAACGTCTCACGCACCTCGAGCACACACGCGCAGCGCGGCGGAAGACACGAAGTGCGTGCCGGAGGCCAGGCATTCAAAAGACGTGCTCTGTCGTTCTCATTTTGTGGACGACCGTGGCAGAAGCCACAAAAGCGAGCTCCGGGCTTCCGGCGACCCTGCCGAGCACGCGCGCTCGTGTGGTGCAAGCATCATTCGGGTTGGGGTAACGCGCTAGTGCTTGTAACTCCGGCATCGCTCGCACATAAGGTGAAACAGGCCATATTCGTTGCAATCCTGAGTAAGAGCCGAAAAAAGGACGAGGCAAAAGAAACGTTCGCACGAAAGCGCTACCTGTGCTCCAATGATATAATAGATTGATCTCACTAGCCAGTTTGACTACGCCTCTGCTGCCACAATGCATCGAGGGAACTTTAGTCTTTCTGCACGTGCGACAACCTCGCTGGAGCTCTGTGTGAGTAGGGCACGAGAGGGCAAGTGTCCTCCCGTTCACTGCCGTCTGCCTTCTGTGAACTAAAGCTATGGCGGCGTCACGCATGTGCCAAACACTTAGCGAGATCGGTCTATTGTGTTTTGTGCATGTTTAGATTGCCGGAAGTTAGTCTCTCTCAACGAGCAACCCGTCTCTCAGCTGTGGACGAGAAATTTAGCCGGTGCGGTACAACCACTAGCTCGGAGGTTTTTTCGCGCCACACAGTAGTGATGCGCGGCCGCATGCCGGTACCCTGCCCACCCAGATCGAAACGGGCAGGGGGAGGATTGGGTCCGGGATCCCCCTCTCCGCACCCTTCGTGCTACGGTGCATCGACGCGCTCAGCCACCGACCCCACTACCCATGCTCCAACGTTGAGCCTGACTTTTTGCATGGTTCGGATCCACTGTGGAATGCATCGGATTCGGCCTCGGACGATCCAGGTGCAGGTTGCCTTGGCTCATACCACAGGCTGCAGTCGGATCTGTATTCTCTAACTGAAGATCGATGCGCAGGCCCTGTTTCTAAGAGGGGCTGTCATTACATTAGTGCTGTGAAGCAGGCTACAAAACAGACTTGAAAAGCAAAAGGGTAGGTAATATTTTTGCTTTCGACGTGGCGGGTGTTAGTGGTGCGGAGGTCCCTTGAGAAACATATCAACGAGGTTCTGCTGTAGTTACGGTCAACTTCAACGCAGCATGGCAAGTCCGAAGCATCTCATTGCTCTGCGGCCGACGGGAGCGCGGCATCGTTCGGCGAGAACGGTGAAGATTTAATCGAGGAGCGTGGATGCAAGAAGCCACGCCCCGCGTTTCTTGTGCAGTCAGTGACCATAGTCGGGTCTTTGTCTTTTGGTGTCGCCGTGGGAAGTTGGCACGTGGGCGACTCTGGATTCCCCAGTGGGGAAAACTGGACCAATCTTTTCTCTGACTTTTTCTCTTTGCATGCCAGGGCTGCGTGTACATGAAGTGTAGCAGCTTGGAAGCAGCAGGACAGGCGTACCGGGCATTGCATGGCTCCTGGTTCGACGGTGAGTGCTCGTCCGGGGGCGCGAATGAGGCACGGGTCGCCAGAGAGTGACCGCACCCAAATCGAGCTCCGGACAGATCCTCTGTCTGTTCATTGGGGCTGTGGGCTCTCGGTGGCATCCTTCGGCGCTTGCCTTGTACTGTGTGACCTATCTAAATGACCGACTCCTTAGTTCTGCAAAACTGTAAATTAATGTCAATTCTTCTTTTCTTTTCTCTTAAAGGGCAACTCCGGCCAAAACTCGAAATGAAATAAATTACTGTTATCGTTGTAGTGACACAAAATACGACCCCAGCCAAAATATTACGTCCGTGAAGCGCCGCATTCTCAACTAATGCCGATAATAAAAATACGACCCGCCGCGACCCGCTGCTCCTTAGCGGGCGGACAGCGGGTTGCCGATCGCTAAAGCAGCATTGAACCGTAACGTCAGTATCGTTCTCTTTTTTCCCTCCGGTCCGGGCGTTCGCGGAGTGCGCTTCTTTGGGCCGCTACCACCGCTACTTCGGCTTGGGATTGGCGTGTTTAGCCGTTGCTTTTATCTGTAGCCCGTGTAGCTTCGGTATAGCCTTTTGTTTATTTGCTTGTGAGGACTCCAAGACTCGTTTTAGCGAGCAACTCGGTGCGCCCAAGACTGCCCAGCTGCTCCTCGAAAGATGCCGAGTGCAACTTGTAGTGCTGTCGGCCTGCGCAACACGGAGGTGCTTTTTCACAAGTTTCCAACGGACCGTAAGTTGGAGAAGGTGTGGGTGAACGCTGTTCGACGAGTGGAGTTTGGACTTCGGCTTTTACGCGCCCGAGGAAAAAAAGAACGAAAAAACAGACGTGCACAGCCCAGCACACGTGTGTTCGGGCACCACGGCCCGCGCCAGAGAGCCGCTAAGCTTCGTGTCTGGGACTGACCCGCAGCGCGAAAGCGAGAAGGCCCCCAGTACTGTACGTCAATGGCAGCGCGGAGTAGAGCAACGCCGCTTCATCCACGGAGCCCCGATGCCAATTTAGGCCTAGCGACGAGTACGGAAGACTGTACACACGGCGACAGCCGCCGAGTACGGCACCGAATGAGTTCACTCGTTTCCCAGTCGCTAGCTTTTAAGTATACAAGCGACAAGTACGACAGAGCGCACGCACGGCGGCGGCCGCCGAGTACGGCACCATACGAGTTCACGGGTTTTCCAGTCGCTAGCTTTTGGGTATACGCACTAACTCTTGCTACATATGCTGGATAACTACCACGTATACAGAATTAAAACAAAATCAGCTTACCTCCTATCTTTAGACGGCTAGCGCAACAGAGGTAGGTGCTGCTCGGCCTGCATACTCGTTGAACGAGAACGATCCTGACGTCACGTTCACATAGCGGCTGATTTTCAGTGTTGCCGGGGCCTCGAGCGGCTAGTTTCGGTTTTGTTGGCTGCGCCCCAAACAAAACTTTGAGGCGTCGATATCTTTAAAACTATGCACAATAACGAGAAAAAAATTACACCTTGCAATTCAGGGACGCTGACTGCACTAAAAACAGTCATAATCCCAAAATCGAAAGTATGGACCGGAGTTGCCCTTTAAGTAGGCGAGAGGTACTGAAACTTTTACAGCGGAGCTGTTAAGGGCTAGTTTTCAGAGTTTCGTGTGTGTCACCAAATAAATGTCGATACAAAACTCGGGACAGCTACCGCCATCTATTTATTTATTTATTTATTCAAAATACCTCAAAGGCCCGGTGGGCATTACATGAGGGGGGGTTATTTTCCAACAAAGGCATATAGTACAACGCAAAAACATTGAAACAAAAGAATAACTGAAATTAGAACATATTGGTGTGCGACAAACGACGACAATAAGCACAGGACAATAACTAAACGTAGTTAAATCAGTCATGGGAAACACTTTGGGACAAAATAACATAATACAATGCTAATAATAACAGAGCACCGAATAATGTCAGCTTGCATACTAGCCTGGGATGAGAAAGAAGTTAGTAAGGGCGCTGCGAAACATTTTTACATCAGATATGGTGACAATGTCGTCGGGAAGACCGTTCCAGTGTTTGATGGCTTGAGGAAGTGCTGAGTTATTAAATGCTAACGTTGAACCAAAAAGGCGTTTAAAGCTTTTGCTGTTATTTTGACGATGTGACACTCTATTCGGTGGTTCTAAAAGTGATGAGCTGGAAAGACCGGGGTTATAATGCAACCGATGAAGTAAGCAAAGAAGTGTGATTAGTCGACGAGTCTCGAGGGGATGAATAGAGTTATTTTGCTTAAGAAGGGAGACGCTGGCAAATCGGGAATAAGATGATGATATGAATCGGGCAGCACGGTTTTGGACAGATTCTAACTGGTTAATTAAGTACTTCTGATGAGGATTCCAGATAGGTGAAGCGTATTCTAGTTTTGGGCGTACGTAGGTATTATAGGCTAGATGGCGTAGATGTGCGGGTGCGGCTTTTAGGTTTCGCTTTAGGTACCCGAGAGTATGTGACGATTCAGCAGTTGTAATGTTAATGTGGGTGACCCAAGAAAGATTCGAGGTCAGATGCACGCCGAGGTACTTGTAAGATGAGACAGCAGGTAGAGAAGCGTTATTTAGGGCATGAGTGATGGCGGCAACCAGACAACCGGCTTGCTCGTTGTCTCGGTGTCGCCGGCGCTTGTAGGTGGCAGCAACCTTTCCAGCCTTTCCACTCTGGTTTTCACCAAAGCGGAAAGGCTGAATTTCTCTAAACGTCGTCCTAGAAGTCGTTCTAGAGGACGACTTCTAGGATGCCTAGAGGACACCTGGGAGACTAGGACGCCTAGAGAACTAGAAGATGCCTCAAGGACGGTGTCCTCTATGCGTCGTCCTCGAGGTCATCCTAAAAGTCGTCCTTGAGGTCGTTCATGACGTCATCCTCGAGGTCGTCCTAGAAGTCGTCCTTGAGGTCGTCCTAGACGTCGTCCCTGAGGTCGTTCTACGTGTCGTCCTCGAGGTCGTCCTAGAAGTTGTCTTTGAGATCGTCCTTGATGTCTGTGGGGTCGTCCTAGACGTCGTCCTTTAGGCGTTGTCCTTGAGGTCGTTCAACCATAGTACAGCTTTGCTGGTCTTTCTTCTTCACCAGAGTGGAAAGACTGAAAGTTTTTTTGATCTTGAGGAACCCCGTATGTGCCTTCAGTGGCATTGATGCGACGAAACAGTGCAGAAGCCCACGGACCTCGTAAACAATAATGCACGTGCAGTCGCACCCGTTTATAACGAACCCGGATATGGCGAATTACCGTCTATGTCAGACGCCCAAACATTTCGAATGAAAATGCGCATAAAATGTACTTCTATAACGAACATCCTATTTGCTTTATGGAGCTCTGAAACAGAAAACGGCCCTAAACGCGGAAACGCCTGTCCTATTTTTACATAGAAAAAAAGGGGGGGGGGCTTTAACGTGACTTGCTGCACCGACACGCTATGGTTTTTAAGCCAATGGAATAACTTCTCTGCTGGTGCCCGAAGTCCCGACTTGAGATTATGACGCGCAGACGGCCAACCCGACCTCTCTACAAGCGGCAGTCTCAACCAGCTTCAGCATGAATCTTGTTCTTGTTGGAGTTTATTACGCACGCAAGCGCACAAATGCTTGACGAGAGAGCTTTGTTGTTTCCAGTCGCACGAAGCAGGTGGCGTGCTCCTCCACGGTTCCGCTGGTTTCGTTTAGGTTTTGGTATTGAGGAAGGAAAATCTCCTTCAATAACATGCCTGCCATACTGCCAGCCCTAAATCTAAAGAACGGGCGCTTGTGCCTCGCTCGTATTCGACGCGCCTCGTGCGGCATCTCGGAGAAAAGGGTGAGCGACTTCTATCTGCGTCGTGCAACTCTAGATGCTCCAATCTAGCTGATGTCCTAGCAGAAGAAACAGCTGAACTGGAATTGCTTCCTGTTTTATCTATTAGCCCACCTAGCGCATTATCAGTTACGTTTTGTAGAATGAAGTGTCGTTTTGTGACCCTCCGAAGCGCCTACACTTCAGTGTTTACCGCACATTTCACGTCAGTATGTTGCATTTCAAACTCCCGGCATTCAAATTCGCTATACGAAAGTTCCAACGTAACAAACTGTTTGATATGTCAAACTAATTTGAGCATACGAAGGAGTTTGTTACAGACGAGTTCGACTGCACTAGGGTCCGTTTGGTTCATAGTTACGTGTCGGTCAGCGGCTCAAATCTGCTAAAACGGTTCTTAAACTGGGGAAACCATTTACTTAGAGACAGTGGCGCTCGAGGAAATTTCGAGAATTGGGGGATCCCATGAGGGTAAACTCCTGGTTTAACCCAGTTTGAAAACGCATGAAGGAGGCTATCCTTCGTTCACCCCTAAATGGTGGGAACCACGCTCTTGCGGACCAATCGGCCGCCTCTTTTTCATCGCCTGACCCTGCTCTCTGCACGCGGGTATGTGTGAGGGTGTGATCACGTGGCGGAAGATGGACGAGCAACCACCAAGCACGCAGCCTCCACTGCCCTGTTATCTTAGCAAAGAACGGAGTATAGTTTTTGCGGCCGTGGCGAGTCTCTTATAACTTGGCTGGAAAAGGTAACAGCACCGGGAGCCAACGGAAGAGTGGTGGAACGAGCGGACCAAGCGACTTACAACTTCAAGTTTAGTCGAAGCATAACGGGGCCAAGAAAGTCCACTTCGTTCCGAATCGTGCACGCTCGTGAAAAAAACTCTCGGCTGCTAATTTACACTCGCGAGGAACAACGGAGGGGGCGCCGACACATCTGTGCCCCCTTTTATCTTGACATGAAACGCGTTTCTGAAAGCGTATATTTTATGCGCATGTGTCAATACATCACAGCTCACTATGTCATAGCTGATTGTGTCACACATCGCCTGCCAAATTCAGCAGATTTCATCGCCTTGGTACTTCTCAAACCTTGGGGTAAAGTTTAACTGGAATGACGTAATGTGTGTATGTGTGGATTTTCTGGATTGTACTTTAGTAGCAAACTGCATTGCTTGCAGAGTGGCCATTTAAATGTCCATTTTTTAATTATTTTCATTCTAAAATTTTGCCCGGAATGGAACGGGAATGTAATGGGCCCGGTTCTTTTTTTTTCTTTTTTTTCTTTTTGAGGGTGGGGGGGGGGGGGGAGGGGGAAGGGGGGCGGGTTTAAATAAAATGAGCGGGAAACTCGTAGCCCGCGTGGAGCTTTAACAGACTTATACGCAAAAAGTGCAATACAAAAAACAAGCGTCAAGGCAAAGAGCAGAGGGGGGGAGGGGGGGGGTTGGCGGAGGAGCCGTCTACAGACGCGCAGACGCTTCGCTGGCGTTACACGAGCGCCACGCACGAACTGGCTATTTCTACGTCTTATCAAACAAACACGCTGGATGCGTATGTCCTAAAAGCCAAAGGCAAAAAAGTTTGCAAAAAAAAGAAAATGAGTGGATTTAAGTTTTGCTGTTTGTTGCGAGCCACGTGGTCGCGAAACCGATGTTTTAAACAAGCATCGACAAATCAAGGGGCTTTCTCGATGTTTGCAGTACAATGTAAACAAACACTTAGTGCCACCAGCGCTCCGCTTAGTAAAATCCGTGCTTTTTTGAGGCATTTAGCATTTTTTGCAATTGTCTTGGCGTTTGATAATGTCAGATTTATGCTGCTTATGCCGGCAACACAATGCAGCTGTCAAGTACCAATTTTTACGTCTAGGAATTAGAGGAATGGAATGGAACGATTCAGCCATTCCAGGAGTGGGAATGGGCCCAGTGTCCCCATTCGTAGGAGTTGAAAGGAATGGAATTATCGAAAACTCTAATTCCCCGGAACGAAATTGAAATGGAATGGGGGTGCCCATTCCGCAACAGGTCAAGAAGTGTAGATTCAGATATTGGTTGCTCTGTTTGGACGAAGTGAAAATGCTCTTAGATGTATTTTCGTCTTTGTTGAAGTTGCTTTTAATATGTACCTTTCAAAATACTGTGCCCAGGTTGTAGTAGTCACTATCCCATTCAAGGGGCACTCAGACAGAGTTATACTTCGTTTCACCTTATGTGCGAGCGAAGGCAAAGCTGGAAGCGCGAGTATGAAAGCTCCGTGCGTTCAGGCTTTGCTCGAGCGCGCGAGCTGGGGAGAAACGCAAAAAGCGCTGGTCTCGCGCTTCTAGCTTTGCATACCTGCCAACCTGTGGACTTTCAAATTCGTAAAACTCCCGCGGCCGCGGGGGGGGGGGAGGGGGTGTCACGCGAAGCGATGTGCAGCTTAATGTCAGCCTTGAAACCGTGCGAAACGCTTACATCACATGTGCACGTGCTACAGAATCGCAACTTCTCTCCCATTTTGGACCGCACGAAGCACGGGAATTCCAACGTGTAGCTCTTCAGGAACACCAGAAAGTACCTCTTTTTAGGTTTCAAGTTCGCCATATCGCCGAAAAGCCACCGCGACCAGGGGAATGCTACGATTTCACGTGCAACAAACACAGACACCCCACTTCTCGCATCAATACTGGCCGAAACAGAGAGGCCCAACTATTCCACTGTGGGCCCAACCACGACCTGAACACGCCGAACAAACGTGCGCCGCCGAACACACGAACAAAGGCTCTGGGCTTTGGATTGGTTTTGGACGTTTTGGATCCGTGGCCACCGGATAGACTGATAGTAAGAAACACGACGCTGCCGTGGACGGTAGCTTCGTCCTCTTGTGGCGGTAGTGCAAAGTACCGCCAGCAACAGTTTTACAAAAAAATGTAAAAAAAAAAATTAACTTTTTTTTATATAGTCTTTTTCGTAAGATTTGAAGCAAGATTCGTAAAATCGCAAAAGTCAGTCTTAATTCGTACATTTTACGAAAAATTCGGAAGAGTTGGCAGGTATGGCTTTGGCTTCGCTCGCAGATAAGGTGAAACGAAGTATAGTACCTATTGCCTAAAGTTTGACTACCGTAAAATACCGCGCAAGCACCCACTTTGTTCAAGCGCCCACTATTAACATTTCCCAAACTTGGGAATTCTGCAGACTACACGTTAAGAGGGGGCGCACCTCAGAGCCCCATAGAGAATACATGAGGTTTTTGGCCAACTTAGAAAAATTCGCACATAATAACGGCTGCGCGGATTTTCTTGAAAATTTCGGCTTTAAAGACATTGAGGCATTATCGAGACATTAAGCGGAACAACTGTTTTATTATAAATTTAAATGTACCGTAAAATTCCGAGCGAACGCCCACCCAAAATGAAGAGATAAATGGTGAAAAACATGGGGTGGGCTATCTTTGGGGATGCCTCAGCAAACTTTTTTCAGAAATAATGATAAGAACCGGGGGCACCCGCTACAAACCGCGTGACGCGGGAACTGATACTGCAGATCACGGACACGGCGAATACGCGTTTCGCGATTCGATAAACACGCCGGAATTCACTACGAACTCCTGTGTCACGGGAAAGGATACCGCAGGTTGCAGACGTAGCAGATTCGCGTGTTTCACAGCGCGATGGACTCGCGGAAACCCGCCGAGAACTCGCATCTCACGGGAATGGATACCGCGGAAACCGATATTGCGTGCGCAGATCGCGGACTCAAACGCGGGAATCCACTGCAAACCCGCATGTCACGGAAACAAATCAAGCAGATCGCGGCCGCAGCAGAATTGCATTTCACGATGCAATAATACACGCGGAACAACTCGCGCGTGTTACAGCTAGGAATCTATATCGCGGGCAAAAACACGGGAATCCGCTAAAAACTCGGGAACGGTCGCTAACGCAGCAGATTCGCATTTCACGCGCGCAGATCGCAGACAAAAACGCGGGACCGCAGATCGCGCCGTTGACGCGCGATTCCCGTCGGACATCGCGTGACGTCCGGCGGGAATCGGGGGGAGGGCGATGTATCGGAATACCGTTCCCAACAGATGTTGGACAAAAATGGGGGGGTGGGCGATCCTTCAAACGTGGGCGTTCGCTCGGAATTTTACGGTATTCTTAAAAAAATCATGAAAATGGTCGAAATCGGCTAATTCGGCACTCTTGTGTTCGGAGCGAATTTACAAAATTATCTAAAGGCAAACAGAAAAAGTATTTCGCTTAATGTCTTCTAAATTTATTACGGAATCGAATAATATTGAAATTGTTCACGTAAGTCTATCTGTTCCGTAACTACAGCGAATATAAAGAACCAAGGTGTCGGTGCTTGTTTTCATTGTTTTTAAGGTACCTCTCTCTCCCGTGAGGTGGCGCTCGCTGTCCACGAAATGCGAAATCGTCCTTTCGGCGATCGGCCGGATCGGCACTGTGCAAGGTATTCTTCCGCGCCCGTATCCTGTTTCATTCTGCACGCCGAGGCGTCAGTGTGCGTGTCTCGCTTTTCTGGTTCTCGGTGGATAGGTCTCCGTGTTTTCGCACGTGGCAAATTCACCTTGGAGCTATGGGTCGAAGACAACCTTCCTATGGCAAGCGAACGCGCCCGAAAAGGTTTCAATGTAAGCGTGTCCTCGCGGAAGCTGCGGTTGATAAGGGTGGTGATTTTGAGCGCTCGTTTGGTAGCCCGCATGGTTCCGTGTCCGGGAGCAACGACGGCAATGCTGAAGCGGTGACCGCGGAAGACTTAGCGTCCAGGCTCCCTGAGGGAGGATCGGTATGTTCCGTAGCGGCCGAAGTCAGTTCTTCCGAGAGCTCAGGAGAAGCTAGAACGAGCTTCCTTGTAAATGCTGGAGCTCTCGAAGCTTCGGGTAACGCACAACCACCGGGTGACGTGCAAGCAGCCACATCCGTATTAGAAGGTCGTCGCGTCGTCGACATTGGGCATTTCTTTCAGTCCGTGCAGGAAAGCTGTGAACATGCCCCGTTCAGTTGCACGCTCGCCGACATGATCTTCGTATCGGAACAGAAATGCGGTCTGCGTAGTTCCTTCACGTTTCGTTGCAACATGTGCAACAAAAAGTCTGTCATTGAGTCGGAGTTGCCTTCTCGACGAGCATGGAGGAGCCATCGTGTTCCATTAACTATTGTTGAAGTTATCGTTCAATGAAGCCCTAAAAAAGTATGATGTAGTTTGTATAGACATCAAGATCTATTCACAAATGCGGTTTGACGTTGTTTAATTCACGTGTATATACAAGTGTAGCAATAAATGAGTTATTTGTGCATACATGTTTAAAAAAAATGTTTGCTATTCGACATAGGCCGTTGGGAGAAGGATGTGTTCAGATTTTTCTTCATGAGCGCAACTACACCTGACGGAATAAATAGTGACGATTTCGTCGTCTTAGTGGTGAGCAGGTGATTTCTTGCTCGAATAAATCATGTCATTTCACAAACCAAGTTTTGTGACATATGCTTTTCCAATGTCTGGTCACTATTTCGGAAACCTTTCAGTCCAAACGAGTATACTTCTGTTTGTTTTTGCTAGCTTAGGAAGGGGTCACAGAGCCTATATTCTTATCTTCCTCCAGGACAGACGTACAGAGTCATACCGCAACACGCATATGTGGAACACACAGAGCTATCGCTCTCCTGTTGGCGGTACAGTAGCAGACGACACAACGTAGCTCCGTGGTCTATCGAGGGCATGGCTTTTTGCCCTCGCCCACGCAGCCTCCGTGGGCGAGGGCAGGGGCGTGGGCGTGCAGCTGCGGCCGTTGAAGACTAGGGAAATGGCCTTGAAGAACCGAAAAATGGTATCTTGTATATAATAATCACATGCCGTTAGTATTCTCTAGTTGCTAAGCCAAACAAATATTTGCAGCTTGTGAGAATATGTTTGCGTGACGATTCACCGTTCGCGCTACTGACGGATGTTAGCGATTCCTTCATGTTCGTGGCTCGCAGTTATCGGTATCCTCTCCGAGTGACTTCACCATATATTTTTGTTTTGCTTGCAGGGCGTTGTAAAAATCACAAACACTCGAGAAAAAAAAAGTCTTATTGAGTACGCGTGATTTTGGGCGTCGCAGCTCTAAAGATGCCCGATAAATGTCGTCCAGCTTGGGGAGAAACTAATCCTTTTTGTTGGAAGTTTGACTAGCGTATGCTCGCAGCTCGTTTCCTGTCTGTTTTGTTTATACTCCGTTTCACCGTAATTTGGCAACCCTCAGTCAGAGCTGCTGTGAGGAAATCACAGTCGCGGAGCAAAGCACGTGACAGCTACTTTCAGGAGCAGTACTATGGTGCCTGGAGCGCGTCTCCGACTGGTGTGTTTAGCGTCTATATGCTGCCCATACATCAAAAGTGGTCCCGAAGTGGCAAGAAATGACGTCACAGAAGCCGGAGGGTCATGCTGTTGCATCTCGCGATCCTGGCGATTCATCGTAGAAATGCTGGCGAAAAGCACGAGCGAACGCAAGTGTCGCTGTCGTCATGGCGTCCCAACGAAAAGCAATTATGCAATTTAGACGTTTTTGTAATTCGGTAATTTAAATAACTGTATATTTTTTTTAAGGAAGTGAAGACATCATAATTAAATAGGAACTTCCATGCTAAAACATGCAGTGCAAAGGGAAGCCAACTACTTTTTTTTAATGTCCACAAGAAAGAGGCTATGCAGCATCGATCGTACCGTTTTTTCACGCACATTATGTGATGTTTTCGAACACGAAAGTACCGATGTAAAAACGCTGTGGAGACGACATGAAAAAAAAATTTCTTTTTTAAGTGAACCCAGTCTTGTAGTGGAACGGAAAAAAAAAAAAATATATTTAACGATTTTTTACAGTGAACACTTCACCTCTAAGTAGAACTTCAACCAAGTGAGGGTTACGCGCTTTCATGCCCATTTCACCGAAGTTGGGAGAACGATGTATTGCACCTTGGGAATACACATGTGGAGCAGCATGTTTATGTTAGAGGCATTGTGTGCAATCGCTGCGCAGTACCTGCCAAAAGACGATATTATTGGGGCACAGTCTCAACCGTTTTCGTCTACGTGTGCTACGAATACAGCAACTCTGTTCGTAGAAGAAGTGATGAGGAAATGGCGTGCCCTTGAGGATACGATTCTGATTATGAAGTAAAATTTTTAATGAACCAATAATTGCGACCTGTCCGGTCGCCTGGAACCCCGGCAATTACTATCGTTCTCTGGAAAGTTCATTCTAATATTTACAAGTTTTGTGGAGTTCATCGAGCGAATAAGAATGTTCCAACAATGAGCTAAACCTACACGAGTTCCCGAATCCATCACAGCGCTTTTGAATTTTAGTGCCGTAGATAGTTCTGCGAACAGTGTGTACTTGTGTGCAAATATTCGTCTAACAGTTTTGCAACGTTGGAAAGCATCGGATTAATTCAGAATCACTGCGGAGTTGACACTCGGGAAGATAAAAACGGTACTTGGGAGAAACGGACCGTGGCATTTGAGGCAGGGGAACTGCCGCGGGACAAACGTGCTACAATCGCATACCCTTCCAAGGTCATTGCTTGGGACACCAAAAAACCTTTCTTTTCCTCTTTTTTTTAAGGGGGGGGGGGGGGAGGGTTAGGCGCTGATTGTCTTCTTCCTTTGTGGCTTTTGGCAGACGCACAACGAGACTGTCAGAACAAGCGCGGGATTCATTTCTCTGGATGGATGCGGAAAAAAAAATCATGCAAACATGATTTTTTTTTCCTTTTAGTAGTTAGTTGTTCTCGCCTTGACTCGGATCCCAGTGGGTGCGTTGTCGTTGTATGCCCACTATATTTTTTTTTTTTTTTTAGTTTATGGTAATCTTTGCACTGATGGGGACAAAAAAAAGAAAAAGAAAGAAACTGTTTCGATAAAAAAAAAGCACCTGGCCTTCGTTCCCGTGACATGTCGCTCGCTTTCGCGTAGCACCCCTCAATTCTGAAGGCCACCGTGTTTTTCAGGAAAGGAGGTGATTTTAGGTGCGCGCAGGGTTACCAAAGGTGCAGGATTGAGAGCGTCGTAAGAAGAGAGGCGGAGCTCTCTTCTTATCGGGACTCTCTTTTATGGGTCTCCACGTCGCGATTGTCCTACAAAATCAACTTTCATTTATTTCTCGCTCGTGGCTTCCAAGTACTGCGCGCAACTATAGGCTCCTTGCACTGACGTCACATCGCATACTTTTGAACACCATGTAAAAGGAGGTGAGGGAAGCTGCTTTTGTGAGAATTTTGAGTGACAGGTTAATCTTCTATAATCTTCTGGGAGGAGAATAGTGACGCCTGTGCAAATCCGAGAGGCACAAAGGAGGATCCTGATAAGAGGGGAGCTCCTTCTTTCCCTTTTTTCTGGACGGTATCGGAAATGACGTCATGTGCAAGCCACGTATTGAGATTGGGTGTAGTCATAGCTGATTAACACGATGCATATTCTAACACACAATAGTTTTGCGAAATCAAGGTTTCGCTCAAATGGATAACTCACACATACAGTTCGACGCGCCGTATTGACTCGCGAGAGATGCTCCCAACACGGCTGAGTTTGGTGGTGTTCCAGACCTAACATCTAAATTTTGTTGCCTTACCTGTTACTATTTCGCGCGCAATTTGCGCCATATCGAAATGAAAGCGCATGATGAAAGTGAAGCTTGTTTTCCGAAATTTCACGCCAGCTCGTTGTCTTCGCTGGTACCTTGAGCGTTTTCCAGCGATGCGGAGCGTTCAACAAGAAAAATCGTACGATGGCATCATTCGTACACTCATTACTTCTATAACACCAAGCCGCCTCGTATCCTTTTGTTTTTCTTTCATTTCTTTCTGCGCATTACGGCTGTTAAGACGCTAAGTCTGGCTGCACCCTCGAATTTGAACTTAGCTTAGATCAGGGACGGACCAGTTTAAATCAGGAAAATATAATTGACACTGTAGCAAAGTAAATCCATCATATCGATCGGAAATACGATTTGGCACATTCCATCTGAACACATACTGTGCACAGCGAATGCAATACAGAGTCAGCGTGCAAAACGCCGCCACACTACGCTACCATAACATCTGAGCGATTTTTTGCATAGCACCGAGCACGGAAAAGAGAAAACAGTTATTCATTCACATAAACGAAGCAAATATTTTTAAAGCCCGGACACTCCGTACGTCCAATCTAGCTAAGGTTATCAATAGACTCGACCATGTCATTTGTCGGAACAGATAAAAGACGGCAAAAATGATTAGACTGAATAAGTGAATCTAACGCACGTATTTTACCAACCGACGGTCGCGCGCCTTCAATACCATTTCCAGTTGTCACTGCGCACCTTGGACACACTTTGGGGAGCAAAACATATTTACATTGCCGCCCGAGGTCTTTATTGAATGTGTAGTGCTGACCAAAATAAAACGCTAACCTGACTCTCAACCGCTCGCCGCAAAGGACGATTTCGAAAGGGCGGTACTGTACGTCACTTGAGATAGAATACCCAAGCTATAGAAACGAGCGTCGTAAAAAAGGGGACCGACATTTTTATTCCTACCTCCGAAGAGAAACGAGCGCCACCCACTGCATCACCCAGCACACAGGCCGGACTCGGCCACCGCGCGTATTATCACTGAAGTCCGATGCAATGCACACTGAGCTGACTGACCACAGACATACCAAGCGCGCGCGAGGAAGGGAGGGAGAAACTTCCTTCGCCGGGAGAACACAACACATTTTGGGGATCTATTTCACGCAGCGGATAACGCGGGCCTTTTCACACATCGATACTGGCGCCATCTAGAAGTTGCGCGTTCAACCACGTCACGAGCCGCGCGCCATCTGGTGGCTGAAACGGACGAATAAATAGAGGTACCGCGCCCTCTTAAGCGCCCAATTTTGTCTGGACAAGTGCCCATGTCTAGATTAACCCACTTTTTAGTTAAAGTGGGGTGGGTGCTGCCCCTGTGTTTTACGGTAGGTTGTAGTGACACCAGAGGGACACATATTTATTTTAGAAAAGGCACTAAATCTTCATTTAAAATTAATAAAACGATTATCAAGTTTCACCTGGTGGATGCTCCTAAAGCTGCTTGGAACGTCTCTGTGTCAATTGTCGCCCAAAAGCAGCGCCGCTCGGCGCCAAGCTCCGAGCGTGCCAAGCCCATCAAACTTGGCCAAACCGGATTTTCCTTCTCTCCCGTCCCTATTCATCTCCCGCGGCTGGGAAACAGAACGGAAGATGGGGAGAGGGGGTGAAACCAGGAGGAAGAGGGAGGGCAGTTTTGGGGCGTGGGCGGGGGTACTTTGCCTTCGTTCGTGTCGCCCAGTCGGGCATCTTGAACGGCTAGGTCGTAAAGCGTCAACGCCACCAACTGGTGAAGCTTGCGACCACGTCAGGCTCGCCGTTGGCTTGCTCGTACTGGGACGAACGACGTCGCCAAGGTGATGGACCTACCGAGGCGCATCGCTCTGTCTGATGGCTGCTCTTCGAGCGCTTGCCAGAATCGGCCATTTAGAACAAAAAATATAGCCATTGCAAAAATACGAGCCTGCGACTGTAATTAGGAGGTATTGTTGATCATGTTTACCTTATTTCTGATTGTAAGAGGTATATTGTACTTCAGTTGTCAGCTTTTCTCGCGTATCATCTGGCTGTCCGATCACAGCCAGAGCACTGCCCCTCATGCTTCGTCGAGTTCTAACAGAGTCGGGGGGGGGGGGGTCGCGCACAGACTACATTGCGCAAGTTATCAGTCGGGCCGACATTTTGCTCGCTTCATCCCTATTGACGCCGCACATTCTGCCCCGGACAGGAAACCTGATCACGGTGAAGTACCTACGGCTGGAACGCTACCACGAGCGCTTCCCCGAGTCCCAGTACTGCAGGGAACCGCTCAAGCCGAGCAACTCTCTCCGACTCTCGCTGGACGCGAGCAACTCCCCGGAGGAAGACGCCCTCTGAGGGACGACGACGACCACGACGACAGCAGCAGCCACGGACTACTCCGCAACTTCCTCCTCGTTTGTGCACGCGCATCGTTTCTTGTATACCCCTCGTCCCCCTCCTCTCGATGCGCGAGAGAGGAGAGGGCGACATTAAACAGAAAACAAATTGGCCGTCTCTTCGACATTTCCCAAAGGCGTAGCCCGAGCGCGTGGCGTTTACGGTCACTGACGAGGCGAGGACGGCAGGAAGGCACTTCGGTTGTCCCAACTCCAGCTTGAGCTTTCTACGCTCGACGACGCTTTGGCGTCTTGTGCACTCGGAGTGCATGCACACGGAGTGAGAACGACGGGACGTTCGAAAGGCACACCCCGCCGGTCTCACTCTGCCGGCGACTATAGATGCGTTTGCTCGCATCCGCCCTGAACTACGGCCTGCCACAACGATAACGGCTGGCTTGCGCACTGGCGGCTGCTTACGACCAGACAATCTGTAATCCGGTTTTTAAGCGTCTCGCGACCGCTCGTGACTATCTGTGCAGCGGCGCATTCACAAGAAACTTAAAGGGGACCTCCGCCGATTTTTTTTATAGCCTTTCAATTTGGTGGTAAATTGGCAGACCGCATCAGTAACCCTTTCTAAACTAATAGCCAAAATATTTTATAAAAATAAAATTTTTCGGTGAAGTTATTAAATTGTCGAGTTACGCCGGCGGCGAGGGTTCCAGGAGGCGACTCTCTATGGGCAACAACGAAAAATCGCTACTTTTTCCTACCCGTGTACGTCACCGACAGGCAAGCGGACAAGCGATCCAGGCAGCTGTGAAGCGGCTTTTCAGGCGTCAGCGATCGAGATTATCTTTTCACAGCTTCGAAGTTGAAAGTTACTTTGTAATGGATAGCAATCTGTGCTCCGCGGTGGATTGTAGGAACACTGCCAGGAAAAGCTTCTCTTTTACCCTTGTTTTCGTGGAAGAAAGAAATTGCACTCTCTGGCAGCAATGGAGGCCAGCCACATCAAGCTGCTTTTGCGTGAGCTGCGTGTCGAGATAACTAGTGTCACATAAAACATTCTCACTTGTGCTCGGAATATTTTATAGCCGCGTGCTGCGGGTTTAGTATCCTTCTGCAGCTGTAACAGCTTCAAGGATGGTAATCGCAGACTCAAGACCACAGCGGCATCCGTCCAAAGAGGAGCGCCAATGATATTGAGACAAATGGTGGACATTCTAGCACTATAGTCGACATTTGGCGCAGTCACATTTGTTGTTCACAATTGCTTCAGTCATATTTTTATTATTTTTATAAACATTTTATCTGTTTTGGACATTGAATCTAGCTCCGGCTACTTTCGGAGCTCCACTCACACGGCCGATCTGTTGAAGACGAGAAGGGAAGTGTCCAAGTTCAAGTCTAAGTTTAGACATTACTTTCGACAGATTGCTTATTTTATCTGGTATTACAAAGCTTTATGCAGCAGGTGTTGAGCTCCATTAATATATAGAGTCGTTGCTTGGTTCGTCAAGTGGTTGGCAGGAAATATTCTCTCGCAGAAAAGGTGGCGAAAACGTCTTTATTTTATTCTATGGTGGAGAAATGTTATATAGGACTGAAACATTCTTAAAACCAGAAAGGTATTAAAGTCGTTGAGGGGAGGCATGTAAATTTACAGCAGATAGAAACTGTGCACAACCAAAACCTTATTTAAAAGAATTCTTATTGAGATTCATCTCCTTCCCATGTGCACTCGTTGATGAGTGTCTGAGCATGTTGCATTGTATTCCGACAGAAAAAAACAAATTTACCGTAAAATTCCGAGCGAACGCCCACCCAAAATGAAGAGATAAATGGTGAAAAACATGGGGTGGGCTATCTTTGGGTATGCCTCAGCAAAATTTTATCAGAAATAATGATAAGAACCGGGGCACCCGCTACAAACTGCGTGACGCGGGAACTGATACTGCAGATCACGGACACGGCGAATTCGTGTTTCACGATTCGATAAACACGCCGGAATTCACTACGAACTCCTGTGTCACGGGAAAGGATACCGCAGGTTGCAGACGCAGCAGATTCGCGCGTTTCACAGCGCGATGGACCCGCGGTAACCCGCCGAGAACTCGCATCTCACGGGAACGGATACCGCGGAAACCGATATTGCGTGCGCAGATCGCGGACGAAAATGCGGGAATCCACTGCAAACCCGCATGTCACAGAAACAAATCAAGCAGAATCGCATTTCACGATGCAATAATACATGCGGAACAACTCGCGCGTGTTACAGCTAGGAATCGATATTGCAGGCAAAAACACGGGAATCCGCTAAGAACTCGGGAACGGATAGTGCAGATCGCAAACGCAGCAGATTTGCATTTCACGCATTTCACGCGCGCAGATCGCAGACGAAAACGCGGGACCGCAGATCGCGCCGTTGACACACGATTCCCGTCGGACATCGCGTGACGTCCGGCGGGAATCGGGGGGAGGGCGATGTATCGGAATACCGTTCCCAACAGATGTTGGACAAAAAGAGGGGGGTGGGCGATCCTTCAAACGTGGGCGTTCGCTCGGAATTTTACGGTAGGTACAATTTTTTTTAGCAACTTTTATTAACTTATTTTGAATTAAAAATTGTATTATGCATTTTTGTACTTTATGCACTATTGCATCTTCAATCAAATATTCTCTATATGAAAATTAATAGACCCTTTTCATGGCAAATGCCACCAGGAGTTGTTCTAGTCTTTGACGTCCCAGAGAACTTCCGGTTCATAAAAAGTATGAACAAAGCCCACCCTAACACCGCTGTTTGAAATGTTGATGAAACGTTTAACCACCAATTCTCCAGGTGAACGCCAAAAGAACGCAGAACCCCCAGATATGATAAATATTTTCGAATACTCTTGTAAACCAACTTGCCTCCTCCAAGACGTTAAATTGACCAGCCGAGGGCCCTCGTTAAATCTCCCACTTTGATGTGCGTGTAGCGTTTATGCTTTCTAGCACTGGCGACATAGGCAAGCTCGACATACTTTCAAAGACGGAGCGACCGGAAGTTGTTTGGGAAGCAGGAGGCAGTTCATGTTTGTAAACATGAAAAGGGTCTATAGTGTATTCATATATTTTATACGCCTTTCACAGGACCTTGATGTTTGGCTTGGTGCTTGCGGAGTTCTTTTGTCATTTTAGCACCATCTTCATGAAGAGTAACCTGCCATCTGGCCTACACCACTGCAGTTCATTGCATTCTATACATTTCATTGTTTACGAGAATCGCAGGCTACATGTGTTGGGTCACAGCCCAGCACGCACATGTTCGCTGCTTTGGAAGGCGAGCAAACTATGCACCACACGCACAAACGCTGAAAATGGCACCGACCAAAAGCACTTTTCTGGAATGGTCTATAGATATTTTGCTGAATTACTTATGCACCAAGGAGCATATGCATGCTACAAGAATATAGTTATACATTCCGATCATTCTCCATTGTGCTTGGGTAATTTGTCAAAAAATGTATTGTTGGCAATTTCTAGCAATTTGCTAGCCATTTCACGAAAATAGCGAGCCGCGGCTTAAGCGTACGGAGTTGCAAAAACTGTCTTCTCAAAATCCCGATTGCTTCCGTTTTATTTTTTACTTTCTCATAGTTCAGCACGTAGGCCAAGGTCATACTTTGTGGAACTAGAGATTATCATCTTCAGATAACGCGAACGCCTGTTTTTTTCAATGTTGGACGCGAGAAAAGCGGGCACGAGCGTACCCGATTGCCGGGCGTGCGTCTAGCAAACGTCACGTTTGGATGGCGGGGAAAACTGGGCAAAAACCAGGGAGAATGATGTTTCGGTTTTGGCAGCAAACAAAATATAACCGTTTTAATTAACTAGAATGCATCTGGGGGAACGGGATACCATTTTGAAATAGGGAAGTCATCCGCATTCAGATGCCTTTGGGTTAGGTAGCTAAAAAAATTGGCGGAGTTCCCCTTTAAAACCGGTTTTTGGCCTCTCCGGCCGTAAGGGTGCGAATGAGCCTTCACGCCCCACACCGAACAGATTGTATTGCGTACTGGCCTTTGAACGGCGATGTGCTTCCCGCCGCTGCTGGGGCCTGGCGCTCTCGCTCTGCAGCCACGTACCCCACTCGCCTCTCTTCGCCCCGCTGTGCCCGCCGTTGCCGCCCCTGCGCCGCTTTGACGGTACGCAAAGCCCGCGAGTGAGAGCCCTCGTAGCTTGCGAGGACGCTTTGCCGCAACCGAGCACACGCCGAGGAAAGCCCCTGCTGCAGTAGCAATCGCCGATTGCACATGCCGCGCTCCACGGTCCGTGGAGGCTAGGTAGTACGCCCCAGACTCAAACACGGAGTCGCCAGAGCTGCTCCTACAAAGTGTTTCCGAGCGCTCTTCGGGCGTAAAAAGAGTTTGTATAAATAAACCGACGACCAGAGTGCAATTAAACCTTTTTGCAAAGGTGTCTTTAGGTGGCGCATTTATTATACTTTAACTTTGTAAGTGTAGGTTTCGAGGAAGAAAACGTAATACTTAAAAATCCTGTTTTTTTTTTCTAATGGACATCCAAAAACAAATCCAAGCACGTGTGGTGCCATCTGCGAGTGTTGGCGTGAACTAAAAAGTTTGTTTTCAGTTTCCTCCCATGAACAAAAAAAAAGGGGGGACTTATTTAGGAAATTTTCTTTTTGAAACCCGCTCGGGAAATTCGAGTGTGACGAATGCACAGCCTAGGGACACCGGTGTGAAAAGTTTCAGTGCACTGCGATCGTTGGTTTATTTAGAAAAGGTTTTTACACCCTGCATAAATGCCGCGTGTTGGGGAAACGGAACGACCACCACGCTGCATTTTTGGCGGTTCCGGTTTTAAAGCATCACGATGCGCCGCTGGTGCCCCAGGTAAAGGCCCGTCGGACGTCTGCCACCAAGACGCTGCACGATCAGTTCGGCGACGTGCAGTTCTTGAGTTGGCCCCGTCGAAGCGTTCGTGCTGTGGTCCGTTTCCTTGGTGGACGTCGGTCTCGTCGCGGTTGTCGCCGGTGGGGCGACAGACTTGCTTGCCGGGCCGCTGTGGTTGCCGGAGTGCATGGCGTAGTCTGCAAACCAGACGTGATCGGCCTGCTGTTACCCTTTACTGGAGGCAGGCCGTTGATCGAGGATAAAATTTAAATGGTTATTGTAATAAACTAAAGTAGACCTGTCTCCTTATGAAATTATAACTGACATTTCACAAACTGGCACTTTCAGCTACACTAATGCGGTCTGCACAGGTGGGAAGATTGAGGAGACCTAAGGTAAGGGCTAATTGTCGCAATAAGTTGGATAACTCAAATTTGTGAACTTTCTAATTAGTGAAAATAAACGTGGTTTGCCATCTGCATTTTCGTATTGCCAGCCTCGCGCCTGTTGTATGAGTGATTACTTTAGTACACCACTGCGCTCCCCACATGCTCTAAATCTTCAAAAAAATTACAGATTTAATTGTTTTCAATGATGCTCGGCTAGTTTCTAGTTGAAACTGTATGTTTACTTCGATTAATTAAAAGGTTCATTAACAAATGTTGGTTAATTATCCGAATTGTCGTAACGATTAGCCGCCTATGTCCCCTTTGGCCTTCTCACATACATGGACCAGATTAGCATAGCTTTCACAGCTTTTCCTTTTTTAAACAATCTGAAGCCTAAAACATTATAACACCCTGTATAAATAGTGCCTTCGTTTAATCGGTGCTATGGAGTTAGGCTCCATATGTTCTCATTTATGTTGTCGCCATGAACGCAATGCGCATGTTGCAGCATGCCCTCACCAGGGGGGAGGGAGAAAGAGTAGATGGTAACTGAGAAGCAGGCAAGGATCACAAAAGACAGCAGTGCCGACACCATGATGAAACGGGACTTTGGGATGGAGATGATTTCTTGCTGGTGTCCCGGTTTAGTGTGGACCACACTGCAGAAAAATACAAACGGTAATTGCAGAAACAACTAATTACTAAGAGGAGGGCTACATTTAGGTTAGGTGAGGTTAGGATAGCTTTAAAAATGCCAATGTTATCTTTTAAATATCAATACCTATATCGTTTTGAAATTCAATATGACAGTTCGTTAATAATAATTCCAGAGGACTATTAATGAGGGCTTTCATTAACATTAACGTAACAAAAGCTAAACTACATAAGCTTTAAAAATATTTTTTTTTTTTTAAGTTCTGTTGTAAGTATTAATATTTTTATGCTTTTTTAATGCAGTGAAACCATTCACTAAGTTTTATTACTCTAATAATAATAATACCTGATTAACATTAATGTTGGCTTTCATTAACATTAATGTAAGCTTTTATACTATGTGAGCTTTAAAAAAAAAAAAAAGCCGAAGTTTTATTGCATACGGTAGTAATATTTTTATGCTTTCGTAACACTGTGACCATTCATTAAGTTATAAATGTTATTACTGTAACAATAGTGCCAGATTAACACTGATGTGGACTTTAATAGAAACTCTGTTAGTCTCGACAGAGTATTCGTTAGAAAGCCACTGTTATTACTACTATAAAATCCCCAGCAAATGCCCACTCAAAACTTCGAGATAATCATATAGGACTGGGGAATAGGCACTTCTTAGGTCCACAATGCGTAAAGATGTGTCTCGTGTATTTTCCGAATGCTACAAAATTAGGGGGGGGGTGCGCTTATTGCAGAATGGGTAGATGGTCGGTATTTTACGGTAGTATATCTGCTTCTAATCCCAATTCGGTCTAAACGAAACTACAAACGCAAGGCAAAAAGATATGAGGGCACTTTTTCAGGAAAGATATATATAAAACTTTCTCCTTTGTTAAATCTGTTCAGGAGTGGAATACTTTTTCCAAAAGAAACAGCTTGTAGATGAGAAATCTCGGGGTTCTACAAAGCAACCCTCAGTGTTCTCTGAGGAAGATACTTTGCAAAGCTCATGTTTGATACCTTCTTTTGATGCCAGCATAGGACTATTGTTCCACAAAGGCCTTCATATGTTATAGTTAGGTTACTGGGTGTCACCCACACCATGGAGTCGTATGGACGCTTTAATTAAAGGGCAACGCCGGTCGGAAACGCAACCAAGATAAATGACTGGTATCGCTTTAATGGCACGAAATATGATTGCAGCCGAAATATTCTGTTAAAGGGAAGCCGCATACTTCACTAAAACTTATTTTAAAAGATGCGATCAGCTGCTCTTTAGCGAGCGGCAAGTGGGTTAGCTCTTAGTCGAGGAACGCTGGCGCAGCACCCCCCTGACGTCACTTCGTGGTGGAGCTGCGTTGGATTGGTTGTACCGCCGCAGCAAGCACCACATTGTTGTCGCATTGCGGCTGGATGGATGGATAGATGGTAATGGCTATACCCTTTGTAACGGGCAGCAGCTTGCGCCACCTAGCCTAACATTTCGTCATCTTTTTTTCTTTTAATTTGTATAAATTTAGTTATAATCATGTGCCCCCCTTTTAAAGGGGCCCACCAACAATTTTTTGACTGGTTTGAAGTTCGCGCTGAAACGGAGCTCCATGAAAACAGGAACACCGAGGAAAAAAAATATTACAGAAATTCGCAATATTTTGTGAGTTATTAGCAAATTAAATATTGCAGAAAACAACTTTAAATAAGCAAAACATTGCGCTTCATGACGTAAAATGAAACAGCTTAGCGATTGGAGCAAAGCGGTTGGCCAATTGGACGCGAGTTTGGTTGATAGCCCGTCGGCCCGGTCGGCCATTAGGCCTCGCTGCAACCATCGTAGCTTTGGAATCGGGTTGCCATCATCGATGAATTTACCGGGCTTATCGGATTTTGAGCGCCGAATTCGTAAATGCGGAGCTGGGCGTCGCGCCGTACGAGGACACACCACGCAAGCGCCGCGACGCGTCTCTGCCTCAGTCCGCTTCGACAGCCGCGGAAACCTCGTCTCCCGCAACTCCGCCACCGGAGCCACTTCGGCGAGTAGGAGGTACTCCGCCGCTGGGAGGCGCGCATGAGCGACGAGGCGTAAAGCACTGAATAATATCCAGTGCTTTAACGAGGTGTTGTTTTCGTCCTTTTTGAACTTTAATTTGCAACTTTATTAGCTCTATAAAAACAACTTTTTAGAGAAATAATGACGGTTAACGTGTCATATACTTTATTCCGCTTCAAAATTTCTGGGACGGCCCTTGCCAATCACGAAACCCAGTGAATGTGACGTATAGTGAAAGGGAGCGCAGTTATGCGCGCGCATTCGGCACCTCGCGGCGCCACCGTCGGAGGAGGTGTTTCCGAGTTGTCATATTAAAATATGATGCGCTAATATTTTTAAACTCTTTCGTTGTCCACTGGGTTTCCGGGACCACTAGCGTGGAGAAACCGCAAAAAAAAGTGGATGCTCAAATACTGTTGGAGGGCCCCTTTAAAGTGATTCCATGGCTTATTTTTATCTATTTTTTTTACCCCTCCCTAGATTTTTTCTACCAATCTCCCAATCTCCTCTTAGTTACCGCAATTCTTTCCCTATCCATTCGTCCATCCATGTCTACAAATCCCAGTGCCCCCTCCAAATCCGTAGTCATCCCCCCCAAGAAGGTGGGACGAAGCCCCGTCCACCTTAAAATTACCTGTTCTATAGTTTCCCTTTCGTGTTTGCATATGTTGCATAGAGTGTCAATTTCCTAGAATTTAGCCCTATATGTTTTCGTTCTTAGCAGCCCCGTTCTAGCTTCAAACAGTAATGAGCTCCCCAATGAATTTTCATACAGCTGTTCCTTCTTTATTTCTTGTTTTTGTGCTCTGTATATTGTTATAGCTGATTTACCCTGCATTCTCTCTTCCCACAATTTCCTCTCTGTTTCCTTTACTCCCTTTTCTACTGATATACTCTGATCGGCCCCATCTCGTTGAATGTATTTAGATCTCAGCTTTCGGGTTCGGTTTGTCCACTTAGTGTTCAAAATTTTTTGTATATAGATACTTTTACACCCTTTTGCTGCCCACCGTGTATCCTCAATTTCAGCTAGTCTTTGTTCAAATTTTACTTTAATGATTGCTTCTCTACTCTCGAAAGATGCCCAACCCATATCCCCCTGTACTCCCTCATTTGGTGTATTCCCATGTGCCCCCAATGCAAACCTACCCACACTCCTTTGCTGTACCTCTAAACCTGCCTGGATTTCTGACCTCATACACAATACCACATTCCCAAAAAACAGTCCTGGTACCATGACTCCCTTCCATACACCCCTAACGACTTCATATCTATTATAGTTCCAAAGTGCCCTGTGTTTCATGATAGCTGAATCTCGTTTCCCCTTCTTTATTGCAATATCTTCATGGTCTTTTAGATACCGTCTTCACTTAACTATACTCCCAGATATTTGTACTTTTCTATGTGTTCTATCAATGTGTCCTGTATACCCGACTTGTCCCTACTAAATTTTACTCCTAAACTCTCCCCTTCCCTGCTGCAAATCCTAATCAGTTCCTGTATTGTCTCACGACTTTCTGATACGAGTACAATGTCGTCTGCATACATTAACCCTGGCAATACTTGATTCACTTTATGTCCTTCCTCCATGTAAGTCAGGTCAAAACCTATGTTGCACTGTTCTAGTAACCTTTTTTTCATCTCACTGAGGTATATCATAAAGAGCAGGGGAGACAATGGGCAACCCTGTCTAAGACCTCTTTTTATTGCTGCTGGTCTCATAGTTTCGGCTTCCCATGTTATAACCACCCTATTCTCTGTATAAACCCGTTCTAGAAACTTAACCATGGTTCCCCCTAGCCCATATCCCTTCAGTTGGTTCCAGAGTTTTTCCTGATTCATATTGTCATAAGCCCCTTTGATCCCAGGCGAAAATCAGTCCACTTCCAGCTGGATTATGGAACTGGAAATGAGGCGGTCCAGCTGGATTCCAGCTGGGTCTAGCAGATTCCAGATGGGTCCAGCTGGAATCCAGCTGGACCGTCTCATTTCCAGTTCCATAATCCAGTTGGAAGTGGACTGATTTTCGCCTGGGATATCTAAAAATGCTACCCATAATGGCCTTTGACTTGTCATTGCTATCTCTATGCACTGAGTGATTACAAATCAGTTATCATCTAGTCGGCTATCTTTCCTGAAACCGTTTTGAAGCTCCCCCAGAATCTGCTTTTAGGGTGGCTTTCTCGCTGGATGAATGGATGGATGGTAATGGCTATACCCTTTGCAACGGGCGGCAGCTTGCGCCACCTAGCCTAACATTTCGTCATCCCTTTTTTTTTTGTATGAATTTTGTTATAACAGACCCCCCCCCCCCCCCCCTTCTCTTTTCCAGTGAATTTATTGCTTATTTTTATCTGTATTTTTTTTTTCTTTATCCTTCCCTAGATCTCTTCCACCAATCTTCCAACCTCCTCTTAGTTACCGCAATTCTTTCCTTATCCATTCGTCCATCTATGTCCGGAAAACCCAGTGCCCCCTCCAAATCCGTAGTCATCCCCGCCAAGAGGGTGGGACGAAGCCCCATGCACCTTAAAATTACATGTTCTATAGTTTCCCTTTTGCGGTTGCATCCGTCGCACAGAGTGTCTACTTCCTGGAATTTAGCCATGTACATTTTCGTTCTTAGCACCCCCGTTCTAGCTTCAAACAGCAAAGAGCTCCCCACTGAATTATCATACAGCTGTTCCTTCTTTATTTCTTGTTTTTGCGCCCTGTATATTGTTAAAGCTGATTTCCCCTGCATTCTTTCTTCCCACAATTTCCTCTCTGTTTTCTTTACTCCCTTTTCTACTGATATGCTCTGATCGGCTCCATCTCGTTGAATGTATTTAAATCTCAGCTTGCGGGTTCGGTTTGTCCACTTAGTGTTTAGACTTTTCATATATAGATACTTGTACACTTTTGCTGCCCACCGTGTATCCTCAATTTCAGCTAGTCTTTGTTCAAATTTTACTTTACTGATCGCTTCTCTACTCTCGAAAGATGCCCAACCCATATCCCCCTGTACTCCCTCATTTGGTGTATTCCCATGGGCCCCCAATGCCAACCTACCCACACTCCTTTGCTGTATCTCTAAACCTGCCTGGATTTCTGACCTCATACACAATACCGCATTCCCAAATGACAGCCCTGGCACCATGACTCCCTTCCATACACCCTAACGACTTCATATCTATTATAGTTCCATAGTGCCCTGTGTTTCATGATAGCCGAATCTCGTTTCCCCTTCTTTATTACTGTACGGCCTATGATCAGTGTTGCCATCTCTCTAGCAGATAGCTTCGGTCTTGCTGTAGACGCCTAAAACCAAACTTTGAGCTGTGGTATTTATAAAACCACTCAATATCGAAAAAAATATATCTTGTAATTTAGGGACACTGCCTTAGCTAAAAACAGTCATAATCAAAAATTAAAAGAATGTTGACAAGAGTACTGAAAGAATATTGACTGGATAGGCAGCGCTTGCCACCAGGCAGTTGAGCATGGGTGCTTTCATAACTCACCCCTAATATTTTTTAATTTTTTTTTTTTTTTTTAAATTCTGTTAGATTTTAATATTACAATGGTCACACAACAGTTATTGACCTTCCAGAACACTGCTGGTTTTGTCCCAAACCCAGGCTTTAGTATGTGTATTCCTTATTGTCTATTTCAGTGGCTGGGCATCTCGGTGGGGCAGCAGGAGGTCGGTTAGGGCGGCTCAGTTCCGTCTTGCACTAAAAGCATGTACTATGTTATTTCCAAATCGGTGATGTCTCACCTTAGTGCAGAGCTGTCGTGATGAAGTCGTCTTTCCGAGAGAGTCTTGTGCATGCCACATGAGTGGTTGACCGTCATGAGGACCTCGATGCTCGCTGGGAAGCTGCTTGGAAAGTTGCTGTTGTGGGAAAAATCCAGAACTGTCAACATTGGTCAATGCTGTATGCTGACTACTACTGTAAGCACAACAAAGAAAGGTTGCTCTTTAATACGAACAGATTTCAATGCTGAGTTAACAGTGTAGATCGAAACCGTGTAACAGGTAGAGTAGAAACAATATTTTATGCCAAATTAACCGGTGACCTGCTTCTCCTCCTAAAACTTTAGATGTCTACAAGAGATTCTCTGAATTTGTATTGAACTGTTCGCTCGGTGATGTCGTAGCACCAACCGCAGGAACGCACCTCATGTTGCAGTGCCGCTGTGTCACGTCCTCGGCGGTATGCAAGCTTTTATCGTCGACAGCTGGCTTGACCAGCACAGAGTCTTGCTGGTCCTTGATCTTCATGGATAGGCAGTGCTTGCCACCAGGGCACAGCTGGCTGAGCAGCGAATCGAGCGACTGCACTGCGATTGGTCGCTGAGGCTCGTACGCCACGTCGGAAGGTCCTGGAGACTTGTCACGGCACCCTGGAAATGCTTGCCTGCACGCAGACATGCACCCAATATCATCATCTTGCCTAAACCAGCGCTAACGAGATACGAGATACACAGCCTAGGTGGCACAGGATTATGTGCATTATGAAGACATCTATGGTATGTCAGGGCATTCTGAGGATGTTGCAGAACCGTGCGTGCTCTGTTGATCACATAAAACCTGAGACTATGGAGACGGCTCGAGTAATCCTATAGGGGGCGCAAGTTTGTTTGCTTCTTGCGCAGGGAGTTGTGGTGATGTCAGAACGTCGAGCTCTGACTGGCTCTGATTGAAGGATAATGGGTAGACCGCAAGGCAGCTTGCTTTGAGGTTCACCCACTATTCTTCAATCAGAGCCCATTGAAGCTTGGCATTCAGACGTCACCCCAACCCCTGCAAAAGAAGCAGACAAACTTGCGCTCCACATAGGGACAGTGGAAGAGGACGGACAAACTCATGAATTGTTCATTTCTGCGTTTGTTTCCTCTGTTCACTTTCTGGTGTTCCGATATGACGTCCCACGAGCCTTTCACACATTATCCAACAGTGCATGGAGGTAAGAAGACGAAAAATTGTCATGAATGCCCCTTCCCCTGATGGGATATCTCCAATATTAAAAGCCAATGCAAGAAAAGTTTTTTAAGTGACCTTTGTAGTGCACAGCGCACTATCAGGCTTATCTT
The DNA here is from genome assembly GCA_013358835.2 of Ixodes persulcatus. NCBI lineage: Eukaryota > Metazoa > Arthropoda > Arachnida > Ixodida > Ixodidae > Ixodes > Ixodes persulcatus. The sequence continues at coordinate 230,792 of JABSTQ010009079.1, forward strand.
GCATCTAAATGGGCACTAAACCGCCTTCTGTGATTGTCTATTTATGGTCATAACTCAATCTATGGGCTATATAAGCATCCTAGAAAGCCAAACATTATACTCGTGCATGGCTGACTTCTCTATCAAAATCAGTATCAAGGATTGATTACCTCGGAACTATTGCAGACACCAGAGGGACACGAGGAGACGATGGTGCCCTCTGATGTCTGCGATAGTTTCGTGGTAACCGATAGTATATTAGAAAAATCGGCCAAGCATGAATGCAATATTTTGTTATTTCTAGGATGCTTAGAGCCCATAGATTGAGTTACGACCATAAATAGACAATGACAAAAAGTGGTTTAGTACCCTTCTAAGGATGCCGACCTCGGTTCCAGGCTTTGACCTGGAACTTGCGTTCACTTTGTTGAAGAGATGAAACTGACCTTGCTCGTTCAGCGGGACACAAGGGCCGAGTCTTCTCGGAAGCTTGCAGCGGCTGACACGACGCGTGTGTGGAAGGTTTCGTTGACGCCGTCGAAACCATTTTTTGCTTATCGGGCGCAGGTTGTATTCTGGTACGGGTGCTGAGGTCTTCGACCAGTGCAGTGGGAGGGAGCTGTTGTTCCAACACTGTCCTGGGCTTATGTTGCTTCTGCTGCGGCATTGAGGGTTCTGTGCCAGTGCTTGTGTCGCTCTTGCGACTGCGAAGTCCTTGGGAATTCTCGTTGCCACCTTCGTAGTCTGGATCCAGGAGCTGGGCTTCGTCATCTTTGTGGCGTTTGCGACGGCACCACTGTGTGTGAGCGAGAATGAACACTGCTGAGCAAGAGGTTTGAGGCACACATGCCTACTGTTGTGAAGTTATGCATGTAGCGTGTTTATAACATCAAGGGTATGATATACCTTTTAGAAGCATTATATAGTTTTACCATGTGCAGATGTGTCATTACAATATCTGGAAGTATGACTACCAAGTGTAAAAAGGCATAAAGTTTTTCTGTGTGGAAATAAGTCCTAAGCATTACTAAATTGTTGCTCCTGCATAATTATTTACTGATCAATGAACACTTAATTTTTGTATATGATTATATGGGACAATAAAAGAAAAAAAAGGCATAGTGGTGTCTTGGGACAAAGAATAGAACACATTTTTACAATCAATTTACGACAAGTAGTGTACTGAGGTGCAAATCATAACTTGAATCAGGTAACGGAGTAATTGAACCTTTGCAACTGGTCCGGGCAGCGCTACATTTGGGCATTTTTTTTTTTTAAACAGAAAAAAAGGGGGGGGGGGGGCGGAACTGCTACCTTGGTGAGTGGATTCTTAAAAGCATGCTCGTCGTTCCCGTGTTCGCTGCGACACTCCACGTTGTGGCAGCGTCTTGCATGTCCTCTGCGCGGCTCTTTCATGCTTGCCCACGCATCAGGGTGCGTCTTGTCAGAGGATCGGGTAAACAATCATGACGAGCACTGAGGGCCTGCAAATATCATGCCACGAGAATATACATAAAGAAAACCTTGAGGTATCTCCACTTTCGCGACAATCTAACTGTGTTGAGGAAAGATGTGCATGAAAAGAATCGGCGATTTATATTCCTTACCAGCAATTGTTGGCTAGTTGCGCGAGGACCTTCAAAACCGCGCACCCGCAGTTTCGGTTTCGGCTTCTTCGAAACTCGCCGGCAATTAATTATGTAAAAAAATAATTAACTTAGTTTATGTAGAGACCTAATAAATTATTCGTATATTATGGTTTAATAAAAAATTAGGTCTGTCGCGTTTGCTTCTTTTTAGCCTGGTTTGCTGTCGGTCAGCTCCATCAGCGGGGACATCGTCACTCATTCGTCGTGCGCATGCGTGCATGTGTGCACGTTTCCCGGCGTATTTCTCGTATTTCTCGCTTCTGTGTAGTTTTCAATCGCTGGCAGGTTTGCGTTTTCAACGGGGTCTGCGTGGCGTAGCACGCTGTCCCGCTCAACTCACCATGAAACTGTCCCCAAAAGGAGGGGACCAGACACAGGTCGTCAATGAGATCTTGAACCGCAAGACGACGATGCAGACCACCAAGCGAGCGCTGCCGTGGGCTGCTCTCAACTGCGTCTTCGCCTTGCTCGTCTATCTGGATTTGTGAGTTGACCCGAACGCTCGCTGTTTCCACAAACCTCGGGAATGTCTATTGTCGTCGTTAGCAGAATGAGAACGGCAGGGAAGCTCTTCAGTCTTCCCGCTTCGAGCGCGAGCTTCGTAACTTCGATGACGCTTCGGTTTCTACTGAGCCTCGAGCGCGCGCGCGCAACAACCGAAGCACAGCCGAAGGCAACGAACATTTGATGGAAGCCGGACAACGAAGAGAGACGTCCTGCCGCTCTCATATGTGGTGTAATGACATCATATGCAATCCATGTATAGTCAATTTTAACTTATCCCAATTGTATCGGTGTCTTCACTCAATTGTTAATATTTCTTTTACAGGGGTCAAGGATCCGTGATGCGCTTTCTTGGAGGAGAGCTAGCCATCCTTTACTATCTTGGTAAGAGGTTGCTGCCCCGAGCCGGCGAGCACATACCAAGTCTACAAATACTTGCAGAGTGCCTTGTCGGGCTGGTGTTTGGCTACAACTGCTTGGTCCACCTGATCAAGTATGCCTGGGTCCATCTCTACCAGAAGCCCGTACAAGTGAGCACGCAACAGAAGAAGCTGTTCCGCATCTTGGACACAGGTAATTCAGGACAGTGAACTTCCCTTCTTGCGTAGTCACGTTGCAGTGGTGCTGCCTGCAAGTGACTTCGTTTTCATCAGCGTTCCCTTGAGTCGCTCATAGCATTCCGTCTAAATGAACCCTGCTTTGCTCTTTCTTTTCTTCTCATTTTCTGCGGAACTGCATTCTTGCCGAATCTAACTTTGATTTAGCAATGAAAAGTGAAGTGTGACACAATGACCGCAGTCAAAGGGTGTTGGCCAGCTGCCTAAGGCCCGCTTCAGATGGGGCAACGTTTCCAGCAATTTTGAGGTTGTTCACTAGCTTTCCCTAGATCGACACGAATTGCTGAGATCAAGTCTGGCTCGAAACGGACGAGCAATTCGAACAACTCGGAGACGTTTGTAGTGGCAGCAGCCAATCAGGGACGCAATATTTTCATGTGACACCCCTTTGGTGGTGATGATGACAGCTAAAGACTTGGTTGTGGTTTGAAATGGATCGTTTTTGGAACTAAACCTTTTCAGAAAGATGAGTTAGTATTCTCAATGCCATTCAAAGATATAAAAAACATGTTTTGGAGCGCGCAGCTGTGTGTCTAAAAAGTGTAAGAAAAATCAAATTGAATGATGATGATGGCTAGTTGTAGCAATTCAGTTGCTGCGTGTGAACGCGGGCGGCCCGTGTTTCTGGGCGAAATCGCCCTAAGTCGTAAGCTCTGCCTACCACACAATACAACCGTGAAAAAAAAAAAAAAAAATGGAAGTTTCAGGACAGGACTTGTGAGATGCTTTGAGAAGACTTCTTCGGGTGCAAAAACTTAGAAAACAACAAGAAAAAAAAAAAAATAAGTGTACAAAACAAAGACATGGTGATGCTAGATGCGGCGTCGTGTGCCTGGAAGACTGAGACGAGTTAGCATCCACTGTGTTCCTCATAAAACGCAGTTTTGCATATGACAATTTAATCGATAGATCGAAATTGCAATTTTGTTTCCTACAGTACCTTTTCCCTTAATGGGCAGTGACAAACATGCACGCATGAAGCTCTGCCTCTGGCTAATGAAATTACTAGTGGTGGACCGAATCTGCCGAACTTCAGATTCGGCAAAGTTCGGCAAATGCCGAACTTTTGAAGGAAAGTTCGGCAAAAATTCGGCAAACGTCTGCGCACGTGCGAGAACGCGACAAGGCCATGGATTGCAAATGGACGCCGTGCAGTCGTGCGGTTACCATCGTGCAGTGTAGTACAACCAGCAGTTTTGGCGAGGTGTGGAGTAGGCAACGCGGTAACTATGCGTTTGTGAGCGAGTGCGGTTCTCTTCAACATTTTCTGCCTCAAGAATAGAAGATCGACCAGTAATTTACGCAGTCCACTGCGCAAGTGGCAAATGATGCGAGACATTCTGGATAACGTGATTTTCCTCTGACATTTCCAGTGATGCAACGAGGTAGTTGAAACACTGACCGACAATTACTGTAAAGCACTCCTCGCAATTATAGCAATTCTGTTTTCGGCTCAGAAGTAGTGTGTGCCAAAACAAAATAATAATGCTTTTTCAATTAGCGTTATTTCACGATTTTCATGTACCTGCATAAAACTAAACACATAACTATATCGCTCGACGTTGCACGTCCGACATGCCTCTTCCTAAACGTTTGTGTATTCCTAACACCAGAAACCAGTATTTTAAAGGTTAAAAACGAGACGTTGTGAATGTGGGACGCACACTTTCATGCAAAGCTGACGTCAAGTGACTCAAATCGAGAAACATGCATATTTACAATAATATTATTATCTCTTCTGATGAAGGCTCAGCAACCGTTGCATTCGTTTTCGCACGCGCACAAACCGTTGACTCTTAGAGAAAGCAAGAACGCAGCGTTATTGCCTTGCGTGCTGCGCTGATAATGCCTCAAAACCGAAACTCTCGTAGCGTGATTCATGACTGCGCCACAGCGCGACGCTCGCTTCTACCCAACCTCATTGTAACGCCACTTCTGCAAGGAGTCATTAAAATTGCCAGTAAGCACACAAAACGACACCGATACAATTATCTTGTAGAATGTCACCTTATTTATAGTCGGTTACAAGTTAAGAAGGTAGGAGGAGCTCCTCCCACAAGCGTGGTGCGCCGGTTTCAAATCCCTCCGCAATCGAAAGAAGAGTTCACTGGAAACGCTCCTTGTTCCGCTTCAATTGATAGATAATGGCCACAGAGTGGTGGCAACTATACTCCGCGACAACTTTTCTTGGCGATGCAGTGGAAGGTACAGGCCTGCGTCCCCTCTCCCATTTTGAGTGTGCGCGGGCTCTCCTCCTCTCCCCGGAGATGGGGAGAGGAGGAGAGCCTGCGTACACTCAAAATGGGAGAGGGAACGCGGGCCTGTACCCTCCACTGCATTGCCAAGAAAAGTTGTCGCGGGACTCCCACGTTTTAAGAAAGCGACCTTTGTATTCATCGGAGAGGGAACCGAGCCCCTGAAAGCAGCCTTTGTATCAATCGGAGGGGGACGCTAATCCCCGTAAGTCGTCTTTGTTTGCATCGGAAGGGGGAAGACTTTAATCTCCCTCTCGTGGCTTCCACAATGCTAAGTCAAAGTCGAAAGATAAAGCAAATATGTACAGAAAGGCAAGACCCTCCTCGCGCGTTGGCCGCGACGTCACGGAAACGATGGGACGCTATTGGATGCGGAGGGATATATGATTCCCTTTGAGGGGCATTTGCCGCTACCTTCTTGACTTGTAACCTACTATAGTAATAACTGTGTCAATGTGCATTACATGCTGCATTTAAGTTAAGAAAAAAAAAAGTAAAACCTTTTTTCGCCAGGAAAAACTAAATATCAACAGTTAAGTCTGGTAACAATGTATTTTTGCCGAATCTTTAGAAAAGTTCGGCAAAAGTTTGGCTTTGCCGAATCCCAAGATTCAGCGCCGAACTTTCGGTTCGGCAAAAGTTCGGCCCATCACTAGAAATTACCGTAATATTCCGAGAGATAGCCCACATAAACTCAGAAGGAATTAGGATGAAAATGAGGAGTGGGCCAACTTTCGGTCTGTGGCCGAAGAAAGTTTAAAAAATGCTAGTTTTAGATTTTGTGGCCCATGAAACTTGTGATTGCAGCCAGGGACGATGACTGTCCTTCCAAGCCAGCAATGCTCGCTTGTCTTCTGTCGTAGGTAAATAATGCAATTTCCGCCGAGGTCATCATTGGCCAGGGCCCTGCAGTTACTAGAGGTGGGCTACCTTTCGGTGTTTTTGAATAAGTAGGTAATCGTGTCGAAAATTCTTTATCACGAGTGGAGCATCTCTTGGGATATTAAGGTAGACAATTATCTTTGTACAAATTGACTAATTAGCTTGGGAGAAAAGTGTCTAATTTTATGAACCAGAAGAGCAATAGTAAAGGGGTGTGATCTGTATTCGTACCAGTGTTGCGGAATGGGCACCCCCATTCCATTCCAATTCCATTCCGGGGAATTAGAGTTTTCGATAATTCCATTCCTTTCAACTCCTAGGAATGGGGACACTGGGCCCATTCCCACTCCTGGAATGGCTGAATCGCTCCATTCCATTCCTCTGATTCCTAAACGTTAAAAGTGTCACTTGACAGCTGCATTACGTTGTAGGGTTGGGCAGAATTATTCAGAAATGCATTTGGAAATACAAATACTGGGATAGGTGAAAATAGTTGCTAAGATACTGATACTCAAGTCTAAAATATATGTGTAAAAATGTATCACGATGCATTTTAAAAAGAGGCAAAAAGTCTTTGGAAATGCAAATACAAGAATATATTTTAGGGAGGGCAGAAATATAACTACTGCAGTGATGTGATTGCTGCGCCAATTGCGCCAAACTGCGCCAAGGGGCTGACCCTGCTACATCCTGCTACATTTTGCCAAAATATGGGAAATCTGCGCCAAGCCTGCGCCAAAAAACTGATATCGGTCGCCTTTCAAAACCGGGACTAAACTGAGCACCGTAATTGAGCATGAGTGTGTTATGTGGCGCAAGCGGTTGCCCGTCACAAAGTGCCCTGCATCAATTGTCCATCCGGTCTTGCATGGTTCTCCCGCCGTGTCGCCTTTCGCGCTCTTGTCGTCTCGTGAATCTCGTCTCGCGTCTTTTTTAAACATATTTTAAACGATAGATGTGGGTGTGTGTGGACGCTCCGACGATAGTGTGGCGGGTACCAGCCATGCCGTCAAGCTGTGAAACGAAACCACGTTTTTACGTGGCGGGGGTGACTCTGTGAGCTGAAGCACTCGCTCCTGAAAGCCACGGCCGTAGGAAAACTATAATTGGTCCCTGCCTTCCAGTCACCATGGTCGCGCGACGTTTGGTATTGCCGTCCCCACGTCGCTGCAGATATGGCGCTTTCTAAAATGAAACTAAGTACCGCTGCATGTTCATCAACATTTCCGTTCTTTCTTAAATCATATGCTACTACAAAAATCCCTCTTAGACTGAAAGACTGCTGTGTCGAAGTATTGATTACGTAGGTCTTTCTCGGTGGGCTTTCTTTCGAGGGGGACCCCGGTACGTGAAAAATCTGCCGCGAAAAAAAGTTTGTGAAGAGAAGTGAGCTAAAGCGAAGAAGACAATGTCTGGACGCTGAGCCCGCACAGCACGCTTGTTTGTCTCGAGTTCAGTCGTTGCATAAAGCGTTCCAAGAACTTTCTGACCCTGGCTCGCAATGCCTTGCATCGATGCGCTCAGGTTGTTTTTTCTGTGTGTTTGACGGTGACAGCGCAGGGAAAACCACTTAAACGATCATATAAACACCTTCCAGTCTGGCCTACATACTCTCTACCACATGAGAGTGGGACCGAATATACGAATATACAGCCAGACTGGAAGGTGTTTAAATGATCGTTTAAGAGAGCAATTTTATAACACCCACCGAGTCGTGGCTGGACACCTGGGAGTCCATTGTCGCGATTGTGGCTGTGTAGCCCATTTTGAAAATTGTTCTGTGATCGGTAGAAGTCGAAACGCATTGACAAGAGAAATAATGGGAGCGGAAAGGATAGCACAGCTGAAGGACAAGTGTGTCAGTAGTCCTTCTATAGCGCTGTCAACCAAGGAGCTTCAATTTCTCTCTAAAGAATAGCGATGAGGGAGAGGGACGCTGTGTAAAAGTTTTTAGGTTATATATATTTTTTCGTTTCTTTATATTTTTCTCTCTTCTTTTACTGTTCGTTTCCCCTGTATTTAGAACTTTCCTTGTATGTCGTGCTACTTCTTCTACTTATACCGTTCGAAAAGTCAACCCGGACGTTGAAGAGAAAAACGAGGTACTCGAATACACAAGAGTTGTAAGTTCAGCGCGTGTGCTTGTCTTCCTGAGTGTATGGTGTGAGAGTGGTTTTCCCTGCGCTGTCACCGTCAAATATGGTTCACCAACTCGCGCAAGCATCCATCCCTTTCTGTGTGTGTTTAGCTTGTACCTTGTTTGCCGGCCTGGCAAGCACGCGCCGCTGGACTATTTTTCGTAGTGCTCGACAGTTACATTTTGCATACGATTTTGGGAATCAATAGACCTATTGCTAAATTACCCAAGCATCAAGGAGAATGATGGGAATGTATGGACACGCGCCACACGCGCTCGCCTTCCCCGTATAAAAGATTTGAAGTAAAACACCAAAATAAAGCGTTGACAAGCGCGCGTGCAAATGCCATTTGTTTTAGACATTTGCTTTAGAAAAGCTACTATACTTCGTTTCACCTTATGTACGAGTGAAGGCAAAGCTGGAAGCGCGAGCACGAAAGCTCCGTGCGTTCAGGCTTCGCTCCAGCGCGCGAGCTGGGGAGAAACTCAAAAAGCGCTGGTCTCGGGCTTCTAGCTTCGGCTTCGCTCGCAGAGAAAGTGAAACGAAGTATACTACAGACGCCAGCACGTGCAGCGCGTGTAACTACACTCAGAGCGTGCTCCCTGGCGCTTGGGAATTTCGCAAAAGGTCTATTGACGACGGAGCGGTGTGGCATGATTTTGGTTTCGATCGAACAGCCGTTGTCTCCGCTCGCACGAAGCACGCGCAACTGCAAGCCTCTCAAAGTTGCCCTCGCGTGCATGCGAACATGATTGCACGACAGAGGCACCAGCCGGGACGCTTGCAATCCATTGTTTTACGTTTGCTTACTTTTGGCGAAAATCTGGCACGTGTAAAACCACAAGCAGCGAGTTCCGTCACACGTCACATCAGGACACTACACAAAGTGTCCTTCGTTTGTTCAGCACTTAAAACAAACATGTTTATTTTTCTAAGAATATCTGCTCCAAAAGCCACTTTTGCTGCTCCGAAACACTGTCTTGGCTGCTCCAAAAGCCGCTTTTACTGCTCCAAAACACTGTTTTGGTTGCTCCGAAGGCCGCATTTGCTGCTCCAAAACGCTGTTTTGGGTGCTCCGAAATGTGCTCCAAAATGGCTTAGGCCAATCACATCACTGCTACTGATAATGCAATACATTTTTCAAATTTCTTTGAGACGCCAACTAAGATGAGGCTTTAAGTTTGAAGTGGAAGTTTTTTCAGGTTTCGAAATTACTTTCCCGCAGGCTTGGCACTTCGCCTTGAAGGTAGTGGTTCCGGACGAAGAGTCTTCAATGGGGTTAAAAAACGTTCTATCAAGGATTGATCGCGGTCTCTTCCCTGGCATCCTGTCTGACTGACCAGTGATGCAAAAAGACTTCGACCTCTTAATAAATTCCATCAAGACATCACCACTTCCCTGTCCAATAAGGGCGCCCCTGTAAGCACTGATCACATGACGTCACGGTGGGAAGAACTAGTATTCTTGAATCTGTAGGTGTTGTCTTGAACATGAAACTTTACCCACGCTGCTGTATGAAAGGACAATACATACTTTCCTTGTAGGTGACCTCGTTGAAGACCATGCAGGCAGTTACATTTGGAATTTTCGAGAAATGTGTACCACCTGAAGCATCCTGAAGCACATGTCTTATTTTCTTGTTTCGGTTGAAAAATCAATACGGTGGCATTCCTGTTGTGACGGTCCTACTTGCCGACCCTCCACCTCCAACGCATGAATGGCAGTCCTCAAGTTTCGCCTAGCATCATTCAAACAGAGACCTCGTGGATTGCGACCTGAGATGGCCGGCACAGGCGCGTGCTCTCCGAGAAACAGCGCGCTCGAGACGAGTCGCAGGTGTACGAAGTCTGGGTCCGCACAGTGAGGCCACGTCTGGCCTCCTTCCTGGGTATCGGATCACCAGAGCAGCGGGTCACGTTCACGTCGGCTGATGACGTACCCTTGAGCCGTGCAATATTACAGGCGCAGACGCATTCGGATATGTGCTGAACTTCACTGGTGAAAGTCGCCAACGCCCCCCCTCCCCCACCCCCTCTGTTCTTGCTTTGACGCTTGTATTTTGTATTGCCTTTTTTTGCGTATAAGTCTGTTAGCGCCTTACGCGGGTTCGCAGTTTCCCGCTCATTTTATTTCTGAACTACCGACTCGCTGACTGGCTCGGTATAGCTGAACGTAAAAAAAAAAAATATAAAAATAAAGAACCTGGCCCATTCCATTCCCATTCCATTTCGGTCAAAAGGCGTCTAATTCCATTCCCATTCCATTCCCATGAACGTTGCCGCCATTCCATTCCCATTCCATTCCGGGGTCGCGAAAATGAGGAATGATTCCGGAATCATTCCATCTCCGGAGTGGCAACTCCGCAACACTGATTCGTACAATGTTCATTGTGCGTTATGCCGGCTGTTTATAGCTTCAGGAAAATATTAGTAAAATCTTTCAGCCACTCAAGTATAAAGTTTAGGGAGACTGTACCTTGGCTTTGGGGTTGTCTTCTTTTTCATAAGTATTGAAAAGAAGCCTCATTCAGTTCATTGCGTTATTATTTTCATGCAGATACTGGTTTCGGCTTGAAGACGCCACCCCCGGTGGGTGCGCCGGAAAAGCGGCGAGACTTCCTCGGCAGCTTTGTGCTGCCTTCGGCCTCTACGCCCCTCTCTTGCTCCCTACCCAACAGCCCGCTCAACGCTTCAGCAGCCAGCTGGACATCCGCAAGGTTTGTACTGACTCGTGCAATAAGTGCCGATTTGACAGCAAGCAAAAAATTGCCTAAACTACGCACCGGGTGTTCGGGAAAAAAATGCGGCGGTTTTTTATAGCGACACCTTTATACGAATACCCTCCACGGGCGTCTCTTGCTCTTGTCGGCCTGACCGTATAATGCCACAGTGTCTTATATTGTCGATTTCCTCCTCTAAACTTAGCGGGGAAATCAATGTCATAATTTCAAGTCGTGGTGTCGCTTGATATTGTGGTGTCACGTGGCCTGACGCAATGTCGGGTCGGGTGACATCAATTTGCCTGCTAAATTTAGCGGCAAAAATTATTGTGGTGTCACACGACATGATCTCGTTGCGTCACATTGTTCGACGTCGCAATGTTCCCACTCTACAGGGTGTCCCAAAAGAAAATTTACTGGGTTTCTTTAACCGCAAAAATAAACTAGGCATCGCCGAACACTCATTCTCCGCCCAAAGGTAGCGTAGCGCTAGAGGTCACAACCAGATGCCAAAGTTTCAGCCCGATCCGATACCTTGTTCAAAAGTTACAAGTGATTTTCTGAAAATTTCAATGGGAAAATGGTGGCCGACGGAGTTTTCGAATACATGGGGCTCTATGGCACCAGAAACCGAAAACGGGCGAAAATGGCCTTCATTTTCTCATTGAAATTTTCAGAAAATCACTTGTAACTTTTGAACAAGGTATCGGATCGGGCTGAAACTTTGGCATCTGGTTGTGACCTCTAGCGCTACGCTACCTTTGGGCGGAGAATGTGTCCGACGATGCCTAGTTTATTTTTGCGGAAATAAAAACCCTGTAAATTTTCTTTTGTGACACCCTATATTTAGAGGGGAAATATATTCACAAAATTTTGATAAGAACTGCTGCTCATTAGAATACTTATTAAAGGGGTCCTGCAAGGACTTTTTTACTGGTTTTCAATTTGCACCGAACCTGAGCACACTGAACGTAGTAACTTAATGAAACTTTTCTTTTCTCGAATTTTGCATTATTTTAAAAGTTATAGGCAAATTAAAATTACAAATACAAGCAGAAAATAACCTCCCTCATGACGTCCTTGGTTGCTTGAGTGGCCGTGAACTAGAGGAGGGGTAATGAGCTTAGCGAGCGCTCACGGCTGCCGCACTCCATGTCGACGGCGCAAGAGGGCGCCACTAAAGCATGTTCTGGATTGGCTGTATGCAGCGGGCAGCCAGAGCTGCTCTCATTGCATGTGCTGCGTGATTAAACACTAATTTGGCATGACACTTCATTGGCCACAAACGACAGCAAACACTGGGTAAAGATCAGTTAAGAATTGGAGCCACTTTGCGCTGCCATACCGCGAGACAGCCAAATCGCCAGACAAAGCTGCTCGCCGAAGGCCTTCGGAACACTCGGAGCCGATCGGATCCTCCAGTCCATACGACCGCAACGCCGCCGCGTACATCCGTTACCTTTCCGTGTCGGCCCCTGATCCCACTACCCCTTTCTAGTACTAGAAAGGGGTAGTCTTGGTGGCGGGTATGTCGACGGGTCATTTCTTGCATTTGTTTCTTTTCTGATCTAAAATACTGAACAAAAACTACTTTTATAAAGAATTGAAACGGTTCGTGCCACTTATATTTTGTGTTTCGACTAAAAAGAAGCTTTTAGCGGCTCTGACCAGTAGTAAGCCCAGGACCAAAGACGTCACATATCGCGCGCTTTCGGTACCGCGGGTCGCCCCCGTCGGTGGAGGAGGTTTCTGCGTCTTCCGGTTAAAATATGATGCACTGATATTTAGTTACTCTCTCCGTGCCCGCTGGCTTGCCCGAACCCCAAGAGACGTGAAAACCGCAAAAAAGGTAGACGCTTAAATAGGATTCCAGGGCCCCTTTAAGTGCTATCTCGTTTTTATTGCGTGTGGCAGGATGCAATTTTTTTTACCACAAAAATAAACTATGCGTCACCGAAAACCCAGTCTGACCAAACATAGCGCTAGCGGCCTGGACCGAACACCAAAGTTCCCAAGCATGTGATTATGTGATTGAAAAGTTACGAGTGATTTATGAAAATTTTCAATTGGGGAAAAGCCGGCCCACCTACTGGTAGCCGGCGCCATTCATCTCGAGGTGTTTGTGGGCTTCGTTGGTTTTCTTTTTCTCATTGAGAAGTTTCGAACGTTGCTTATAACTTTTGAATTGATTCATGGCAAGCTTGAAACTGTAACATCTTGTCCATTCTGGTGGCACCACATTCGAGCGGAGACTGAAAGTTCCAGAATGCATCATTTGTTTTCGTCAGAAAAAAAATTTGTGAGCGATTCCACTCTGTGAAGGTGGATGACCAGCAAAGCTCGAAGCTGTTTAGCACACGACACAGACCCGCCCCGAGGACGCGCACGACGGGACCGCCACCCCAAGAGATTGGAAGGAAAGGAAACTAGGCATGACTGCGCTTAGAACGACGACAAAGAGAGGGCAGTGCGAGCGTAGACATGGCCGACGCAGGTCGCACAGCAGCAAATCTTTGAGAAACCTTGATTATCTACCTGAGAGTGCTGATCTTGAAAATGGTGCCTATTGATAACTAATCTACCGAACAGGTCTAATGCTAAATTACCCAAACATCGAGGAGAATGCAGGGAATGGTGTTCCACGTGCCGCACATGCCGGCGTCCTCAGCAGTAACTGTTTAAGCAAAAGCCTAAAACAAAAGGCATCTTGCACGCGCGTTCGTCAACGCTTTGTTTTGTTTATTTACTTTGAATCTTTTTTACGGGGAAGGTGTGTGCGTGCGGTAATGCAAGTGTGGAGTTTTTAGTCGCTGCGCACGAAAAATCCGCAGAACCCTAACCAAAAACAGCTTCGCTGTAAAAAATTGACTGCATCTCCACGTGGTGAATGATGTTGATTGGGGCGAAGCTCTGGTGGTGCTTGTCTGCGTAGACACTGAGCCGCAGCATGCCGAACCTTTCGTTCGTTTTCATCCATGTCAGAAAGAGAATGTGTGGTATGGAACGTGGTTATATACGCATTTGAGCATTTGACCGCAGTGCCCTCTCGTCTATAAACGTTGAGCCAAGGCATGCAAAGTTTAAAGCGATTATATACGCATTTGACCGCAGTGCCTACTCCTGTATAGATGTTGAGCGACTACAGGCAACGTTTCATCCATGACATCCCCAGCTCTTGAGTTACTACCGCATCTCAGAGCCCCCTACTCGTCCCGCAGTCGTGGCCGAGTGGTTAAGGCGATAAACTAGAAATCCATTGGGGTCTCCCCACACAGGTTCGAATCCTGTCGACTGCGCAAACATTTTTTTTCATCCTTTTTTTTTTTTCCCGACACGAGCACGTGAGCTCACGAGCAGGAGCACCGGACGCCGGACGGACAGACGGACATGGCTAGCCCCTAAGGAGCTTCGCCCCTAAAAATAACACAATAAATTTCTTTTTGGACACACGGTATGGCAGTCTTCAAGTTGAAACTGAAAACGTGCCAAAAGACAAGGAAGATAGAAGGCACATCACAAGGCGCACTCGCGTCGAAGGGTTGCGAGTGCAACTTTCTTATTGCGCGTTGCTCTAGATCAGTGGTTGTGATTAAAATAAGGATACCAACTTCACATAACAGAAAAATCAACTTCAATAGGTGTTTCACTTCCCATACGGGAGGCATTAGTGCATACACAGAAATTGGAAAGAGAATGTCCATGTATGCTTCCAGGAGGGATCTCCCAGCTTTTGGACCATTTTTTGCATTCAGCGGTTCTTGAAAAGGGATCTGCAGACCCCTTGGGGTTCCTTAAGGCCTTCTCAGGGTCCCCAAATCCCTCGACCGTCAGTCAAGCGGAGCAAAATAGCTTTATACAGCAAAGCTGTTATACGCTAGGGTCTGGGAAAAAATGCACCCTCACATGTCCCCCGCAGGGGGCACCTGTGAAAGCAGGTGTTTGGTGAGTGGCGTCACCACGGACCCCGAGCCATGCGGGTTCACCCGCCCACGTCTGGCTGTGCGTGGCTTTCCCGTGTCTGGGGAAAAGGGCATCCTGGTGGTTGAGCCGAGCCCGGGGTAGGTTGGGGCCCTTCGGGGCCCCCCGGGCGAGGCAATACACCACTTCGGCCCCCGCTTCTCATAGACGGGAGTCCTGGTATGGCCCGGCCAGGATGATTCAGTCTAGTCGCCATATCTTCTACTATCCCCTCCCTTCTTTACCCTTGTCTTCTCCTTCTTTTCACTCTTCTCATTTCTCTTCTTTCCTTTTCATCTTCTTTGGCGGCAAGGGCTAACCTTGGGTGGTGACAGACCCCTTGTCCTAAACCACACTTGGTTATAGTACCTGGGCAGTGCTAATAGTTTAACGGTTCCAGCAAAGCCCTTTTTGTTATGGTCCGTTAACTATTCCCTTGTTGGGCTCCGTGGTGGGCGGCACACCACAGGTTCTGAACACTCTCCGCCTCTTATGGCTGCCCCTCCTCCTAAACCCAGCTCACGACAGCCCTGGAAAAGGCGCTGCCTTGAGCACAAAACCATAGAAAAAGATCCTCCTGTGGAAAACTTTACCAAGTTCTTTGTTGTTCATTCTTTAGATGAACAAAAACCTGTAGCAAAGATATCTCCTTTTGTTGTATCGAAGGTCCTTGAACATCTTATCGGGTTCTCGTATAAGGCCAAGAAACTGCACTCTGGAGACCTCCTTGTTGAGGTGGATACAAAACTCCACAGCGAAGCATTACATAAGCTCACAAACATCGTAGACATGAAAGTGTCGGTGAGTCCTC
Organism: Ixodes persulcatus; assembly: GCA_013358835.2. Classification (NCBI taxonomy): domain Eukaryota; kingdom Metazoa; phylum Arthropoda; class Arachnida; order Ixodida; family Ixodidae; genus Ixodes; species Ixodes persulcatus. The sequence continues at coordinate 246,303 of JABSTQ010009079.1, forward strand.
ACCGCACACTCAACACCATCCGTGGAGTTCTCTCCGAGGACGACCTTTTGGAAACAAGTGAAGAAGAACTCCTTGAAGGACTTAAAGGTGCCGGGGTTGTCGCTGTAAAACGCATAAAGTTCCGGAAAGATGGCAGAGAAACCCCATCAAAGCACGTTATCCTGACCTTTGAGAAACATGCTCTTCCCGCAACAGTTAAAGCAGGCTACCTAAACTGCCGCATTCGTCCCTACATTCCTAACCCGCAACGATGTTTCCGCTGCCAACGATTTGGCCACGGATCACGGAGTTGCAGAGGAAAAGAGACTTGTGCTAAGTGCGGAGGGCAGGACCACGTCGCTGACATCTGCGACGCAGTGGCCCGCTGCAGTAACTGCAGTGGACCACACCCAGCTTACTCCCGCACTTGTCCTCTGTGGAAACAAGAAAAAGAAATTCTTTCACTAAAAGCCAAAGAAAATATCTCATACCCGGAGGCTAAGAAAAGGTTTTCGTTCCTCTCAAAGGGAGGCTACGCCGAGGTGGTGCGCAGGGGCCCTGTACCACGCTCGGAGTCGAGGGCCACCCAGGTCTCCCCAGAGATGCTGGCAGTGGCCCTCAAGGCCCCAACCTTAGAACTCAGGCAGCAGCCCCCTCAGACACTCCGAGGGAGCACGCAAGTTGCCCCCTCACAGAGTGGGACGGCGGCAGCCGTGCCCACTGTCTCTCCTGGGCCCTCCTCGAGGGAGAAGGAGCGAAGCTCTCGCCCCACTTCGCTTGAGAAGGGCTCTTCTTCTAGGGAGCGGCGTGACTCTCGCACCGCCCCTGGCTCTAATGGAGTGGAACCGATGGAGCAGGACAATTTGCCCAGCTCCTCCTCCACTCCTCCCTGTGGATCGGGCCGAGAGCGGCAACTGCCCTCTCGAATACCCGATCAATTGAAGCCTGCAGGCAAGCCTGCCTGCAAAACTCGGGAGATGGAAGTGGCAGCTGAGGCTGCTGATCCATCCACAAACCTGTCTGACCTCGATGACATGGATTGGCAGACCCCAAAAGCCAAGCACAAAGCAAAAACACCCGTTAAGCCTCCTAAATGAACTCTCTACCCAAGGCGTTTAATTTTACCCCATGCGTTTTTCCTCATGTACATACCCCATATATTTTAATTTTGGAGCTCTTCAATTTCACATTGTCTACTTTTTTATGTGTAGTGCATTTTGATAAATATTTTGAGGTCACAAGAACTTGGCTTTTTAATATTAACAACATTATTCATTTTTAGCGGTTTTCTAAAATTTTGTCCACATTTTAACGACCTTTTAGCTTCACACATTTTTATGGCGGGAGGCTTTTTACAGTGGAATTGCAGAGGACTTTTTCACAACCTGGATGATGTTCAGTCCTTGCTTCAGGAGTACACACCCTCTGCCGTTTGTCTCCAGGAGACATATTTGGGACCGTTGAACACTAATTTTTTGCGATCATTTCAAGTCTTTCGCAAAGATCGCATAACAACGTCTGGCAGTTCCGGAGGAGTTGCCATTGTCGTGGATGGCACGGTGCCAGCTGTTGAAATCTCTTTGAGCACTTCTCTGGAGGCTGTCGCAGTACGGTTGATGTTAGATCGCCTTATTAGCGTATGCTCCCTCTACGTACCCCCTTCATCTTCCCTGACGCTGTCTGATCTTGAACACCTTGCAGACCAGCTTCCAGAACCCTATGTTCTCCTAGGAGATTTTAATGCCCACAATCCGCTCTGGGGAAGCCAACGGGTCGACAGCCGAGGATCTGTTATAGAAAGGTTTCTCTCCCGAAGAGCTGCCAGTCTCCTAAATACTGGTGAGGCCACATATTTCAGCTCGACTCACCACTCGTATTCCTGCATTGACCTATCCATTGTTTCTTCATCCATGTACACAAATTTTACTTGGACTGTCCTGAACAACCCACGTGGCAGTGACCACTTCCCTATCCGTCTCATCCCCATAGAGCCCCCACCTATTCTCCCCTGCTGTCCCCCTCGGTGGAAACTTTCTAGGGCAAACTGGGAACTTTTCCGGGAATGTGTAACATCGTTCGTCCTGCCTGTAGCACACTCTATTGATGAAGAAAATGAAATCATCACAAATGCCATTGTTGACGCAGCTCGTGCTGCTATTCCACAAACATCGGGTAAGCTACCCAAGCGTCCAAAACCTTGGTGGGATAGTGAATGCCGAAAGTCCAGAAATCGCCAGAATTGTGCTTGGGCAAAGTATCGGCGGTATCCCACCCCCACCAACCTTCTAGCATTCAAGCGCCTGCGAGCAGAAGCCCGCCGTGTCAGGAGACAAGCGAAACGGCGTTCCTTTCACTCGTATGCTTCTTCGATCAATAGGTTTACTCCAGCCAAGATTGTGTGGGACAGGGTAAGGCGAATGGATGGTGATTACTCCCACTTTTCAATCCCCTTGCTGTCAAACGACAATGGAGAGGCGTTTTCAACTTTGCAGGAACAGGCCGATGCACTGGGTAGACATTTTGCGCAGGTCTCCAGCTCTGGGAATTATACAGAAAAATTTTTACGCTTTAAAACCAAAGCTGAGAAGGTTCCAATCCGCCGATCTGATAGCTGTGCCGAAGAATATGACCAGCCTTTTACTCTCACTGAGCTGCATCGAGTCATTGCCATAGCAAAAGCCACATCCCCTGGGGTTGATGACATTCATTACACTATGATCTCCCACCTACCTGAAACATTCCTTCTCATTCTCCTCCAGTTCTTCAATAGAGTGTGGGCAGAGGGGAAGCTGCCGAGTGTGTGGAAAAGGGCTATTGTCATCCCTATCTTCAAACCGGGAAAAGACAGAAGTAAAGCCTCCAGCTACAGGCCCATAGCCCTGACTAGCTGCCTGGGTAAGACATTTGAGCGGCTGGTTAGCAATAGGCTAATCTTCATTCTGGAACGGAACTCCCTTTTAAGCAATTTACAGTGTGGCTTTCGTGCTGCCAGGTCCACTGCCGACCACCTCGTAAGATTGGAAACGGCCATCCGAGAAGCCTTTATAAACAAGCAGTTTTGCCTTTCAGTATTTTTTGACCTTGAAAAGGCCTACGATACCACTTGGCGGTATGGTATCCTTCAAGACCTTATCAAGCTGAACATAGGTGGGAATATGTTTAATTGCATCGCAGACTTTTTGCAGGACCGCACCTTTCAGGTGCGATTGGGAACAACCCTTTCGTCATGTTTCATCCAGGAGAATGGAGTCCCACAAGGATGTGTACTAAGTGTTACCCTCTTTCTTATTAAAATCAACTCCCTGTCCCAAGCAATACCACCTTCGGTCTCCTACTCGCTTTATGTTGATGACGTCCAGGTCTGCTTTTCGTCATGTAATTTAGCTATCTGTGAGCGCCAAATCCAAGTAACCATTAATAAAATGAGTAAATGGGCCGATGAGAATGGTTTCAAGTTTTCTGCTGAGAAGACCGAGGCTGTTTGCTTCTCCCGGAGAAGGGGAATGTTTCCCGAACCATCGCTTCACATAAATGGCACACCCGTTCCCGTCCGTCCGGAACACAGGTTCCTCGGCGTGACGTTTGACAGCAAGCTTACTTTCGGCCCCCATATCAAGGCACTGAAGCTGAAATGCCAGCAGAAACTAAACATTCTAAAAGTTCTTTCACATCGCACCTGGGGCGCGGACAGGGTATGTCTTTTACGGATTTACAGGGCTGTAGTGCGCTCTACCCTGGATTATGGAAGCATTGTCTACGGATCTGCAAAACCATCCACCCTCAAAATGCTTGATCCCATTCACCACCAGGGGATCCGTTTGGCAACGGGGGCATTCCGTACGTCGCCGGTACTTAGCCTGTACGCTGAATCGCATGAATGCTCACTCGAGAGACGCAGACTTTTTCTCGCTGTTCAGTACTTCCTAAGACTCCGTTCCTTTCCGCAAAATCCTGCTTATGAAGTAATTAAAAACATAAACTATGAGCGCTTATTTCAGCACAAACCATCTGTAACCCCTCCCTTTGCTCTACGTGTAAGGATTGCTACAGAACAATACAATTTTGATGCTCTTTCTCCTGTCCTTGAAATTCAACAAAGAACTGCACCTTGGAAAGTTGCCAATACTCATTGTAATCTTTCTTTGACCAAGCACAAAAAAGATACAGTTGACCCTAGTGTTCTCAGACAAGAATTCCTAGAGCTGTATACCTCGTACAATGGCTACAAGCACTTCTTTACTGATGGATCAAAAACCACAGACTACGTTGGCTGTGCCGCTATCGGCGAGGGCTACAGGTCTGTAAAAAGGTTAAACAAAAATGCCTCAATTTTTACAGCTGAGCTTTATGGTCTGATAACTGCAGTTGATCACATTGTCAAACATCGATATAGAAAGTCAGTCATTTTCTCCGACTCTCTGAGCTCACTGAAAGCACTCAACTCTCCAACGTCTTGGAAGCACCCTCTGCTTGTGCAACTTTGTAATACCCTAACACAAGCACTAGCAAAGAGAATAGAGATAGAATTCTGCTGGGTCCCTAGCCACATTGGCATTGATGGCAACGAGTTAGCTGACCGTGCAGCTTCTGCATGTATAGATAGGACAGTTGACTATAACAGTATCCCTGCTACTGATTACCGAGTACCACTAAAGAGGCAAATAAAATATGCCTGGCAGAGGGAATGGGATTCCCAGCTACAAAACAAACTTCATCTAATTAAGCCCATCCTGAGTGAGTGGCGCAGTGCCAGACACCGAGAGCGTTTTTATGAGATAGTTTTATGCCAGTTGAGAATAGGACATACCCACCTTACTCATAGCTACCTCTTGCGTAGGGAGAGTGAACCGACCTGTGACTTTTGTTCTGAACCATTAAGTATACTTCACATTTTGATAGTTTGTCCACACTTTGAAGAGAACCGTCGAACTTGTTTCTCTATATTCTATCGGGAATATGTACCATTTCACTTGGCTCTTTTACTGGGTGACGAGCCTCTTGTCCCATTCTCACAAGTTTTTAATTTTTTGGAAGAAAGTAATATTTTGCGGAAGTTATAAGTCTAGTTCCTAGTAAGGTCTGCTTTGAGGCTTTAGTAAGTCTTTAAACAATGTAGGTATCCTTTACACAATGTTTCTGGCGCACTATAGCCCCGATGCTGCTGCGCCAAAAAACCCCAAAACCAACCAACCAACCCTCACATGTCGACAGAAAACTCCCCATTGGTCATGGCAAGTATGAAAATAAAAACAAAAAGGGGTCAAGTATGAATAAATAAAAACAAAAAGAGGAAGCAACCACCATGAGTCAGCCTTCCTTGGCATAATTAGATAGTGAGATCCTGATCCTTTGTTATCATCTCTAGGCGTCATCCTCGAGGTCGAGGTCATGTTAGAAGTTGTCCATCAGGCTGTCCTAGGCATCGTCCTAGGCGGCGTCCTTGAAGTAGTCCTAGACGTCGTCCTCGAGGTTGTCCTAAAAGTCCGAGAGGTCATCCTCTAGGCGTTGTCCGAGAGGTCGTCCTAGAAGTCGTCCAAGAGGTCGTCCAAGGCCGTCCTAGGCATCCTTGAGCTTGTCCTAGAAGTCTTCATTGGGGTCTTCCTCGAGGTTGTCCTAGAAGTTGTCCTTGAAGTCGTCCTTGAGGTCGTCCTAGACGTCATCCTCAAAGTCGTTCTAGAAGTCGTCCTTGAGGTCGTTCTAGGCGTCGTCCTCTAGGCATCGTCCTAGACGTGAAGATAACAGCTTCGCTGGTCCTCCATCTTCACATAACATAGAAGGGCTCTACAATTTTTTTTTTATTGATGCCGGCTGTTTTACAAGTCTAGACCAAACCATATGCACCGAGTGAGTAGGGTTGATTATTCTCCATTTCAGAGCTTCAAAGTTTGTTTGCACACATTTAGTCACTTTCTTCTACCCTTTTGTCATTCTAATCGCCCAATACCCAGTGGATCACATCTGCCAATCCTGAGGGGTTCCAAAACATCAGTGGTTGAGAACCACTGCTGTATGTATTTACACTTGGCAAAGCCCAGCCACTTTCTGCCATTCTTGCCACAAGTTGTTGGCAAGGGCTGCACAGTAGCGCAATGTGACGGTTCCGATAAATTTTGGTTGGGGCTGTAGACAGGGAGTGTGAGGTCCTGATCTTTGTTTTCTTTGTTGTTTCAGCTCGGGCCTGGGTGGCAACGTGAGCCTCTCGTCCAGCTCATGGGACTACTACGCTAACCCGGCTCAGCGACCGCCGCTGGACACGGTAATGACGTCCCGCTTCACAAATCCGCGTCCCCAAGTGCCTCCGAGGGACGGGCGCAGTTTCCTAGCTCTGGTCATGGAAAATCGAGGCTGTTCCACACATTTGTCTTTGACTGGGATTGATTACACTACAACCAGTTTGATAGCTTACTGGAACACTTGCAGTCTGCGTATATCTGGATTGACAGATTATTTTTACTGTATTTGCGAGACCATACCTACGCATTTTCTATGAGAAGTGGTCTCTTGTAACGTTCTTGGGATTATTTCAAGTTCACGGTAAAAGAATGTTGCGCGAAATGTGCCAACTGCTGGGGCCACCCGGCAGTTGGCGCCGGCATCTCATTGTTACAGGCCGCGTTGGCAGCACAGGCCGAGAAGGGCAGAAGAAAGCGTCAAATCGTCTAGAAGCGTCTCTGAGCTCTGCCCGGCCTCTGCGCCCATAATCCCCCTCGCCACGCGACAACTTGCGCACATTCACCCGAGGCGTGCAAAAGGCCTTTGAATTACAACTGCTCCACGTGGTTTGAGTTGCTCTCTCTTCACTCTAAGCTCTCTACTTGCTGTAAGTTGTTGGAGCGGCCGTAGCGTAGTAAATACAGTTAGACTAAAATGTGCGAACCAATCTTCAGCTGTCAGTTGGGTGTCGCAGTACAGTCGACTCACGTTAATTCAGCTTATTGTTTAATTTGACAAATTAAAAAAAGTTCATACATTTCTATAAAAAAAGAACTTGTTATTTCAATCTTGAAATATGAAATATTGGTTAATTCGACCTAGAGAGAACTGGTGGTGGACAAATTATAAGCACGATTTACCGTGCGTGACGCACAAAAGCATCCTTTTCTTTTTTCAAAATTATGCGGTGGGCAAGTTACAAGCGCGACCTACCGCGCCCGTCTGCGAAAAAAACACCCGTTTTAAAATTTTGAAGTGCGCGCTGAAGTGCAAAGAGAGCAGATGTTGAGGCACGGTACACGGTCGGGTCTGAACACAGAACAACCATTGCAACACCACTGTAAAGGAGCGAACACTGCTCTGCAGCGGTGTTGCAATGGTCGCCGGCACTGGCGCACACAACCAAAAAAACTATTGCAACACCGCTGCGCAGCAGCGAACGCTGCTCCGCAGCGCTGTTGCAATGGCACCGGTCACCGCCGCATTGAATGCACGAAGGACATGCAGGGATGGTTGCCAGCGCTGTGCGGTGGTATGCGGCGGCTCATTATAAAAATGTTAGCCCACCTGATCTAAAGCTCTGGATCTTCAGAATTTTGAACACATCTTTTAATTCAACTTTCGGATGATTCGACCAAATTTCGCATGTCCCGTCAAGGTTCGAATTAGCAAAAGTCGACTGTACGAGTATGAATTGTGCGCCGTGGCGTGAACGTCGGTCGGGTTTCGTTGCTTAATTATTTGGTTGACTTCAAAAGGTATCGGGCTTCGTTTCTGACGATCTGCATTGACAGCATGCAGGCAGACAACAAGGCTCTTCTTCGGTCAGCTTTGTAGTCTGTTGCTAGTTAATAACATCACATAAATCTCCTCACACAAGGCCCTCCACCCTTTTCACTTTAGCAGAGCGCACCAAGTACTTTACTAGGAAAATACATTCTACTCTACTCCCCCAGCAGCGTGGACGACCGCGTCCAAGAGAATGCACGCGCGTCGGGCTGTTCACTCTATTGTGATTTCTTGCTGCGCCGGGGGAGAGGACTGCCACCAATGCACCGAAATACTGGATTTGCCAGGAGAGCAGAGACGGTACAACCGCCTCTGCCGTCTCAAAGGGTGCCCATGACAACCGATGGCGGCAAGCACCCCTCGCAACTCAAAAGGAAAACCCTAAGGCTGTGCGCATCCAGCCGTTCCAGCCACGTGAAAGCCGTCTGCGGCGTGGCCGCCGTATTTTCGCGGAGTGAGACTCGTTTCCTAGTCGAGTATTTGAGTGAACGCTGCAAAGGAGGATGCCACCAATTGCATCGAACAAAGAGCTTTGTGGGAGGGGCCTGTCCCGCCGTTCTATACCTGCGGCGTACTGCAGTGGCACCTCATTGGTTCAATGCAGACGAGTGGATCGGACCGGTCGCCCAGTTTGACGCAGGCCACCGCCGGATCACTGAGGTGGCGACATGGATCCTTGGGCACCCGCCGCAGCCCGAATTGTTCGCTGCGTACGTTGCCCTTTATTTTTCCATTAATGACTCGGTGGTCACTCGTTTGTGTCAGTACAAACCCTGTAGGTGTGCGGAGGGAGTCTGTGTAGATGTATTACCGTGAATGACTTTCAAAGCATTGGTAAACCGGTCAGAGTATGGGCCAGGTTAATGGAACCTGCCTTAAAGAGGGTGCTGCGATGAAATTCTAGCACCTATTGTATTGTCTAAATGGCAACCGTGTTCCGGACGCACCACAGAGACACCAATCTTTTGTTCGAAAAGACGCCGAAATGTTTAGAATGAATAAACCAATTACCAGATCGCCCCTGGTGGATGTTCCCGAATGTCATTGCGTCGAACTTCCCGTAAAAACTGCACCCCTTCGCAGAAGTATGGCACCAAGCCCCGACCGCTCGTAGGCCGTCAAACTCGGTCGAATCAAATTTCCCTTCTTTCTCGCGTCTATTGAGGTGAATGCTTTACTTGTCCCATTACGCTAGAAGGCGTCGTCGTTGTGCCCAAAAGGTGACCATAAAAATATGTCGTCAAGCACGTGCCGCTCAGTCGTACGCTCAAGGACGACGTCGTCCTTGGCGTTGTCCTTGAGGTCGTCCTAGACGTCGTTTTAGATGTCGTTATGACGGCGTCCTCTAGGACGTCATCCTCGACGTCATCCTAGACGTTGTCCCAGAGGTCGTCCTCTGTGTCGTCCTAGATACTGTTCTCGACGTCGTCCTAGACGCCGTTCTTGGCGTCTGTTTCTAGGACGTCGTCCTATTCGTCGTTTTAGAGGTCGCCCTATACATGGTTTTAGAGGTCATCCTAGACGTAGTTTGTGACATTGTCCTCGACGGCCTCCTAGACGCCGTCCTTGAAGTTGTTTTCGTTATGTTCACGGCAACGCAGATGCTTTGTCACGGAAGCCATGACGCCTTTAATACATGTAGAAACATTACTCGAAAAAAGTTCACCTGCAGGACTATGATGCTTTCGCATTCCTACACGTAAGCACTCCTAAGTGTCCTCCTGTAATTTTTTCAACTCCTGCAGGAGACGGGGAGAGGGGAGTTTGAAGCGGACACGAGTCACTTTGGTGTTAGCTATTAGAAACGAAATACGCAATAAATTCAAGCAAGTAGACTTGTTGCTCCTATTTTGATTGTTGCTTGTGTTCGAGCCTTAAAGGGGTACGGAAACAAAAATTGAAATATTCAAGTTTCGTTTGGAAATGAGTCAAGCATGGCGGATAATAACCGTAATAATCGCACGTTTGTATTTTGAACGACTAGCTTTATTTTTCGTTCCAAACGGTGCACTCGAGCAAGCGCTCGACGAGAAGCGAATGGAGAGCGCGATGCGTCATGGGATATCCGGCGCAAACAAAAACAGAAAGAAAAGATTCCCCGCATTCATGACGTAGCAATGCTGGCGTGGTTATGAGCTTTGCCCTTGGTGGCGTTGTCAGCGTTGTGGTGGTGTCAATAGCGTCAAGGCGTTACAACCGAGCCGTTCGAAGCACCCGTGGGGCGACGAGCGTGTGGCTGGCCCAAGGAGCACGTAGCTTCCACAACACTGTCAGCTTAGGGCTGAACGGGGTGGGAAAAGCAACTTTTGTCCGAGTTTTGAGCAACGGGCTAATCTTCTAGGGGGAGAATGGCTGTATCCGGGTGCACAAACGAGGGTCCGAGAAAGAGGGGAGTCCCTCCTTTCCGTCTGCTTGTACTGTTTGGTACAATACGCGGGAGGAAAGCTAAGAAGGAAAATGTTGAAATGCCAAAGAGCGGCGCTGCTCCGATGGAGCTTGCTACGTCATGGCTACGTAGCAAGTTCCTCATTGTTGCTCGATTACCTCCCAAATAGGCTCCACATGCATCCACCAGGTGCACATTGAAAGATTGTATAATTAGTTTTAAAATTAGTTTGCTTGTGCCTTTCAACGAAAGTCTGGTATTTTTGAGGTTATGCTGCAACATGCAACATAGTAAAGCTAAAAAATGAGCGCTGGAATTTCATTTCCCTACCGCTGTAAGTTTCGGTTTGCAATCAGAGCGCTTCTCGGCACCAGCGGCACTGCACCCCGTGGAGAAATAGTGCAACCAACCTCTGCTGCTCTGTCATCGCGCGATGCAGCAGAGGCTGGTTGCACTATTTCCCCACGGGGTGCGGTGCCATCAATGCTGAGAAGCGCTCCGATTGCAAACCGAAACTTAAAAACCCGTCAAAATTGTGCGGTTTTTCAGAAAGCCGTAAAATACCGCGTGTGCGTTTTATCGTTCTGAAATTTGTTGATATAGTGTTCTTCGATGATGCTCAGCAATTGCCTAATTGAAACCATGCGCTTAAACTCAATATTTAAAATATTAATTACGTGAAAATAACAACTTAATTATCCCAAACTTTAATCATTTTCCTAAATAGGCCCCTGGCCTAGAACCAAAACGACACAAGCCTTTTTTTGGTGCGATGCTTAGTTTTCGCAATATTGAATTTATCCACCTTTTGTGAAGCACCCTGTTCTCGGCACACACACACATATATATATATACATACATACATACCGTAAAGTTCCGAGAGAATGCCCGCCCCCGAGAGATCTTTTTGTGGCTAAATATCTGTAACGTAAAAATTCCGAAACATCGCCCACCTTCCGATTCTTGTCGGACGTCACGCAATGTCCGATGGGAATCGCATCAACCGCGCAATTTGATGTACCGGCACGTCTGACAAGCGAGTTTATAGCGGGTTCCCGCGTTTTTGTCCACGACCTGCGCACGCGATATCGTCTCCCGCAACACGCGAGTTGTTTCCACGTGTATGTTGCACTGTGAGATGTCAATCTGCTGCGTCCGCAATCTGCGGTATCCGTTCCCGTGACATAAATATTTTAGCGGATTCCCGCATTTTTGTTTGCGTTCTGTGTGTGCGATCTCCACTTCACGGGAGTTGGTCTCGCGTGTATATTGCATCGTGAAATACGATACTGCTTCGTTCGCGATCTGCAGTATTTGTTCCCGTAACATACGAGTTTGTAGCGGATTCCTGCCTTTTTGTCCGCAATCTGCGCGCGCAATATTGGTTCCCGTGACAGGCAAGTTTGTAGCGGGTTCCCGCGTGTTTATTGCATCATAAAACTTGCATCTGCTGCATCCGCGATGCACAGCATTCGTTCCCATGAGATGCGAGTTCTTGGCAGATTTCCGCGGGTCCTTCGCACCATTAAGCGCGAATCTGCTGCGTCCGCAAGCTGCGGTATCCTTTCCCGTGACACAGGAGTTCATAGCGAGCTCCTGCGTGTTTATCGCATCGTAAAACGCGAATTTGCGGTGTTTGCGATCTGCAGTATCAGTTCCCGCGTCATGTGGTTTGTAGCCGGTTTTCTATAAAGTTTTGCTGTGGCGTCCCCAAAGATAGCCCACCCCATGTTTTTCACCATACTTATGCGGTTTGTGCAGATGAGTTATACGGCCAGGGGGACATAGTATAGGGGGCTAATCGTAACGATCAGTCGGCTAATTAATTAAAATTCGTTAATTAACTTTCTAATTAATGAAAATAGACATATGGTTCTAACTAGAAACTTGCTGAGCGTCATCGAAAACCACTAAATCAGTAATTTTTAGAACGACTTTGAGTGCGTGAGAAGCGTAGTAGTGCGCTAATGTTGCCACTCGTGGAGCAGGTACAAGGCTAGCGGTTGCGGAACGCGATGATAATCTAATCATCTGCGTTCTGCAACCGCTTGCAGCAAAAAAGGAAAACTTTGGGAAGGTGTCGCCACTAGACGATGGGACACAAATGCCGCGTCACTGTTCGGCAGGACACTCGGGAGTTCAAGCTCGAGACCGGGTCCAACGACTACAGCCACGGGCCGTCTCAGAGTTGCGGGAATTCCATAAATGATGGTGCTACCCGTTGAACCAAACTTCGCCGCCCTCCTCGCGTAGGCTGCCAGTCGAAGTGAAGGAATTTGGGGCTGTCATTGTCGCAGGTGCTTCGTATAGAAACTCCTACTAGATATGTTCACGAGAAGGTTTTGTGTTCTCGTTGCAGTCGAGTGGAGCGTGGAAGATGACCGCAGCCTCGAACGCTTCTTGGCCGAGCACAAAGAGAGCGACCACAGCTCCGCCTTCGGTACGCCCCTTTTCACTGTGGCTCCTCCCTCTGTTTTCACGGGCACGTCATCGTTGTTCTTGTTCCCTTAAGGGGAGACACCCCCTGGGAGGGTCAACTTTTGAACCCTTGGCTTAAAATTAATGAAATTTACAGGGTAGGCTGGTGGTCATGCTAGAGGGTGCATAACTAAATTTCAGGTCTGTCAGTTAAGTGGGAAGGAAATTAGGGCAGCTTCTATCAGCAACACGCCTACATTGTTTAGTTTATCTATCGTCAGAAAACTATCACAATATTCAAAATTTTTATTCGCTAGATATGTAGCAGAATGCCTAGGAAGTGTGGCTATGGAAAGTTTTTTGTCAAAAGTCATTTATTTTTATCAATTTTTTCTTCTGCAAAAATGTTCAACTTTTTGGTCTTCTGTGTCTTCGACAAAATGTCAACATTTTTTATAAAAGACATCCGTAAAGTGACAAAAACATTCCATGGCCGCATTCCTTATTAAATTTCAGTCAGGAAAAGTGAAGAACGAGCCTTCCCTGTATTGCCATTATCAAACGATAGATTGACTAAAATGGAATTTATACCAAAAAGTGGAGCGGAGAAAAATGCTTTCAAAGTGCTCCAAACCCTACCTTTTCTTTAGCTTCAGTGGACAGAAAATAATTTATAAAAATTTAACTATGCAGTGTAAAGTAGTGAAAATTTCTGGGAATACTCTCTAGATGTTGGTGGATGTAAATATGTAATTTTTTAAAATCAATGTTTTTTGCAGAATTTTTTTTTTCTGGGTAGTGTTCCCCCCTAACCCTTCGACGGTCGTTGCCGTACACGTACAGCTGCGATTATAGTTTGAAAGTTTCTGCCCAAATGCGAGACTGCATGCACACCCAGGAGATGCTGCTATTGGTTGTGTCTTTGGGGAGCTACAAGGATTGTATTCTCTCCGCGTTTGGCCTTGCTGGGGCTGCTTGTACTTTTTTTTTCTTTATTTGTTTGGCGGGTTTTTTTGCCCGGGGGGGGCAGAGATAAAAGCGTGAAGCCTGACAGAGTCTCTGCCCCCCAACAGTTCGACAGTCAACAGTGCAATGAATACATTCAGCAAAGCATGGCATACTCAGTAAAAAATAAAAATAAAAAAAAAGGCACAATGAAACAGCTAGCTCAACATTCAACAGTGTGAGGGATACATTCAGTGAAATGGAATACATGATATAAAATGAAATAAAATTGACCGCATCTCCACGTGGTGAATGATGTTGCTTGGGGCGAAGCTCTGGTGGTGCTTGTCTGCGTAGACGCCGAGCCGCAGCATGCCGAGCCTTTTCATTCATGTCAGTAGGAGGATGTGTGGTTTTCTTCTTTTTCTTTTTTTTCTTCTTTTTCTTTTTTCATAATTGTTTTCACCTTTTTTTTTCGCCCTACACGAGCACGTGATCTCACGAGCAGAAGCATGAGCACCCGACGCCGGCCTACGGTGGACAACGGACGGCGGACGGACATGGCCGGCCCCTAAGGAGCTTCGCCCCTCAAAGGGCACAATAAAACAACTAGCAAAATCACATGTTACACAACAAGCATGATTCGTAGCGTATAACAAATGTAAAGAAGTGTCATATCGCTAATATGGACATTAAAAAAAAAAAAAGTCATACGGGGAAAAAAGTTGGAAATTATATACTCCTTGCATGTGATGCGTGCGAGATGCTCGCTTGGCGTGTCGACTGCTGTGGTGGTAACCCCAATCGGAGCGCCGGCTCTTTGGACTCATACTTTTAACGCTTCTCGGAATTCAATTCAGAGGATGACGGCTCATCGTCCGATGGAGAAGCTCTGTAAAGTGCCCTCAATTGGGAGTCTAAGACCGCTGGAATGCCGCAGAAGCTAATGCACCAAAATTAATTCAGGTTGATGAAAGGCAGCCTCTTTTTTCCCCTCAATATTTTAATTTAATGCTCCTCATCCTGAACAGCTTTCAAGCACTCTATGCGCTCCCATTAGATAACTAAAAAAAAAAAGAAATAACACTAGATATGTTTTTTATTATCCTCCTTAAAAAAAAAAAAAAGCTACTGTTTATTTATTTTTTGTTATTGAAGGGTTGAAGATTTTACTTCAAAAGGAAAACTTTCTAACCGTTAGTCAACTCTGTATGAAATTTTCAGGGCATATTTGTATATGAAAGAGGATGCCATGCAAAGTTTCAAGGTTATAAATTAATCCTTTCAAGAGTTATGTAAAAGTACATGGAATGAGCACTGTGCCCACCCAGAAAAGCTATCATTAATGGCCAGTTCATTTGATGAAACATATTGTGTAACACCTGTGTCACACGGCTGTAAAAAGAAATGACAAAAAGTATGCAAATTCAAATAGAAACAAAATGCTAAAAGGTATATATATTCTTTTTAGGTGCATTAGGTTGATTAAACGGAACTTTTATTATAACAGAGTGCAAGAAAATGCAGAACTAAAGTTCACAGCCACATTCCTTACAAAAGTTCAGAATAGAAGCTTTAAAGATTGACTTCACACATTGTTTTAACATGAAGCTATAGCTTTCTTGATTAGAGATTTGATGCCAAAAAGTGAAATTGAGATAAATGCGTTTGCAGTGATGTGATTGTTGCGCCATTTGTGCCAAACTGCGTCAAAGTGCTTTGCAGGAGCGTCGTAGGAAGTAGGAAATGCCAGATGTGGGACAATAAAAGCTCCTCCTTTTTGTTCCCACCCCAACTATAGCAGCCTGCATGGTAAAGGCCTGTTAACACATACGGCACTACCTCGGTGCCATTAGTCGGCGCTGGAAATAGCGCCGACCTTGCTGATACAGCGTTCCATCGGTGCCAAGTTACGTTTGAGTCGGCGTCACATCGGCGCCGTTCCCAGCTTCGATTTAGCACCGCGACTGTGTGTGTGTGTGCGAACCAGGCCTTTAATTTCGTTTGTTTACACCTCGGGTTTTAAAAGTTGACGCTCCTGTGTAGCATCCTTCCTCACCCATGGACGCTTGCACGTTTCTCTCGTTCGAAACGACCAGACTCGGTGGGCGCCGACATGATGAGTTCCCCGCACGGCGCCGCGGACTCCGTGCTCCCACGCGCCGGCCACTACCAGACGGCCACACGATCCCCGCAGTCCGCTCACGGGGACGATCCGGACTCCACGGCCACTTTCACCGGAGACAGCGTGAGCCGCCAGTTTCCTCCGTGTTGCTCCCGTTTTTTCGGGAGGACCTTCAAAGAGATACAATCTCACCATCTGCTTGATGTAGCGTGTACCTCTTAGCATAAAGTTGTTGTAATGTACGCTCAAAGTTTAGCTGGCACTAGTGTCTATGGGACTTCCAGATTCGAATTGAAGCAGACAGCAACCAGTCCACTGGTTGCTGTCTGCTTCAAATGCACATACATTTTGTTTCTTCGCCGGATAATAATGGGAATCATCTTTGTTACTTAGGTCCTAGCGAATAGTGGGTAGCTTTATTAAAATTATAGAAGTGCAGTTGCTTTAGCCACAGTTTTTTCCGGGTCAGTGAGTAACATTTAACTTTGCAACATTCGTTCCATGCCCGATCCTACGTTCCACAGGAGGTGTGTGATGACAAGTGACTAATTTAAGCAAGAAAGGCAGTTGAAAAGAATGCAGGGCTTGGTCAAGGAGCGCTAACATCACGATCACGCTAATATTGATAATGTGCCAGATGTATGTGCATTATCTCCTCTAAAATTATCCCTACTTACGAGCAATTAACAATGCATTAAACGGTAAAAATACAGACTATAGAAGGTGTTTCTCTTTGTTTTATAATGAGGCTTTTTCCCCATTATAAAATTTTTCGAGCATGCAGATGTGATGTTTTGAACGCCAGAACAAGGCTGGCTACCTTTGCACCTATTCATGAGCAGATGGAATATAACTAATATTATTTATAAAAGATCACAATAATTGCTTGGTTTTCACTTTATTTTGTTCGTCTACATGCACATCTAGTTACTGATGCAATGTTAAAGAACCCCTGAAAAGAAAAGAAAAAATTTATTCTAAACAGCCTGGTAGAGACGCGATGTCAAAAAATTAATCTTATGCGGAAAAAAAAAAAATTTTTTTTAGAGCAATATTGACGGCGCGAGACGCGATTTAGTTGGTAGTCACCTCCTTTTGACTTGTTTTCTCCCGGCATTTCGTGCGCCTGGAGGAGAGGTGGATTGGTTTTGCCTTCACGTTGAGGTCAAAAGAGCAAATAACCATTCCCTGACGTCATGGACTTTGCGCTCAGAATTTCAAATAAATCTCTTGCCGTCAATATTGCACTGAGCGTAAAATTTACGCTCAGTGCAAAGAAAAACCCTTTTTTTCTTTTCAGGGGCCCTTTAATGCATAGTTCTTGATGTCTCTTTTGATTTCTGAGATGCTGTTTGCTGCTTTGGCACGTAATCCACCCGCAGAAAGGTGCCGATGCCTTGTTCGCGCTGACGGTGTCGAACAGTGCACATAAATGCACGTATGAAGCTATTTTTGCACGATGTTTAAAGCCACGAATTCGGAAGAACTGACCAATGTTTTCGTCTGCACGACTGAGAAATGTTCCAAGCTGTCTACTGCAAAACAATTCTTCGTAACATTTATTTTAAGAATCGAGTGCAGAAAGAAAATGCACCCACCCTTTTCCATAAAAGTGTGTTACCAAAAGTAAATTTCAAACCAGTTGCCGTCCGCTTCAATTTGAAACCGCACATTAGCGCCAGTCGAGCCTTTAGCGCACATTGTAATAACTTTATGCCTTTTAGGACGAAATACGTCATATGGCTGGCTCCTAGCAATTTCCCGTAACGCACTTCCCGCAATGTTCAGCCCATAGCTACGCATCAATGGGTGACCTGGATCTGCTAAAATAGTTCTTAAACTGGAAAAATGAGTGTTTAGGGACGGGTAGGTATATTCGGAAGCTCAGGAAACCCACAATGTTACTCTGGGGAACTGGGGAACCCCTGAATCCCTAAGAATTCAGTTTGAGAGCCCACGAAAATTTATTGAACTCTACCGCTTCCTTACCGTTCGGCCGGAACTCATGTCTACTCTGCGCAATGGCCTCCGACAGGCGACGCAGAAGGTCCAGTACTACGGCGTCGTCGTCTGGGAGGTGTTGAACGAGATTGCTCACACACATGGTGGGAGAATGTGCAGAGGGGGAGGAGGACAAGCACGTGCTTTGGAGGAAATGGGGACACGTGAAACAGCGAGGTCAGAACTGAGGTGTGCGACCTTGAGAGACGCGAACTTCGCATTCAGCTTATGTACTAGCTTTGGCAGGGCTTCCTTTTGAAGACGAGGTGCAGGACAGTGTTTGTGCCATCGAGACGCGAAATGCTTACCAAGTTCGGCTGTGCAACTTTGCTGCAATGCAAGAGACAATATATTCCGTTTTACCTGGCGTTTGCCGCTGTGGTGCGGGAAAGGGGCGAATGTTGGCGCTGTCCGGATTTATTTGTTGCCGTCGAAGTTCTAATTGATGTGAGCGACTCTACTCACTGTTTGTATGTCTGCTGCATTGTTTCTACTTTGACAAGAGTGCCATAA
Source organism: Ixodes persulcatus (assembly GCA_013358835.2). NCBI lineage: Eukaryota > Metazoa > Arthropoda > Arachnida > Ixodida > Ixodidae > Ixodes > Ixodes persulcatus. The sequence continues at coordinate 264,392 of JABSTQ010009079.1, forward strand.
TACTATTAAACAAGTGCCGTGTTTGCTTTACTGTTGTTAGCTGCCCAAGCCATAAAATTGGGTGCTTTTAGCAAAATAACTAAATGTCTTGCTTGCTGAACCCTGTTTAGCAAGAAATAGGCTTTGGTTGCATGAGGGATTGTTAGTATTTAAAAGCTTGTGTTACCAGTGTCATGAAAAATTACGTAAACAATTCCGGATTATGTTTCGAGGAGGTCTGTTTTCTTACATTGGAAGTCACCCTTTTCTGCGTGAATATCTCTGTAATGTGATGAACCAACTAGAATATACCGTGTTACATATTCTCTTACCAGTTGCATGTGTGCTGCGGTATTTACAGTTTGAAATTATTGTATCAGTGGTGCACGCTCGCTTTTGAGCCTGGAAAACCAGTGATTGAGCATTCTATAGTTGCAAAGCTCCCTTCAGATCCCGCTCCCCTGAGGATCACCGGATAGGCAGTGATTCGGATCTTTTCGTTACTGCATCTAGGACTGGAGCAAGTGGTCCGGAGACAAGCAACTGGATCGCTGGGTTGAGAATCTACGCAAGGTAAGTATGTATGCAAGGTATCTACGCAAGCCTAGGTTTTCTTACCCCTCTGTTAGAAACAAGGAACATCCATTTATTCATGAGCCAGGAAGATCAGGAGGAAAGATATAGGGGTAGTTAAACCTGAGGCCGTGTTCTTGAAGTGAAACTTAATACCAAAAATACTTAAAAGGTGTTTATACTATACAGTCGAACCCGGATATATCGAATTCAAAGGGGATCGTAAAATAGTTCGATATATTGATAATTTGATATACAAAAATATGTTAACTTAAGCTCCAGTTGAAATTTCCGTGCGTCTCTGCTAATACCAAAGGCCGCGACAAACAGGACCTTACCAAATGGAGCCTCTAAGAGCCGCTAAATACAGTAGAGCTTAGCTGGTGAAGATCACAAACGCCACAGCGTTTACGCGATGGTGTCTGCGATCGTTTACGCCTGGCCACGACAGCGCCGGCAACAAATCACAAAAATAATTAAAAAAAAGAGTCCCATAAAAAAGAAAAGCTCAATTCATATAATAAAAGTTAAGCAAGCATCAAAAAAGAAACCTCACTAAATTCAGGCATGAAAAAAAAAGAAAGGCAAAAAAAAGTAGAAAAAAAAAAAGGCAAATCAAAATGCGGCCAAAGAAAAGGGTAAACAAAGATAAGGCGGTCGAAGTGTGATTGTTCAACCGTTGTTGTCAACGTAACTTGGCGAAATTTTTTGTTTTTGCTTATTTTTTGGGGGGGATTAAGGAGTTGCGCAGCGACAGTGGTGTTCGGGGAAAGAGGGGAAAGAGCGCACACTGCCATTCCAACAGCGGGCACTCCCTGTTCTCCTTATGCGTGCGTGCCTTTCCCCTTGCTTTTGCCATCCTCCACTATTTTTCTTCTTTTTTTTTCCCCGTTTTTTTTTCTTTTTTTTTTTTTACAATAGCTCTTTTGCTACGTATGCTGGCTTGGCGGTTTGCCAGCCCTGCAACGTGAGCTAGAAGCGACGGGCAGCCGTGCTTAGTTCGCCATATCGAGTGTCCCCGCCATAGTAGAGGGACGCCGGCTTCTTACAGTAATTTTTCTGCTCTTTAAGTACGGGGGATTACAATTGGCAGTTTGCACAAAGATAAAGGAATCGCACACTTGGCCTCTAGAGGATGTTTGTTGCTTTCCACCTTCCTGAACGTTTCCAACAGTACCACTCGGAGAACTGCTGCTGGACACATCAGATAGCCAAGAAATAATAGTGAGAGCAACAAACATCTGAAGGCCAAGTAAAGTTTTCCTTTAATTTTCGTGCACACTGTCTATTTCAAATAAAGTTTCCTGGCACGTTTCGCGGCAAAAAAACTATGCCGAAATTGCTGGTGTCACTACGCCGATTATCGACGAAACGCATTAGCATTTAGGAGGGGTTCCGACGCAGCGAAGGATGGGAATCCCAACCTTGCAACGGTCTGCATGCTGTTTTCTTCGGAGAGCCGGTATGTTCTCCCGGGCGTTGACGGTTTTGGATGCAGCCACCACAGCTTCCCTCAATCGCCGCATACGGTGCGCATATCGTTGTCTTTGAAGAGACAATCTTTCCTCACAAGTGTCGGCAGTTTCGTGCAAACGGCGTCGTTGCTGTGCCTCAGTTTTACATTGTCACGTATGTTGTGTGAACTGGGGAAACGAAACAATGTGCGTACGCTTCGGTTCCATCATAAATGGACTGTGTGTCAACAGCGGTGCGTCATTAGAAGCTTGCGGGAAGTCTCTTTCCTTCAAACGTAAGGGAAAGCGGACGTAATGAGCGAACGGAGTGAAAGAGCACTTTTGGGAACCGCGCTGCGGCCTCGCAAAGCCGGTCCGGTTCAGTCCAAACCAAAAGCGGCAGCGTGCACTGAAACGTTAAATGCTAACGCATTTTCAAAAATCAGTATGCAGTGGGTTAGCATTGTGGGAAAAAAAGTAACCCCGAAACCCCCCCCCCATTCGAAGAAAAATTAAATTTGAAAACACGAAAACATGTCATGTTGCTCGTGCACATTCTGTTGAGGCTGCAGTGGGCTGCATGCGACACCCGTGCCACAGTTATTCCTCGTTTCCAGTGGATCAATCAGACCATCCTGGCCAGGCTGGCTTCCGAAGTGGACTCGGTGAACAGCACGCTGCAGCGGCTGGGGTCATCCGACCTCCGCGTTGGGGGTGAGAAGCCGTTCAGTTTGTATCGGGGTCGGGGAACCTTGGCGCTGTCTTTAGGTAGGATCTAAAGCCTGCTAGGCTGGTCATGCGTTCGTTAGCAGACAACGAATGTACTGCTGGTGGTTTGTACGACTCCAACTTTCTCAGGCATGGGCCATTGTATAAGGCAATTACATGTGAGCTCGACTAGAAAACTTGCAGACGCCACGGTGGTGAACTTTCGCCTAATGTCTTTTAAGCGCGGAGTCAATATTTTCTAATCACTCGAGTTTGTTCGCCTTGTGACAGACTGCGCCAGCCAGAGTGCTCAGAAACGTAAAAGAGAGTCTGCTGGTACTCAATTTTCATACGTGCCAATCTTTATTCAAACTTAACATGCTGGCACACCCTGGGACGCTTCTGACTTGTGTATAACTGAACTGTCGTCTTTGGAGTGCTCACAAAATCAAACCTACTCGCTGTCTACGAGGAACGGTTGCTCCTAACATTGTCAGAATTATTTCTAGCCCACGGTGAAAGAATGATGTCTAAAAAAGTTTAAAAAAATATATATACGGGTCATACTTGTTTCGGGACTGCCCGATAGATGGTGCCGGCATGTTGAGCGGTCACGAGAGAGAGTAATGCGCTCGACACAAGAGAATGCAAGTGCATAAACGAGCCTCAATTCCTCTGTCTGTCTCTCCCCGGCGTTTACTGCGGTTGCAGAGGCAAGCCAGTCGACACTGCGTCAGGTGTCCCTGAGTAAGGGTCCCCAGGTGCCCACGCTGGCTGCCCTGCTGCCCTACCTGGACCTGTCTCCCAACCAGGAGTACCTCGTCCAGAGGATCAAGGGTAGGCTACCTCTTTCTCTTTTTCACGCGGAATCTGTTTTATCGGCCAAGTTTCGTGACAAAACCGTTGCAAGGAACCGTCGCATCAGTCCTCCCACTAAATTTAGTGAGGAAATTGAGATCATCTGACCTCCCGTGGCATCATGAGAAGTCATGATGCCACGGATGAGGCAGTAGTTTGCGCTCAGCACATTCTGTTCTCCCTAGTCTTCATCAGCACGTTCAAGCTTGTGTAATTTTTCCGTTTGTGCTGGTACCAGCTGTTGTCCGATTGCCTTTCATATAGCTTCTCTTGAGCAACCCACAGCTTGTCAAAGCGAGGTTGGCTCATTGTAATGTGCACAGGTATCCGTCTTGGATGGCTCCCCAATTTGCAACAGACCCTAAATGATTTTTAATGCAGAATCCATTTTAGTGCGAAAGGTTGTAACGAAAATTGTGATAACATGGCCAGTTGTGTTTGCAAAAAGAATGTTATCCCTCCCTTGGCAAGAATTGAACGAACGAGCTCTAGGTCAGTAGTCTACCGTAAAATCCCGTAAGGGCACCCTCTTCTGAGATATCGCCCATCCTGTTTTTCTGGTTAAATATCTGTAACATCAAAATTCCGAAACATTGCCCACCCCCCGATTCCCGTTGGACGTCAAGCGATGTCCGACGGGAGTCGCGCATCAACGACGCGATTGGCGGTACCGGTGTGTCCCGGAAGCGAGTTCATAGCGGGTTCCCGCGTTTTTGTCTCCGATCTGCGCGCAATATCGCCTCGCGTAAGGAGCTAGTTGTTCCCGCGTGTATATTGCATCGTAAAATGTGAATCTGCTGCGTTCGCGATTTGCGGTATCCGTTCCCGAGTTCGATTTTTAGCTTTAAGTAACACATGCGAGTTGTTCCTGCGTGTATATTGCATCGCGAAATGCGATTCTCTTGCGTCCGCGATCTGCGGTATTTGTTTCTGTGACATGCGAGTTTGTAGCGCATTCCCGTGTTTTTGTCCGCGATCTGCGCGCGCGATATCGGTTTCCGTGACAGACAAGATTGTAGCAGGTTCCCGCATCTTTATTGCACCATGAAACTTGAATCTGCTGCGTCCGCGATATCCGTTCCCGTAAGATGCGTGTTCTCGGCGGGTTTCCGCGAGTCCTTCGCGCCATGAAACGCGAATCTGCTGCGTCGGCCACTTGCGGTATCCTTTTTCGTGACACAGGAGTTCGTAGCGAATTCCCGCGTGTTTATCGCATCGTGAAACGCGAATTTGCCGCGTCCGCGATCTGCGGTATCAGTTCCCGCGTCACGTGGTTTGTAGCGGGGGCCTTGGCGCTTATCATTAATTTTTGATTAAGTTTTGCTGTGGCATCCCCAAAGATAGCCGACCCCATGTTTTTCACTATTTATCTCTTCATTTTGGGTGGGCGTCCTTACGGGATTTTACGGTAGGTCTCTACCACCGTCCTGCCAAAGCGTCCAGGAAAGGTGTTATTTCGACTGTAATTTATGTACTCGCACGGCCCCACAACAGTGTGTCTACGAGGAAGATGAGCTACGAACGTCTCAAAGCTTACCTTAAGTGTAGGAAGAAGAAATAGCGTCTAGGAGGAAGACGGGTTACGGACCGTCTCAAAGCTTACCGTCAGTGTAAGAAAAGAAAAAAAGTCATTTATTTTTTTAAGCAGCATTGAGGAACAGATTTGTGTGGTTCAATCAATTTTTGTTTCAGCGTGAATTGTGCTGCATTCTTGTTGCTTCCAGAACTGTCGAAAGGTGGCTGCATGAGTGGCTTCCGCTGGAACGGGGGCAGCAGCAACTACAAGGGCAAGCCCTGGGGAGACTACCTGCCCACCGATTCCGCCGTCAGTGTTCTTTCATCAGTTTTAACACAGTCGTCGGGCTGGGTGTCGTGAGAAGTGCTACACATTACGCTATATGACTGTAATGTCGCTTGATGTCACTGAGTTTCGTGATTCACGATGTAACGTCAGTTGTGACATGCACACAGCATGTGCCCTGTTCATTTGCAATACATTCTGTGCATCATGTTTTAGGTAACACGACTTTATTTAGATCAAAAGATAAAAAAGAAAAAATTTCTCTACGAGCCGACGTCCACGTAAGTCAGTAGTATTGTCAAAACAAAAACTGACGTTGCGGACGCGTCTGGCGTTTATTCCGGCAGAAAACACTTTACGGTCTGAAGGAGGATGTAGTTTTCTTTCTTTCCGACCAGCTTTTTTAACCGAAATGGATGCTACAGGTGCCCGAATGTCCCTTCTTGTTTTGACGACATTGGGCTTGGGTGGATGCCAGTTTGTAGGAAAATTACTTATTTTATCTTTCGATCCAGGTGACGTCGTGTTCTCAAACTTCCGCGTTCCAATGCAACCGCTAGCGTCGCATTCCCGCGGAGTTTAAGCTTTCTGCGACGCATCATTTATTTGACCAGGCCGAAAAACATGGTTCTCTTTTCTTGCAAACACCTGGTACAACAAAACATGGTTCTCTGATCTAGCGGAGAGCGCGTGCAGGGAATCCTCGACTGCTTTCTACAGGCACGATAAACGTGTGCTCGTAATGGCTCGCGTTATTTATTTTTTTTTCTCGCGCGTTAGCTTTATTGAGTCTAGATACATTGATGAAGCAGATATGGCGAAGTGATTTCAGGTTTTCGTTGAATTCATTATAACCGGTCGTGACGGTACAGTGTATTTGTAGAATTTTTGGTATAACGCCAATAAACCTCGAAAAGTAACTCTCCAGCTAGCTTTATCAAAATCTGGGGGCAGGGGCGGGGACAGGGGCAAGCGGAACATTCCCAAATCGTAGGTGTCCTCAAATAAGGAAGGCACAAGCTTGAAGGAACAGAAATCTCTGTCTACACCCTTATTTTGCGTTGATCTGGAACACAGCCCGCCCCAAACTATCCGTGAGAATGCTTCTCTCTTTGGGAGCCAAATTCCTCATCTTGTCTCCTTCTCTTACCGGTGCTGGCACGTTTTTCGAGCATTTGACTCGCGTCCCTCGGAGGTTAGTAAAATCCCGCAGCCATGTCTTCTGTTTTTTGACCACAAGCCCCGATAGGTGCCAGTTCTTTTCGTTCGACACCGAAGGTTGAAACCGAGAAAACACGGAATCTGGAAGAAATATAAAGCGCCCCCCCAAAAACACCCCTGAAAACATGGAACCTTATCTATAATTTGTCGCACATTTGCCTTTTCTTTAAGTTGCGTCGATTCTGTCGCGCATCAAGGCTAAACAAACAACCTGTCCAACCCGGAGTCGTCGTCGTGTGAGGCGACACGCTTTACTGGTCCTTTTTCACGTCACCAGATCGTGCTGCACATGTTCTGCACGTACCTGGACTCGAGGCTGCCTCCCGACCCGCGCTTCCCCGACGGCAAGACCTTCACTTCGCAGTTCTTCAGCAAAGCCCCCGACAAGCCCCGTAAGGAACGGTTCCAAGTACTTGTCTTAACAAAGGTTTCTGGTTCACAAACAGTTCCTCTCGGAAAAGGTAGGGCACTCCTCAAATTGGTAGGGGGATCGGTGGCCGAGCGTGTTGGCACACCGCAGCTTGGAGCGTGTGGAACGAAAGCTTGCGCTGCAAGAGCAGGAATCCCAGGTTCAATCCCCACCGCTGCCTATTTCGATCCGGACGGGCATCGTATCGATGTGCGGTCATGTGCTCCAACTGCAAGCAGACCGACCTTGCGCCTTTTAAATTCTTTTTGAGGAGGGTGGGAGGTCATTAGGAGCATGACCACTACCTAATTTGGTTCTCATGGGGCAAGCCAAGATATTGTTAGCGAATGACTTCTCTGTCTGCTATAAGGTATTTTCACACGAAAATAAAGCGAGAAAGCACCTTCAAGTCGTCTGCTAACCGAACCGCAAAAAGCTGGAGTGTGTGCTACAAACAGAGTGCCGCGGCAACGTGAAATCTGACGCAAGCTGAAATCATGAATGTCTCCTATTTCACGGTTCGAAGCGATCGACAACCTGTACTTTTGCCGTCATACACAAGCTGAAATCCACCGGTGGATAAAGGAGCACTCATGATGAGCACACTCACTAAGGCCGTCAGACCTCCCTCGCCATACATGTGTTGTTGAGACATTCTCAGCAAAATAGCCCGATCTTGGACTTTCAAATGGGTTGATAACACTTGGCGAGCCACGTCCATTAAGCCATGTCTTAAGCAGCCAAGAAAGCTCTCGCTGTCACCAGGGGTCAAAATTGAATGCCTGAAGACATTGGTTGCTACTCCCAGAGTACCTCGTTTTGTAGCATGCACTCAAACCGAAGAATAGAGCTAATCGAGCTTTCCGATTGGCTGATGTTGGCCATTTTGAACCTAGGAGTGAAAAGAAGGCTAAAAACATACTGAAAACATTAATGGGGTAGCTCAGAACATCTGGCGAACCGCAATTTGTTGGAAGGTAATATAAACATGTTGACGTTTTCTAGCTACTATGTACTCCTTTTCCGTGTAGTCTTCGCCACCTTTAATCGTGGAACTTCCGGTACAGTCGCCGACCGATTTTTCGGACTCCGATAATTCGGACTTGTTCGATATTTCGGACATAAAGGCGGAACCGTGACTTACCCCATAGAAATAGTGTATATTCACGACCAATGTTTCGGACAGCTTGAAGTCCGAAAGTTCGATTATTCGGACAAAATCGTCGCGAGCGATCGGCGGAAAACACCGTCGAGAAGCGGCCATTTTGAATTCTATGTTGGCTGCAAATGGATTGGCTTGGCTTGGCAGCGCTACTTGAGTACTCTTGAGTTTTACCGCTAGGTGACGCTATGCTAGTCCTTTTTTCCATTTAGCTGCACGTCATCATCATCATCATTATCGTTTTGCTTTGTTTTTCCGTTCCTTCGCGTTGCCAGTCGCCATTTTGCGCTCGTGGATTTGCGCCTCTCATGTTGTTCGGACAACGCTAACTTGGACGTCATGGCCCCATCTGTTGTTCTGCCACCGCGATGTGTCGTTAACCCTTTCACTGCCACTCCCGAGATAACTCGGGACACCACCCACGCACACCCCCTGCTACTCCCGAGTATACTCGTGTTGCCTTTGAAACTCACTCCCTGCCACTCCCGAGACAACTCGTGCGAATAAAAATAAAGCGGGCATGTTGCGCCATCTATGGAGAGGTCACCTAAACACATGTAACGTGTAGGTTAAATTTTAGACAACAGATGGAGCGCATGTTTCCTCATCCGCGTTGCTTCATCGTTGTCTCAGCAGCGCGCCACAGCGCCGGCATGGCGAGTAAGCGTGCCACAGGCGTCCGCGCTTTGACGGACGAGGAAATCCAGGAACTGTTGATGAATTCTGACTCAGATGAGTGTGAGAACGATGATGCAGCTCAGCTAAGTGCCTTGTCCAGCGACGACAGTGAGGAAGAGCCCGTGCCTTTGAAGAAAAATACCCGGCAGGGGGTGAGGAGCAGTCGGAAAAAAACCCGGCAGTGAAAGGGTTAAGAAGCGCCGAAAGTACTCGACCATAACGAGACAACAGATGGAGCGCATGTTTCCTCATCCGCGTTGCTTCATCGTTGTCTCAGCAGCGCGCCACAGCGCCGGCATGGCGAGTAAGCGTGCCACAGGCGTCCGCGCTTTGACGGACGAGGAAATCCAGGAACTGTTGATGAATTCTGACTCAGATGAGTGTGAGAACGATGATGCAGCTCAGCTAAGTGCCTTGTCCAGCGACGACAGTGAGGAAGAGCCCGTGCCTTTGAAGAAAAATACCCGGCAGGGGGTGAGGAGCAGTCGGAAAAAAACCCGGCAGTGAAAGGGTTAAGAAGCGCCGAAAGTACTCGACCATAACGCTAGAAAAGAAGGCAGCGATTCTCAAGCTAACAGAAAGTTGCCGAACGGAAACGGAGGTGTAACCTGAAACGAGGCACCATTTACGGCTTTTTTAAGCCCACTTGGAAGTAATAAAGGCAAGTTTTTCAATCTGCCGATTTTTCGGACTGCTCTATTATTCGGACGTTTTTTCGGTCCCCGCGAAGTCCGAATAATCGGTCGGCGGCTGTATTGGGGAAGGCATTGTTTGGCTCCTGCCAAGCAACTGGAAGGTATTCACGCTTTAATGGCAGTCAGTCCTTGTTTTGCCTGTTCTATATTTTTTTTTACTCAATCCAGATTGCAGTGTCTTGCATTTTTTTTTTCTCCCATTCCGGACATGTGAATTATGTGGCTGAGCACAAGAGTAAACGGAAAAGCTCCATATTAAGTAAGGTAGCTCATAGTCTGAACTGCATGCGCAGAATATATTGGCCTGTTTTGCTCACTGGCAAGCAAGCTCTGCCCAGCCCATTGTGATTGCATCGGGCAGCCACTTTCAAGCCTTTGCAAAATTGAGGTGTGTGTATGTTTATACAGCCTAGAACTTACGGGCGACTTGTCTCCTAGCAGTAGATGAGAAATTTAGCCAGTGCAGTACAACCGCTAGCCTGAGGTGTTTAACATGCATCACACAGAAGTGATACACGACCACACGCCAGTATGATGCTCATCCAGATTGAAACGGGCAGGGGTAAGGAGTTCGACTGCAGCGCTGCAACGTGCTGGGAGTGACATTCAGTGGCTTCAGGGTGACCGAAGGCTCTCAGAGTGGTGTACCATGGAGTGTCTGCGTGGTCTGTAAATGAAGGATCCCAGTTTGTTGCTTGCAAACCTCTCTGCCAAGTTGTCGTAACTGTCGGCCATGTTGATGCTCGCTTAGTAAGCTGTGTGACAGTAAATCAAGCTGGGGTATCTGCAGTAAAAACTGCTAGCGAGCCGTTTCATAAACAGGCATTAAATGAGCTTTTTCTGCTCCTTTACTGCCATCACTAGCACTTGATTGGTTGGTAATAGGAAAACTAAACAACTGATCATCTAATGACAGTCCTGCATCTTTTCGTGATCTTTTTCAACAGACACGGGGAAGGACACACTTTGCATTCACCAGAGCAGCTTGTTTCCACCGCACTACAAAGTGGTCGTGGGTGAGGCTGTCTGGGACCTGCCCAAGGTAAGATGGGATACTGAACAATTGCCTAACATTCTCCCAATCGCTTAATTCAGTGGTTCTCAACCATCGATGTTTCGCGGACCCCTTGTGGATCGGCGGAGATGATGGAGGACCCCACTAAGGGCTAGTGTGAAGTAGACCTCTCTTACTGACATACACACGATAAAACTCGCCCGACAACTGAAACATTTGTTCTCGACCTGAAAAAATACTAATTTTATTGCCGAGCATGACTATTGAGGCAGGGCTTGGCGAACCCCTATAATACTTTCGCGGACCCCAAAGGGTCCGCGGACCCCCATTTGAGAACCACTGGCTTAATTAATGAAATGTCTGAATGCACACCTGTTTAGGAAACTGTCCATTCTTTTTTAGACAAGCAGCATTATTCCTTCAGCAAAAATGTGATAATGCTGATGCACTGCTGCTTCCTTACCCACAAACCGAAATGGTGACGACATGAGCTTCACTATAAAACTGGTTATGGTTAGCGCTGGATCAAGGCAAGGATCTCCAATATGGCTGATGCTTGAAAAGACAACCATGGAAAGACCAGGGTGTCTAGCGACTGGGAAAACCAGGAATTGTCAGGGAAATTTTAATTACCGGCAAAAATCGGGGAATTGTCAGGGATATTGTCAAAAAGCGAGCCCAGTCAGGGAAAATGAGCCGGAAACGCCATCGAGTGCCCTGAGCAAAGACTTGGGGACTTAGGGGCTTCTGCTCCTAAGTCCTCAAGTCTTTAGGCAATGAATTCTGCTTAGAGCGGAGCGCTGGCTCTGCTCACCTGATGTAGATGTAGAAAGGGAACAGCCGACAAATCCAGCCCAAGCCTTGGATTAGATTGAATTGAGGGCGGGACACTAGGCTAGCTCCAGTTAGAACTACTAGGTTTAGTAACTAATGAAAAGGCTGCAGACCCCAATCCAATCGAAGCCTTAAGCCGAAAGTATCCGAAAGTGTGCATCTGGCGGCCATGCTGCCGTTCGGTTATTGACGTGTGTGGTTGAGCGTCGTGTTTTCATCGTGTTTTCGGAAGTGGCCTCTCCTCTGACAATGTCGGCGGCAAGAAAGTGCTTGTTTAATCTGGACTGAACGAACCCAAATATCTTGGAATATGCAAGTCGGATTTAGCCCGTGCAAAATGATCCTCAAAGTACTCAATGCTCAATGCCTTGTGTGGTAATGGTCTTATATATTTAATTGCCTCTACAGTAGTCAGGGAATTTCCCCTGAAATTGTCAGAGAAAACCTGGAAAAGTGAGGAAATTTCACAATAATAATTTACTAGACACCCTGAAAGATATGCCAAGGGTCGGAGGCCTTCCTCCCACTGGTATAATTCTGCAGTTTTAGAATTTTGTTAAGGGGAGACCCTATTTTTTATCCCGTCATTTCTCATCTGATTTATATTGAATTGTCACATCTATAATTTTTTGTGCTAAGCAAAAACATAAGCTTATTGTTTTCTTGCCTAGGTTTTATAGTTTTGAAAGAAATCTAAATTTTATCACATGGTTCTGCCCAACTTTTAACGCGATAGCGTTTAGGAGCTCGTGTCGCAGAAAATCCTGCATTGGTGAGACGGGAAAATCCTGATTGGTCGATAAGGTAATGACGTCACAGCCACACACCTCGCGCGGGAATTTCAAACAACCCACAACGCTCATGTGAAACGTGACGTCACGCGTGGAATGGAAGCGATTAAGACATGACATGTAATGCAAATTAAAGGAGGCAGCATGTCTCAAATGATTCCACTTTATAAAGTAATTCATTTGCCTTAAAAGAAAAAATTTGAAGAATTTTAGGCAGGGGATTTGAACCCACAACCCTTCAGTTACGAGCCATTCACGCTATCGACTAGACCACGCAGACATGCTTGCACTGCTTGGGAACGGGGGTTTTATATGTTTAGGTTAGGTTAGGTCTTAAAGGCGAAGCTTAAGCGTCCTCCTGTAATGTTTTTACAACACTCCCAATCAAAAGAATACAGTCGAGCCCCGTTATATCACACCCGGGTATTTCGAATTATTGTTTATATCGAACAGTCCAAACATCCCCTTGAAAATCACATTAAAAGTATAGGAGCCTTGTCTTTTTGTATCGGACTCCCATGAAGGGGACACTCGATATACCGAACGAAGCACGGCGGCCCTTCGCTTCTTCCGCGGTCAGATTGCGCCTGCGGAGCACATAGCTTGCGGTGCCGGGCTGGCAAACCGCCAAGCCAGCATAGCCAGGGGGATACTCAACAAAAAAAGCAGTTGTAAAAAAAAGCAACCGTTAAAAAATAAAAAGTAGAGGATGGCAAAAGCAAAGGGAAAGGGCACGCGCACGCGCATAGGAAGGGCAGGGAGTGTTTCTTAGCCCAAAAATAAAATAAGCAAAAAAAAAAAAAGTCTTCCTTAAGTTGAGTGTGTCGACAACGGTTGTTGTGCAATCGCACTGTGAACGGGCCTTATCTTTGTTTACCTATTTCTTTCGCCTGTCTTTGCTTTGCGCGTTGTTTTTTTTCTTTTTGCCTTTCTTTTTTTGCTGCCTGAATTAAGTGAGGTTTCTTTTTTGTTGCTTGCTTAACTTTCTTCTATGGATCGAGCGTTTTTTGTTCGTTTTATGCGGCTCGCATTTTTCCATTCTTTCGTCGCCAATGCTGTGCGGAGGTCGCGCGCGCGTAAACAATCGCTAACATCGTTGCGCAAACGCGGCAGTGATTGTGATTTTCACCAACTAAGCTCTACTGTATTTAGCGGCTCTTAGAGGCTCCATTTGGTAAGGTCCCGTTTGTCGCGGTCTTCAGTATTAGCAGAGACGCGCGACATTCCAATTGGAGCTTAGGTTAACATATTTTTGTATATCAAATTATCGATATATCGAACTATTTTACGATCCCCTGAGTTCGATATATCCGGGTTCGACTGTATGGCACAACGTATGGCAGTATGCTCAGGAAACAGTAGGGAGTGCAACAAAACCACTATAATTTTAGCATTCTAAAAAAAAAAGTTGTCACAAGTTGAAATTGTTTTGCTTATAACTAGAAATAAGTCATTAAAGTCTTTGCAAAATAAATTCTCTAATTAACATTTTCTAGATCTATTAGTCTCGGTGCACTCTCTAATTTATGAGGCATTAAACCCCGAAAAAATAGTTCAGATCTATATTTTTGAATAAAGAGATACTGTGGGCAAAACTTTGTGTTGACTAAAAAATGAATTCCAAGAAAACAGGAAGCTTTTCAAAATGTGCTTGCAACCAGCCTGGATGTGAAACTTGGAATTAATGTAACTACTATATAAATGCACACTTCTACCAATACCGTCTGGAATACGAGGCCTAGGCACGACGTTTGGTTAGTAGATCCCCTTCCCGCCCCAAACGTATGACGAGGGTAGGAGCCACTTGCGGCTGCAACAGTTGAGCGCAAGCTGATAGCGAGCTTCCAGTTCGTTTGCAACCAGGCACGTATCCAGGGGAGTGGCCCATGGGGCCCGGGCCCCCCCCCGAAATCATCCATTTTGCTGGGACCTCCTCTCCCCCCTCCCCCTCATACAGCATTTTGTCATGTGCGGGCCCCCCCCCCCGAAACAAAAGAATTTCTAGCGCGCGCACTCGTTTTGCAGAAGAACGCTTCAAAGCAGCGACCTCGAGCTCCCGCACTTGTGGCAATGGCTGCATTCTCTGCTTAAGATTGAACGGGGTATAAACAGCGCCCTCAAAGATGGCGTCCAGTGCCAGCATCTATAGTCCAGCGAAGGGCTTTGCAGCCCTTTGCACAGCAGTATCGTATGCTATAGCAACAGACACTTGGCGTGAGCATCTGTTTCATTATCTGCTACACAAACCACTGAAGCAGGCGATGGAGCAGATGATGTCGCAGACAATGTTGCTCATCCGGATTGGGCCCTACTATAATCGCAACATCAGTCAAATACACATTTGTTGTACCCCTGACCCAGAAAGGCATACATCTAAGCCACTTTTGCGCGTGCAGTCCGTCAAATTGTGGCGTTCCCTGCGACCTAATTTTTCCTAAGATCTAGGCTACTTGTCGCGTTCTTTGCTACATTTATTTTCTCACATGAAATAATAACAAAAAGAAAAAAAAAATCTTCTTCCCACGAAAGGGTGTTATTACATAGCATTCGAAAGTTGAAAGCGTGTGTTGCCCTTTAGGTCAGCGGTGTGCTCCTAGCATCATCTGGAAGGTTCTTACAATACGACAAAGAAGCGTCCGTGTTCTTGACCTTTGCCATCCTGGTTTCTTGCAGGGCCGGAACAACCTTTTCTATGCTCTTCTCTTGTTCCTGCACCACATCAAAACCAAGCACGGTGGCATGTTGGGGTGAGAACTACCCCGCGAGCTCAGGGTCTTATGTGGTTACAAGCCCTTGCTTTGTTCATTGCAGGAGGATCAGCCTAGGTCTCTCTGGAGTCAACTTGCTGTGGGTAGTGGACGGATAGCGAGCCTCGAGACAAACCTAGCTCCACACGAAGAGAGAACACAAACGTAAATGTGGACGCCTGCATCCTTAGAATGGCAGACGATCCTTTCAGTTGTCTTCCATCCCGAACGACGACAACTCAGACAAACTGCGCTTTTTGCGTAACCGACGATAGGAAGCACGGTGCAAGCTGCAAGCCGGCGCATAACGCAAAAAAACAAACTATAAAAACCAACGTGCTCATGCTCGAAACGGGACAGCCGAGAGATCTGCCGTCACCCTAAAGCTGCCGGGGAACACGGTGCCAGACGTCTTTTACATTTGGAGGTTGTGCAGCAGATGCACAATCTTAGGATCTGCCTTCCCACCACTGCCACGAAGTCCCAGCGAACTTCCACGAAGTGTATTCATTGTCACGCCACAATCATTCATCGGTCCGAAAAAAGAATTGTAGGAACACTGACAAGTTGATGCATATGTATCGAGTCAGTATCGACTCAATAGTAGAACCTCATTGATACGTTCCCTTTAGTCACATTTTCCCGGCTCTTGCATTCAAAACCGCCGGTCCCGCCGAGCTCCCAGCCCTTGGGGGCCGTCCTGTTTTTAATGCGAAAGCATTAACTGTCCTATGTCACGAACCGGTGTTAACAGTCTAAGCTCGTTATAACAGACCTTGATTTTGACCAAGATTTCAGTCTGTTGTAAGAGGGGTATGTGGTATTCAAATATGAAGTCAATGGTATGTAGAGGAAAACCAACCGCACTTCACAAATCGGTATATTATATCCAAATGTCTGTTGTAACCTGGTCTGCTGAAATGAGCTTAGACTGTATCAGTTTTGAAGCCGTGTGCCAAACAGCACCTAAATTCCAATGGAGCGAAGCCTGTTGTCTGTAGCAGTGATTTGGGGGATAGGCTCCCATTGGCTGCTGTCATAGTTTCAGAGGACGAGACTCCCCTTGGCTGGTGGACGTCAATTTCAAGGACCGCCACCCTATTGTGCTGCAGGCCCTGCACCGGCAGCACGCTGGTAAAAGGAACACGGTGGCGCGCGCTCGGCTGCTTTACTCCTCGACGCTGACGGACATGGTGGCGCCTCAAGCATTTACGCCGTGGCGGCCACTACGTCGGCAGTAGCGAAACCTGCCCGTCTATGCATGTACAGTGGCCCAATTTTTTAATAATATCAAGCGAGCGTCGACCGCCGGGCCGGCCAGCGCCGTCTTGCGGAGGCGTGTGGCGATACGGGAGAGATTAGGCGCGTGCGCACAAAGCTCGGTCCGGTGCGAGCGTCGTCTGCTAGGATATTCCATTGCCCGCACACAGCCCCTGCTGCTTATCTGCTGGCAGAGCTAACTGCCTTTAGTAAGCAGAGACCTGGGGCCCTAATCTGAACACTTGGCGAAAAAGTCGGCGAGAAATTCGGCGGCTATGATTGGACGGCGCCAAGGTCAAGTGCGGCGTTGGCCAATCACGGTCGCCAGATTTCTCGCCAAGTGTCCAAATTAGAGCCCCAGAACAGCTCCTGCTTGCGTGATACTGCTCAGGTGTAGCATAAACTGCGCGTCATTGCGCCACTGTTTATGCTGGGCAAGACTAGTATCCTTCAGACATTTGTTCTACGAACAGATAAAAGAAGCAGAGAGAGAGAAGTGGACATTGGATAAACAATGTCAATCAGTGCTCTGGGCTCCTTTGCTACGGAGCAGGGGCAGTGTGCGGTCAGCGGAATAGCCTAGCAGACGACGCTTGCACCGGAAAAAGCTTTCTGTGCACGCGCCTAATCTCACCCGTATCGCCGCACGCCTCTGCGGCACGGCGCTGGCTGGCCCGGCGGTCGACGCTCGGTTGATATTATTAAAAACTTGGGCCACTGTACACCGCAGATGAACTAAGGGAGAGGCATAACGCAGCACAACAAGCGACAAAGCAGGCAGCGAAGTCCATTGTTGTGAAGTCTCCGAATACACGGCGGGCGGCACAAGCAGCGGCACAATGCGTTAGGAGACTGAACGAAGCCTTTCAAAAATGTGAGGCGCAAGCAGATTGAGATTCAAAGCGTCTCGGGCGGCATGCTTTCACATTCACGACTCATGAGAAGTGCTTTGCCCTCAGACTTCTTTTATATTTCCCCGTATTATAAATTTATTTTTTTTGTTCCTGCGCTCCCCTGAGAAACATATCAACGAGGTTCCACTGTATACTTATCAATCTGTTCGTGATCTATCTGTGAAGTGTTTTTGCCAAGTGCTTTGAAAATGAATCTTGTGCAAAGACCACAGGCAGCGGTTTGAATGTTCCATAATCACTACCGAACATAAAATGCTTCAACTCATCCCGAGTGGCTTTTGTTTTAATTGAACGGTGCATGTGCACCATAGGCCTTCTGCAGGGTGTGCAAGGCTGGAAAAAAAAAAAAGAGAGCCCAACACACAAGTTTCAGTTTTTCTGTTGTAGCAGTGCTCACAAATGGGGGCATGGAAGTTTCATGAAGTTTCAATCTCGTCTCTGCACGGCGGCTTTTTCATCCGCAACAATTCAGTGGTACATAAGCGCCGTTTCAAGTGTTGAATTAGCTTTACGATGTATCTGTGAACCGGTCTCGCACGATTCCGTATAGTTGCTTTATCAAAATGCGATGCATTTTATTTACAATGCACACAAAATAGAACGAACACGAAAACGAAACAGACAAGCTTATTCATCACAAAGCCTTGGGCAGACCGCCCTGGCCACATTGACTGGATTGTGCGACGTCCTCAGAGGCTGGCGAACAGGTTGTTGGGATCCCTGCTGTGATAGACGTCGTCGAGCGGCGCATGCACGTGCTCCTCGAACGCTTCCAGCTCCATCTGGCGCTCTTCGTGTGCCACTTCATCGTACGGCAGGATTTTGCTGGCACGGACGTAGCCTGCAGAGAGAGACGCACTGCGAGTTTAGTCTCTTAGGTTAAGTCTTCGGGAGCTTGGAACTTTGCTGCCAGATTTAATGGCCTGTAAACTTAAAGTGAGGTGAAGGCTAACCCAGTGGTTCTGGTACAGTCGAACCCCGATATATTGAATTCAAAGGATTGTAACATAGTTCGATATATCGGTAATTTGATATACAGGGTGGAACAAGGAGACGGCAGGCTCTTTAAATCGACCGGAAAATTCGGTTTCTTAACCTATCGCGCTACGACTTTGTGCAGCGTTGCCCACAGATGGTGCATTTTTTTTTGTAAAATTTTCAAAGAGCGAACTTACCTGAGGAAAAAGTAAAGAAAGAAAAAGGCTTAGCTCCTATGGAAACGCAGCGACGCCACCGGTCTTCAAAGAGCACGGCGCCGTTTCCCACGACAGAGGTAAGGTTCTTTGAGATTGAAAAGTTTGAGAGCCCATGCTGTATCCTAAAGTCGCATTCACACGTGTTCCCGCATAATCACACACTTCAAATTAGTAGGGCTCAGTTATAAATCAGCAAGGCCTCATGTTTTACCCCAGATTTGCTGCCGAAGGGAAACCCAGGGTTGGAACACTGCGCCTCTCACTCCAGAGTTAAAAACGGAACTTTGGCGCCATTGAAGCTCTAGCACTATTCGAGCGTAAAATTGACACTGCTGCTCAGATGGCACACTACAGTCTTACCTTGTTATAACGAAGACAATCGGACAGCAAAAAAAAATCGATAGAAGCGGTAATGCGATAAAGCGATGGAGCCAAAAAACACAGCGCCAGCAGCCTTCGAGGTGGACGAGAACACTGAGGATCACTCTGACCGTATATTTAATCAAACAAACCTTGCTTATGAAGAGCAAGCGGCAGTTTCACCAAGTAAAAAAAATAAGTAAGTGGAGTTTGCCGACAATTTCACCTGGGCATCAGTTCTCCTCGAACTGCTCCAGGAATCGCAAGAACACTGTCACTGCTGCTGCACCTCACTTTGTTTGGATGCAGCCGTAGGGTGTTTTGCATTTCCGCAGGGAAAATCCAACGTGTGTAAAGCAGCTGGTAATCTTTCATCTTCAGGTTGCGGGCGAGCTTTCTCTTGCATGAAAAACTTCTCAAACCCGTCCATTATGCCTTGCTTGTTCCCTAACATGGTGGACAGAGTCGA
This sequence comes from Ixodes persulcatus, assembly GCA_013358835.2. Lineage (NCBI taxonomy): Eukaryota > Metazoa > Arthropoda > Arachnida > Ixodida > Ixodidae > Ixodes > Ixodes persulcatus. The sequence continues at coordinate 283,516 of JABSTQ010009079.1, forward strand.
ACAGCCGACGCCAGAATGTCCAGTTCTTTGGCGATTTCAGATTTAGGCCGGCCACTTTTCTTAACCTCACAGATCTAAGCGACTTTCGGTAAACGCTCAAATCCCATACGATGAATGTGTGCGTGTAGCACGCCGCAAGCGTGCCCGTGCAGGTGCGCGCGTTGGGGCCTCCCGAAGGGATGACCTCCTCCAAGCTCCACCGTTTCCTTGACCCGATTCCGACAGGAGCGGGGGGTGAGTAGCGTCAGGAGCAACGTCCATGTTATAACGAAATCACTTTTTTCGAATTGTTGCTTTTATCGAAGTTCAACGTGGTCCCGACCGAAATGCACACAATTTGAACCGGATTATTCTAAGTGTATCGGCGGCCGACCACGCTTACTACGAAGGCCGGGATGTCGAAAGAATGCAAGCCTACACGGAGGCGCCCTTGCATTCCCTCCCCCTTCTCCACCGAGGCAAACGGCAAACTGGGAAAACGGCAAAAAAATAAACGGAACAAACGGGTGACGGAGGGCAGAGCGCCGCTTCCAATGCCCCAATGTCAGGAGCAACGTCCACGTTATAACGAAATCACTTTTTTCGAATTGTTGCTTTTATCGAAGTTCAACGTGGTCCCGACCGAAATGCACACAATTTGAACCGGATTATTCTAAGTGTATCGGCGGCCGACCACGCTTACTACGAAGGCCGGGATGTCGAAAGAATGCAAGCCTACACGGAGGCGCCCTTGCATTCCCTCCCCCTTCTCCACCGAGGCATACGGCAAACTGGGAAAACGGCAAAACAATAAACGGAACAAACGGGTGACGGAGGGCAGAGCGCCGCTTCCAATGCCCCAATGTCAGGAGCAACGTCCACGTTATAACGAAATCACTTTTTTCGAATTGTTGCTTTTATCGAAGTTCAACGTGGTCCCGACCGAAATGCACACAATTTGAACCGGATTATTCTAAGTGTATCGGCGGCCGACCACGCTTACTACGAAGGCCGGGATGTCGAAAGAATGCAAGCCTACACGGAGGCGCCCTTGCATTCCCTCCCCCTTCTCCACCGAGGCATACGGCAAACTGGGAAAACGGCAAAACATTAAACGGAACAAACGGGTGACGGAGGGCAGAGTGCCGCTTCCAATGCCCCAATGTCAGGAGCAACGTCCACGTTATAACGAAATCACTTTTTTCGAATTGTTGCTTTTATCGAAGTTCAACGTGGTCCCGACCGAAATGCACACAATTTGAACCGGATTATTCTGAGTGTATCGGCGGCCGACCACGCTTACTACGAAGGCCGGGATGTCGAAAGAATGCAAGCCTACACGGAGGCGCCCTTGCATTCCCTCCCCCTTCTCCACCGAGGCAAACGGCAAACTGGGAAAACGGCAAAAAAATAAACGGAACAAACGGGTGACGGAGGGCAGAGCGCCGCTTCCAATGCCCCAATGTCAGGAGCAACGTCCACGTTATAACGAAATCACTTTTTTCGAATTGTTGCTTTTATCGAAGTTCAACGTGGTCCCGACCGAAATGCACACAATTTGAACCGGATTATTCTAAGTGTATCGGCGGCCGACCAGCCAAAACGTGAAAGCTTCTTTGAGATGAATTCCCCTGAAAGCAGATCCGAGCATGTGTAGTGACATCTGTGAGTAAGTAGCAGTGTCAACCAGAAGGTTTTTCGCCGTTTTCCACTCTGTGCATAGAAACAAAAAGTTTTTCTAGACAATCTTTTTTTTTTTTCCTGCTGAAACTTACATTTATAATATTTGATATGATAAATACACCACCTCAAGACACCTTGTGAAGCTTCAATACACTCCGTTCATTCGTTTATTTACACAAATTTTTTTCTAATGCCCGAATAGCGCTCAAGAACGCTTTGTGTGCGCTCATGTTCTGCTACTTCAGACACATGGCTTGACTGTTCGTTGTCGAGCTTACGCCCGTAGGTGTTCTTAAGGCCCGCTTCAGACGGGGCAACTTTCTCAGCAATTTTGGTGTTGCTGGCGGGTTGTTCCCTAGCTTTCCCTAGATCGACACGAATTGCTGAGATTGGCTCCGGCTTGAAACAAGCGAGCAACTCGGAGCAATTCGAAGACGTTTGAAGCGGCAGCAGCCAATCAGGGACGCTATATTTTCATGTGATGCCCCGTGCCAGTTCTGGTTTGAAATTGATGGTTTTTGGAAAGAAACCGTTTCAGAAAGATGCTTCAGTATTCTCAACGACATTTAAATGAATAAAAACATGTTTATAGCGCGTAACTATGTGTCTAAATAGTGAGAGAAAAATAAAATTGAATGATGATCATGGCAAATTGCAGCAATTGGTTGCTGCGTGTGAACGCGGATGGCCCATGTTGTTGGTGTTGCGAGGTCAAGTTGCTGGGCGAAATTGCCCTGTCTGAAGCGGGGCCTAAATGGTTGTGTTTTGTGGTGCAGTCTCCCAATAGCTGCAGTGAGCGGACAACAGAGTGTGTCGTCTGGTAGCTGCGCCTTTCGTGAGATGGTGCCACAAGTTACATTCATCGCTAACTCGGTCGTCTGCGTACATGTCTGCCGTAGACTTTGGAAAGTTTGTTGGACATACTTATTACAGGAAGAGAACTGCACCTTGAAATTTTACAAGATAAAAATGGGCTACCTCGATGCATATTGGGTGAAAACTTTCTATGCGCAGGCGCCAAATTTTCTGGCTTGCTTTACAGCACAAGATCCCCCATTGCAGCCACCCTACATATATTTCTATGGGTGGTCAACGCAACAGCCAAGAAAACTAATCGACCAAGACCGTATCAATGAGGTCGTTCCATATCAAAAGGAAACGCTCGCAAACCTGGTGGGTAAGGGCTTTTGTACTTGTCCACTTCTTCGTCACTGTCCACAATGTGGTCTAGGCTGTACCGGATGTAGCCAACCTGTCGAAAAACGGAAAAAAAATGAAAGACATTTACAAATCTCTAATGCGAAATTAGAGCGCAGCTCTCGAGGAGGAGGAGGGGAGGGTATGCCCCTTTTCCTCCTCCGTACCCTCCCCTCCTTCCACAATTTCCCTGCTAAATATAGCAGAAAAATTGACGGCACGTGACCTCAACATCAATTCAGTTTCTCTGCTAAATTTAGCGGGGAAAATTACGTCGCATGACTTGGTGTCACGTCCCCTACGAACAAATTCAGTTTCTCTCCTAGATTTAGCAGGAAAATTAACGTCATGTGACCTCAAGTTTACCCGCTAAATCTAGCAGAGTAACTGAATTTGTCCACTAAATCTAGCAAAAAAATTAGGGGTGTGCGAATATTCGAAACTTCGAATACTTCACGAATAGTGCCCGCTATTCGATTCGATTCGCTTCAAACTTTTACTGTTCGAAGTATTCGAGTTCTTCGAATATTCGAAAACTACGAATAACTCGGAACTCGCTGGTAAGTCCCAACTCGCGGTCACGTTCCCAATTCGTTTTTGGACTGCGCAGTATGGTTTCGAACTTGGCAAACCCAAAAAGCCAACCTAAGTGCCTTTTTTTGCTGTTTCTTGTACGAAGAAATGGAAGTGGAAATTCATATGCATGCGGTAGCGCGATCTGATCTTTGCTTGCCGCGATGTCTGGATTGCGGAGTTGGCCCAGTGGTAGTGGCGCAAACATGAATGGAGCCATCGCTGCGATAAATTTGATAAAGGACTACAATTTGCAACGGCACGTACGTCGACTGGGCTGATGGATCAAGCCCAATGATCAAGCCACTCGAGTTGTTTTCCGCTTGATTTTCCGGTTCATCAGTTTTCCAGTATTCATTTTATTTCTACCCGTTTTCACCGGTAAAATTGACAGACTTGCTTCCTCAGCCGAAAAATAGCCGTATTGCTTCTTTAGCTTTATAGCTTCTTTGTGGCGCCCTCTCTCAGCACAGCTATTGCGCAAGGTCAGTTCTGTAGGAGGCTGTGGGGCCGCGTGGCGCACGTTTTCATCATCCCTCGTGTGCCATGCTTTACGTTCACGTGGTTGCGCGGTTGCGCCGGTCTGTGGCTGCTGGTGCTTGAGCTTGATGGAGCCACGACAGGAGACGTCAGGGACTCAACAACCACGGCGGAGTACACAACCTCCTGCCAGCACAAGAAGTCTCGTATGGACCCATTTCCGAAAAGTTTGCCAAGGTGAAGCTGTGTGCAACCTTTGCGAAAGCCCACTGCGAACCCCATCAGGTACGACCACTACTCTCGTGAACCATTTGAAACGGCACGCCAATCAGTATGCGGAGTTTCAAGCAGCTGCTAAAGTCAAGCCTGCTAATCAGCTAAGCATTGCTGATGTGTTGAAAAAAAACGGCACTGCCGCAAGCGAAACGGGAGGCTTTGGACATTAAAGGGGTACGGAAACAAAAATTGAAATATTCAAATTTCCTTCGGAAATGAGTCAAGCATGACGGGCAATAACCGTAAATGATAATCGCACGTTTGTATTTGGAACGATTGGCTATATTTTTCGTTCCAAACGGTGCACTCGAGCAAGCGCTCGAAGAGAAGCGAACGGAGTGCGCAATGCGTCATGGGATGTCCGGCGCAAACAAAAACAGAAAGAAAAGATTCCCCGCATTCGTGACGTAGCAAGGCTGGCGGGGTTATGAGCTTTGCCCTTGGTGGCGTTGTCAGCGTTGTGGTGGTGTCAATAGCGTCAACGCGTTACAACCGAGCCGTTCGAAGAGCCCGTGGGGTGACAAGCGTACGTGTGGCTGGCCCAAGGAGCATGTAGCTTCCACAGCACTGTCAGCTTAGGGCTGAACGGGGTGGGAAAAGCAACGTTTGTCAGAGTTTTGAGCGACTGGCTAATCTTCTAGGGAGAGAATGGCTGTATCCGGGTGCACAAACGAGGGTTCAAGAAAGAGGGGAGTCCCTCTTTTCCGTCTTCTTGGACTGTTTGGTTCAATGCGCTATTTGTGAGTTGAGGGGGAAAGCTACGAAGGAAAATGTTGAAATTCCGAAGAGCGGCGCTGCTCCGAATGAATCTGCTACGTCACGACTACGTAGCAAGTTCCCCAACTGTTGCTAGATTACCTTCCAAATAAGCTCCGCATGCATCCACCAGGTGCACATTGAAAGATTGTTTAATTAGCTTTAAAATTAGTTTGCTTGCGCCTTTCAACGCAAGACTTGTGTTTTGGGGGTTATGGTGCAACATGCAACACATTAAAGCTAAAAAATGAGCGCTGAAATTTCGTTTCCGTACCCCTTTAAGATTGCCAAGATGATTGCGCTCGACCTGCAACCGTACACGATCGTGCAAGACCGGGGATTCCGAGATTTATTGAAGAAGGCAGTCCCAGGTTACGTGCCACCATCGAGAACAACGCTGTCGCGCACGTTAGTGCCGAAGTTGTACGACGACACCAGAGAGAAGGTTCGACTTGAGCTACAGAATGCGTTCGAGAGCGGCATGGAGTCTCTCTCGTTCACCTCTGACATGTGGACGTCCAGAGCGAACGAAAGCTACATCAGCCTGACCTGCCACTTCCTGGACTCGCAGTTTAAGCCCCCTTGCTACAACTTGAGCACCTGTCACTTCCCAGGCAAGCACACATCAGCTAGAATTGCCTCAATTCTTGATAAGCTTGTAACAGACTGGGACATTCCCAAGGACGTTTGCCCTTTTTACGTGGTGACTGACAATGCTCGCAACATCAGAGCAGCCATTCATGCACTTCCTTGGTGTGAAAGAACTTGTTTTGCTCATACCTTACAACTGGTCATCAGCGACGCGAAAAAGATGACTCCAGGACTTTCTGTTCTTTGTAAAAAAGCAAGAGGCATTGTTGGGCACTATAAACATAGCCCAAAAGCTCAAGAAAGGCTCAACTGCTACCAGAAGAAAATGGGCAGATCCCCACTGCATGTCGTTCAGGACGTTGAAACAAGATGGAATCGTGAATGTGCAATGCTGTCCAGGCTTTTAGAGCTGAGAGAAGCAGTAACCGTGGACCTTGCATCTGAAGCTGGGCCTATCGAAGGCTTCACCGGAACAGAGTGGAGGGAAATGAGTGAGTACGTTGCTACTCTGAAGCCACTAGAAGAAGCAACGACCAATGCTGGAGCTGACAGCTACCCAACATTGTCAGCCCAAATACCCATCCTGTATTGCATCCTTGCATGCCTGAACAGCTCCATCGGCCAGCAGACCGTTACTTCCTCGTTCTCAGCTAACCTGGCCAAGTGCCTCAAGACAAGATTTCCTGACTACAAATTTGACCAAGTAGCTAGCTTGGCAATGCTCCTAGACCCAAGGTTCAAGGCAGTGGTCTACGAAGAGGACAGGTCAATGGGGAACTGGTTGAAGAACCTGGAAGTTGAAGAGGCGCAACAAATCTCTGAGACACAAAGAAGTGCAGAGGTGTTCTCAGCATCAACGGCCCCTGAAGTTCCGTCCAGGTCAGCGCTGTGTCAAAACTTCGACAGCCTCATTAAACAAAAGCAGCATTCAATGACACAAGCTGAAGAAGAGGTAGCAAGCTACTTGCACGAAGACGTCCAGGCCCGGGAAGAGGATCCTTGCAAGTGGTGGTGTGAAAAGGGTGCCACAAGATACCCCCTGTTGGCTCGACTTACAAAAAGGTACCTAGCCATACCGGCCACAGGTGTGTCTAGCGAGCGCCTGTTTTCAGTGTCTGGGGGAAATTGTGACCAGCAGAAGGGCATCACTGCTCCCAGAACACGTCGAACAACTTACATTTCTTCATGACAACATTCTGTAACTTCATACCTTGAATGGTGTTTTACTAGTATTACTTCATCTATCTTTTTATCAGTCACATGTGTGACATTTTTTTATTGCCATAATAAAGTTAACCTTGTTATAATTACGTTTGCTGAAAAAGAATTTCCAGTTGGTTTTTGATCGAGTATCCTTGTTTAATTCACGTCAAATAAAAAAATATTCGTATTCGAAAATATTCGATTCGATTCGATTCGTAACTTTTACTATTCGATTCGATTCGCTTCGAAATATTTTGATATTCGCACACCTCTAAAAAAAAAATCTAGCGAAGAAAAAAAAAAAAAAAGTTTGTAGCGGATTTCTGCGTTTTTGCTCACGATCTACGCGCGCGATCTCGATTGCATGTAAGTTGGTCCCGCATGTATATTGCATTGTGAAATATGATTCTGCTGCGTTCGCGATCTGCGGTATTTGTTCCCGTAACATACAAGTTTATAGTGGATTCCTGCATTTTTGTCCGCGATCTGCGCGCGCGATATCAGTTCCCGGACAGGCAATGTTTATTGCACCATAAAACTTTAATCTTCTGCGTCCGCGATTTTTGGTATTCGTTTTGCGAGTTCTCGGCGGGTTTCTGCGGGTCTGCTGCGTCCGCAACCTGTGGTATCCCTTCCCGTGACACAGGAGTTCATAGCGAATTCCCACGTCTTTATTGCATTGTGAAACGTGCATTTGCAGTGTGCACGATCTGCGGTATCTATTCCCACGTCACGTGATTTGTAGCCGGTGCCAGGGTGTTTATCATTAATTTTTGATAAAGTTTGCTGTGGCATCCTCAAAAATAGCCCACACCATGTTTTTCACCATTCATTTCTTCATTTTGGGTGAGCATTCTTTCGGGGAACTCTACGGTATAAAAAGCATTCTATGCCAGCAATCTTTGTATTTTTCCTTTTCCCGGTAGAAGTATAACTGAGGTATCTAATAAGAGGTATCTAATAATTAAATTCAGTGCGGAGAGTTATAAGTTTCAGAACCTCGTGAATAGCCGAAGAACTCTAGTTTTAATTTCAATGTAGGTTGGCTCTCATAAGCTGGTGGACTCTCATCTCACTTCAAGCTGGTGGGCTCTCATAAACAGTCCTGGGAATGGTGGTTGCACCTGTAAAACATAGCTAACTACTTGCATCAGTCTTCATAACAAAGATGGCATTATTTACATAATTCAACTCTGTTGCGGTATATTTTTTTTAGACCTCAAGAGTTGTGGGGACACTTTAAATGATGTTATAGGCATCGCTTAACAGATGGTTGTCGGTAAGCATGACTATAATTTCTAATGCTGTCCTGAGCCAGCGTTCACGCTTTATGTTCCCAACAAGGAGGGAAAAAATGTTAAATATGAAGGAACTGCAATCAAGGCTATGACAAAGCCAAGGTAGAACACAAAGAAAGCATTCTGCTGGGGATGTGAGGTCTCACCAATATAAGCAATATCCAATATCTGTGTCTGTGTGACCAATATCTGTGTCTCACCAATATAAGCATTCCTTCGTTGAAAAGCACATGTTACGGAGGCTAACTCTCCGACGAACCAAAAATAGACGTCGGTTGGAGTACACCAACTTTCAGAAGTAATAGCAGTGGGTGTGGGGCACATTTTCCGTATTCTGAATTTTTTTTTATTTGCTGTTTAATTTGACATTGGGGTAGAAATTTCGGCATTTATATGTCTTCTGCACATGCATTGTACTTTCAAGAAATAAATAATACAATTTTTTTTCCCGCAACATATCACCCTCCGTTTCTTTTGAAAGAGTAACTAATTTGCCACATTTTGATGTGGCATACTGCTCCATACGCAAGTTAGTTAGGAAAATAAAAGCGTTTGCACGAATGCTTTGAAATTTGCTACTTTTCCCATGGTCAGGAAAGAGTTAAACACCTACTATAAATCATTATGGTTTATTTTTTAATACCATATCGAATTATGTAGACCTTACTTAATGTTCTTTTTTAACCCCTTAACTTCCAAGGGGAGAGCTCGCTTTTCCTGTCATGCCACCACATCCTTTTCACAACCTCGGCATTACTGTTTTTTATAATAACCGTACAGTTCCTTTTTTTAACTTTTACGATGTAACACTCACTTTTTAGCAGAGACACGTCCATGACTGGCCGATTCGAGACTGAGCAATAGCAATACCTTTTATGCGTCAGAAAGCAAATTGGTCCTTGCCTTCCGAAACCAACGCCGCCAAAGTCGACAGTCCGACATTACTCTCGTTTCTGTCGACGAAAGCGGAATTAACGCCGCCAAAGAGTCCATACCGAGCGTTCGACCGATTGTGAATGACCAATAACGGCCGCCATCACGGAACATGGGGCTGTCTGCCCACCTCGTGTCACGTCCCCGTCAAGGCGCATCTCGAGAACCGTGCTTATGACCGTGGCTGCACCTTTCCCCCCAAACGTCGTCATTGGTGGATCTGCGCAGCACCGCCTAGCTCGCGTCGGCGTCACCACCAGCGCGTTTTCGCAGCGTCTTGCAACGAGCACGACGCCAGCGCATGGCGACGCCGAGACGGACGCGTCTGCCGCTTTCTGGCGTCTCTTGTCAAGCTCCGGAGCATTTGCTGCTTGGGGAGGGTAGGAGATCTGCCGCCGACGACATCCTGCGCAGTCCTCGTCTTTTAGTTTGCGTCAGGTTGGCCACCCACCCTGCAGTGCCGATCGGTGAGGTAGTTCCAGGTCTGGGAGGCGACCGCCTTGACCAGGGTCAGCCGCAGAGCCTTGGCCCTCGGCTCCAGGTTAGAGGCCTTGGGCAGGACCGGGGCGTGCAGCGTCTCGTGCGTCGCATACTCCTGGCCTTTCCACTGGAACCTGTGGGGAGAGGTCGGAGGGAAGGGCTGAAGACGCGGGCAGAACGCGGCGAATTGTGTCCGCCGACTGCGGTGGTTCCAAGAGAGAGACGGAAGTGCACAGGAGGAAAGCGGATGAAAGGTGCAATGTGTTTGTTCTGTCGCAGCGAGCTGAAGTTGTTGGAGCCCTTCTCGACTTTGTTTGTTTTAAAGGGGCGACGCAACAATTTTAACTTCGAAAGAATTTGCAGTTTTAATTTACATTGTTCATCAAACCAAAGGAATGGACTGTACAATGTACTGTAACTGTACTCTAACAATGAGAGGTGGTGTGAAGGAGGGTTCCTTTTCCTTCTTTCTTTTTTCAACCCTATATAAAGCGTTCTGTCCTCAATAAAGGTTTAGCTGTGTTTGAGACTTTCTCCTTCTCTTCCTTGTCGTCGTCGTCTGTGAATGCCTCAGTCTCGGGTTTTTCACTAAAATGTTTTATATACACCAGCTCACTTGCGCCCTCACGTTCTGCTCAGTACTAGGTACAATAACCGCAAAGTGTAAATAGGTTTGTGTGCTGATGTTTTCTGTCAGGACTGTTTTCTGTGTCAGCTATTTTTGTATCAGCTACTTTTGTTTGTTTGTTTGAGCTGTTCTGTTCTGCCAATGTAGGGGGCCGGGGACCCGTCAAGCTGTGTTCACAGCTTTTTTCCCCGGCCTCCCTTTCATCGAGTGATGGAAAAATAAAAGCATTATTAATATTATTAATATTATTAATGCGAAAGCATTAACTGTCTCATGGAGCGAGCTGACGCCATCAGCTTTGAAACCATGCAAAACGGCACCTTAATGAAACCACGCGCAAAGCTAGCCAACGGCACCTTTTACACTTCGGTCCCATTGGCTGGCGCGCGTCGACGAGGCTCCCATTGGCCGCTGCGCGTCAGTTTGTGTGGTGTCATCCTGACTGTGTTATCACACTGTTGTGTTATCACTGAACACCGCGTTCGCTCGCCTCTTATCGATTGTACGGCGCATGGCAATATATACGACGCATGGAATAAACCAAGGGGTTCGTTGTGCTGGGAACTGAGTTGCTGTCTGTTCCTTCCTCGCGCCGCAAGGCACATGACAGTTTGAACGATCGCTCACCCGATGGCGATGCGTGTCCGCGAGGCAGCGGCTCCACCGTTCCACGCCCAAGGTCAGCGCGTTGCACGCCGCAGATTAAAGAAGGGAGCGAAGAGCGGCATGCGTGCTTTCGCATTCACAACTCATAAGAAGTGCTTACCGTAAAATCCCGTCAGAACGCCCACCCAAAATTTAGAGATAAATGGTGAAAAACACGGGGTGGGCTACCTTTGGGGATGCCGCAGCAAAACTTTATCAAAAAATAATGATAAGCACTGGAGCACCCGCTACAAACCATGTGACGCGGGAACTGGTGAAGAAAAAATATTGAAGTGCGATTATCGTTTTTGAAAGTTACATCAAAAGACGTTGCAGGTTGTTTTTGTTTGATTCTAGGGGCATGCACAAAGTAGGACATCGTAAAATATAGGCCAAAATCTGTATGCCAAATTTAGTCCGGCTCCAAGGTTTTTTTTTTTTTTTTTTTTTTATTCATCACAGATGTTCAAAAAAAAAAAAAAACGGTCAGCATACATATTCCTGAGAAGGTTTTGTAACCTTGATTAGTATGAAAAGGTTCAAAAATAATATTTCTTTATTACTGGGCCCACGTGTTTGTTTTAAACAAGTTGCTGTCAAGACACCAGTTTTTTGTTTACAAATTCCTAGCCTTAATGAGGTGGGACAAACAGTCATATATTTGTCAGGAGAAGGAGATTGAAACTTAATTGAAAGAATATTTGCAGAGGACAGTGTCAGACACAAAAGATTAATAGTCGGCGTGGAAGTTCAACTGCACTATACAAGAAGATCGGGATGAAGGAGGCACCCCACAAAAATATGCATGGTTATTGGCGTCAAACAGTGTGTCGCAACCGTAGCATCAAGCTTTGTTCCAATCGGCAGAAGTCCGGTTCAGGGCGTCCTGAGGCGCAGTAAAACCTACAAAATTATTTAATACCGCGTCATTCTCCCCTGACCGTGACCACGGCTCCCATCCTGTAGGGTAAGAAATCATAGAGCGCGGCAACGAAGTCTGGCTCAGCCCGAAGCCACTCCCATTCACCTCATTGCTTTCCACAATTTGTGGGCAGTGGCGCGGTGGAGAGGACGCCGTGACATGGCTACCTTGATGCGCCCCCAAATGTTTTCGATGATATTCAGATCGGTTGCTTTTGGGGGCCAAGGCAGCTTCGTCAGGCAGCGCTTCTCGAGGAGATACGAGCGTGACAACGCATTTTCCACTTAGGCGCTTTGTTGAAATGCACTGAACTGCATGTTAGCTGAAAACGTGAACATTGGGCTACACGGCACACGTATCGTGATGGTGTTTCTTTCAGCCAATATTTTCACTAACAGACGGCCGGAAGAGCGCAGCGGTGCAGTAAGCGCAAGTGAGAATTTATCTCGGCCTCAGGGTGCGCCGTGTTTAGGGAGCGATGCGACAGGCGGCGCAGGTAGTACCGTGCACAGGCTGGGGCGCTGTTTCAGCTCCTATTGTCCCCGATAGTACGCCAAAGAATGATGAAGGAATGTTCCAGCTCATATTGAATGCAATAGTACATGCACCCCTCCTAGGCCTCCCAGCTGTATGGGGCACAACAAAACATGATTGATTGATGATTGAAAAAAGGTCTACCGCTGCTACCACCGAGCGATATCTCCTCACCTGAGATAGAATGAGGTGCTGCTCAGCCGCAGCTCATAGTCCCTTGTCCCCTCAAAGCGGACTTCCACATAGACATGATGCCTGTCCTCCCACCACCACAAGACAGGCTGCCGTTGCCTGCACAGTAAAGGAGACCAGGAAATCATACAATGATACAAAGTAAGAAATCCCACAACGTTTTGGAAGTGCTTGTATGTCGTAACTATTGCCTATAGTTTGCTCTAGGTGATATAACACTGAAGTCTCACAGGTCACACTCGAAATATAAGGGTTTTGGTCTACAGTTTTATTAAAAAAAGTGATTTCTCTGCCGTAATGGGTTAGACTGTACCTCCCGACACAGAGGCAGAGAAAAGGACTCGACATTTTGTCACCTTAAGATATTGAGAAAAAAAAGTATCCCTGTGCCCTTAGAAGGCAATATATAGGGTGTCCCAAATAACAAGCACTAAGCTTTAAGAAGAAAATGGACCACCCTACATGACTGAAAACAATTGTATGTTGTTAACAAGCATCTTGCAAAGGCAGAAGGATTTTTTTATTGAGGCTAATAATTAAGACTAATTTGCTAACTTTTTAAGTATTGATTTTTGCTTACGTCCCAATCGGAGACCTGTAAAGTGCCTCGAGAAATATATGATTGATGTGTTTGCGACATTGTGCATTCATGGCACATTCACACTGGAAGCGGATCCGCATTCGCGAACCGGTTGTGGATGCAGTTCGCGAGAGACCCCGTTCAGACACACCGAGAGGCGGTTGGCGGTTTCTCGGCGATCACGCGTGATCTTTTGAGACTTGCGTTTGGCAACCCTGTTTTACAATCCACAATCCACTTTAATCGACGATCCAAAGCCAAAATTTTGCTATTTTGGCATTCTGGAGATTTTTCTTCGGGACGTTTGCACGCATCAAGATTTCAGGCAGCGAAAAAAGAAGCATGGACCCGCAAACCTTGCCTGCGATTCCCTTGACTTTGCCCACAAGAAAAGCCCAGCTAGGCGTGCCTTGCTGACTCAAAACAGGATGCTCCCGACATTTTCTTCGAATTGAGCTCTTCCGGGTCTTCCCGCATGAATAGCTGACCTTGTTTTCGGGATAGAGGGCCAGTTTTCCCCCCTCGTTCGCTTTTATCATTTTCGAAGTTGTGAGAGGTGGGGTGGACCGTGGTGCGGGGGAATGTGTTCGGTGCTAGCCGGTCGTGGCTTCATTGGTGGTGAACTCTCCTCTCGTCACTCGCGTAATGATCGAGTCTACTATTTGTTTGACATTAAGCTCAAATAAACGCCGTATGGATTACCTCTGCATTGTCTGGTACGTATACTTTATTCCTTGAGTAGGTTCCCTTTATTTCTTTTGTTAGTAGTAAACGTTACAGGTCGAGCTAGCGCAAGTACCCTGCCCGCTCCGCAGTAGTGCGTTGGCTACGCAATCAGGCTCACGACGTCTCTATCGGCCTTCGTGGTGGTCATGCACGGTGTCGAAAGCTTTCAATAGTTCACGCGACTATCTTAGTGGGTAGAAAAGCTGACATTTCGATCGATCAGGGGCGGGTTTCGACGTTCTACGGGCAGAGACTAACAAGGCAGCGAGCTTCGGGCTGTGGCACCCGGAATAATAAACAAACTCCAAACTCTTACTCGAACCAAATCACCGGTACGAAGCCCGTTAAGATTACGAGTGAATTCTTTTCGCGGCGGATTCAAGTGACGGACGTGAACATCGTGTTTTTCCATTGATTTGTCTGCTGTTATTCTAGGACTACGGTGCTTTGGACGCCTCACCAGCGGCAGGTGCCATCTTGTTTCGAAAGTCACAGACGTCACGTCGGCGTCGCGTTGTGATTGGTTGCCGCTTTGCGGTTCGTGAAAGCGGTTGGGAGAAATCGGTCCCGAAGCGGTTGGCAAAAACGTACTCCAACCGCTCGATCCTATCCGCTTTGCGGTTGAGAACGCGCGGATCCGCTTCGCGTTTGTGGAACCGCTTCCAGTGTGAACGCGCCATTAGTGTGCTTCTTTCTTCCGACCTAAAAAGAAAGCGAAACATGAAAATATTGGCAGTGCACATGATCCCACATCACGGTGTCAAGTCATGTCACATGACCCAAAGTCGCACGAAGTTACGGCGTCAAGTGATGATGTCACGTGACATTGTGACACTTTTATGCCCAGTATTACTAGATCCAATAACATTGCTGACCGGTTGTGCTGAAATAGCCGGCCATGGGGTATGCACGGACGCATGAATGAACGAAATTCTGGGACTAGGAGCTTCCGTTATAAAGCGCTCCGTGCTTTAAAAATATCACGTGATATCACGCCTGTTGAGACGAGGCCTCGAAGTCCTGTCTCGGACAATGCGCCACAGATGGGGGCAAACTCTGTCCCTCCAGAGCAAGCCCGAGACCAAGGCAATCGCGACACGGGTGCATCGTCGTGTGCTATTATTTTATAATTTGCAGGCCCGTGTCTCCCCACTTTAACTGTAGGATTGATACATCCTTTTAAAACTTGGCACGCATGTTAACTGGGACACCTTATATACAAAAGTTCATGCTTGTTGCTGGGAAGATATTCTATTGTAGTCCCATCGGAACTTAACACCGGCATGCCTTTCCATAAGATGGTGCTGCCAAACTCTGCTACCCTGTGACCCATCAAAAAAATTGCAGTGGCTTAGCTCGGCTATGCCAGGATATACGTAGCGTAAGCTTAGGTTCAGCTGGTTATTCTTAGCTTTCCTGGTTGTCTAGGATTAGCCTGATTATCATGCTTACTGCTGCATCAATGACACACACACGGTATACGCATTATGTGACTACTTCGGGATCCGATGAGTTAAGCTGTGCGCCGTGTTATGTATCAAGCAACCAAGCTGCCGCCCAGAACAACCGGACAGCGCGAGCCATGATCTCGAGCGGGTGCATGCGCGCGGTGCGTGCATCGGGGACTGACACGTGTGACGTCACTGCTCCTCGCGCATGCGCAGCACGGTTCTCCAGGAGCCACGCGAAACTGCTCTACCTCGGCCAGTGTAGCTTACGCTACAAAATATAAAGCATTGCATTGCAATCCGCCCGGCTTTCCGTGATGCCAGAAACATTTAGCTTTTGTTACTCAAAAGTGATGCGGAAATTTTATTTGACAGTTCAATTATTCAGAATGAATCAGCTGGGCAAAAGGGACAATATGCATGCCGGCAGGAGTTGCTGCCCCCTAATGACTAAATTGAGCTGGTTGTTTTAGAGCCGGTTTCTCAAAATGAGGGTTGAGTTTGGATGCCGCCACTTTCAGTTCCGGCTCAACGTTGAACCACAACCTGTACTTCTTTTCAGACTCCACCGCAGGGAAGCCAAGTTTGCACTCTTTCAAGTTCCTAAACCGCTTCGCAACTCCCCTTATGGTTGGGATCTGCAATTAGGGAAATGCTGGCATAAAACATAAGGTTACGTGCCAAAAGGAAATGGAGAGTTAGTTCCCAGTTCCACACGAGCACTATTCCCAGCAGATTATTTATGATTCCGTGAAAAAATATTTCAGACAAGATGTCCCCACAAATTGCTTCACCAGTACCTTCTGCAGTGCTGAAGGGAAGAAATCTGCACCCACCATTCCATTCATTCATTATCATTCTCGTACATTCTCGTACCCACCGGATTGAGTTCATTCCATGAACACTAGTTTATAATATGCACCGATAAATTTAACACATTTATGAGTATTACAACATACCGTAATATCCCAACTCAGCGCCCATCCCCAAGTCATCGCCCTCCCCACTTTTAGGGCAAAAGTATCGATTTCATAAAAACTCAGAGTCATCGCCCACCCCTACCTTCACCATGAATCGCGACATAAGCGAGCACCCATCCTCCCCGAATTTCGCGACCGCAGACCACAAGGTCGGAAGACGGCCGTGACAATGAAAAATAAGATAGATAACAGAGTGAAGCTACCTTTGTCACAACTAAAAGGAAGTCCGAAAACCTCGTCGGCAGATTGTGAGATCAGAGACCGAGTTCCCTTCCAGGGAATCTTCGTGAAAAGAAAAAGAAGGGGGATAATAGAACACACCAATCTTTTGTTCTCAAATAAAAGAAAGTCCGTCCCTCCCCTACAAGCCCCAACCGCGGATCGCGAAATAAGCGAACACCCTTCCAACCGGAATTTCGTGACCGCGAATCCCAAGGTCGAAAGAGGGTCGTAACAATGGAAAATGAGAAGCGCAGGTTGCAAAGTCAGAGGCCACGAATCCTATCAGGAAACGTTTGTGAAAAAAAAAAAAAAAATGGGGACAATGGAACAAACATTTCTTGTGTTCAGAAATAAAAGGAAGTCCGTCTCTTCCTGGAAAGCCCTAACCGCAGATCGCGAGGTCAGCAAACAGCCGTTTTTCCAGAATGTCGCGATCGTAAACGTTCGTCGAAAACTTAAAAAAAAGTGAAGGGTAGTACAACAAGTCTTTTGTTCTCAAAGACTTCAAGGCCGCCTTCCCAAGACCGGATACATTTGTCCTGCCTGTGCCCTATTTAAGCTTCAATTTCTCGATCCAATTGCTACTCACTGCATCTGTCAGTGGTGTTGCTGTCAGTTCGGACGTCATGAAGAACAGCTATAAGGTGCAGAAGAAGCAAGAAGTCCTCAGCATTATGTTTAATTCAGAAAGCGATGTCTCGTTCGACGGTTTTGAAGACGACGATGAGTAAATAAAAATTGCCCGAACGCCCTGTTTAGACGCTTGTGGAACATCCCAACTTCTTCACACTACTGGCATGCTCTCTTCGGCTCGAGCCTTGTGTAATCCACGCCGAGTTGCTGGAGCAGAACGTAGCTATTCATCCGTGTCGTACGCACGAACGCATGCAGCACTGGCCGCATGGCACACTATTGAAAGAGGCAGCCCCCTCTGCCCCTCCTGATTGTGACGCCCGACACTCCTCGCTGAAACGAACGCGCCCCGCTCGTGTTTGTGCAGCATTTTCCTTTCTCTTTTTTTTTTTCTTCGCCCTTTATCTTTTTCTTTTCTTGCGCAGTCGCGCGGTTTCAGCTTTCGAGCTCTGAACAGGCATATTTGCACGAACGGCATTTGAGCGCTTGTTCCGGTTTACGACTGGCGGTCTTTCGGTCGCGGCCCTGCAGAAGTACAAAACACGTTCGCACTCTTCGTTGCAAGTGTGCAAGCAGCGGACTGGATTTTGTGTGCTAGATATGTGCAGTAAAATTGGTATTTTCCGGCTTTTTACAGCGGAGCTGTTAAGGGCTAGGTTCCCCAGGATCGTGTCCGGTATGTCGACACAAACCTACCTGGACAGCTACCGCCATATATAAGCGACGGCGGCAAGCACACAACCAGTCTGGTTTCCGCCGTTTCTCGTAGACGGCCGCAACCTTTCCAGCTATCATAGAAGAATTGATAGTTGGGCGCGTTGGTGGGAATTCATCGTAGGAAACAGCGCGAAAAACAGACAACAACGAAGAAGAAGCACATGTAACGAGCGCAGCGCTCGTCACGTTTGTTTCTTCGTCCTCGTCTGTTTTGCGCGCTGTTTCCTACGCTCCTACGCGCTTATCAGTTTCGGTTTAGATTCACGATGGGTCGGCCGCGCGCGGCTGCGGAAGGAGCGGCGACGTACGCAGCAGCGCGACTGGCTCCGCAACCGCTGCAAAGCCGCTGTCGCCTCGACTTCCACTGTGTCCAGCGCTTCAGATTCCCTTGCCAAAGAGCACATCGCTCGCCTCGAAAGCCGCCGCCGAGAACAGAACCAGCAATGTAAAGGGCACCGGCGGGCCAACGCCACAGACGACGATCGTGCCACGGAGGCCAAGCGCAAGCGCGAGGCCTGGCGACGACTGCACTCCACGCCGGCTGAACAGTTCCCGGGTGCGACGGCGAGGTTCCGGAGGGAGTTCGTGGAGAACCCGTTTGGTGTCAAGTGCGTCGTGTGCGACCGACTCTGGTTCGCCAGAGACGTATCCACGATCGGCGGCTTGTCGAACAAGAAGAAGTGGGAATCGGGCGCGTGCGCGTTGCGGCAGTGTGTCGAGTACAGCTCCGCTGGTCTTGCTTCTTCACGAGAATGGAAAGGCTGAACGTTTTTTGTTTTACTTTTAGGGGCGAAGCTCCTTAGGGGCTGGCCATGTCCGTCCGCCGTCCCTTGTCCGCCGTAGGCCGGCGTCGGGTGCTCGTGCTTCTGCTCGTGAGATCACGTGCTCACGAGCACGTGCTCACGTGCTCGTGTAGGGCAAAAAAAAAAAAAAAAATTGAAAAAAAAAAGATGAAAAAAATTATGAAAAAAGAAAAAGAAGAAAAAAAAAAGAAAAAGAAGAAAACCACACATTCTCCTACTGACATGAATGAAAAGGCTCAAAGAAAAAGAAGAAAAAAAAGAGTAGGGGTTTCTGAGATGCCATCCCATCTGTCTGCTTAAAAAAAGAAAAAGAAGAAAACCACACATTCTCCTACTGACATGAATGAAAAGGCTCGGCATGCTGCGGCTCGGCGTCTACGCAGACAAGCACCACCAGAGCTTCGCCCCAAGCAACATCATTCACCACGTGGAGATGCGGTCAATTTTTCCACTTAGACACTTATTTCATTGCCCACCCCACTTTTTTCACAAATTTCAAGCGGCGGGGGGGGTGTTGAGTCGGGATATTACGGTAGACACGAGCAAATAAGGTAGGAAAAACTCGAAAATGATCCTTCTAATAACCTCGAAGAAACGCTTGACATTCCATTAAGAGGCTTGGCCGTATGTTGGCTGCTACTCCAAGATGTTGATTCTCATGCAACAAATAATGTGGTTACTGCCGAGATCTAACTCCCCCGCACACGAACGTGTCAAGCATGTCTGTCGTCAGACTGCCTCAACACCGCATGGGCTCGATCCTAGCATAACCTTACTGTAAGTAGTCACCCACATAATGACAACGTCAAGGCGTGACTTTTGAAAGCCCTGACACGCAGGAGATGCGGAAGCGTTGTCGAAAGTAGGAAGCTCGCACCGGAAGCATGACAACCTCGCTGTTTTCATCTTGTCAGCGACTATAAAAACAAAGACTGTGCGAATCTTTCCCTAAAAATCCCAACAAGGGCCAATGGACCCTTGGCTAAATTACCCGAGCCACCAGGGAGCGTGCTGCGAGCGTAGTCAGAGGTGCTATGGGTGCTGGCATCTTCAACAGAAATTTCTCACTAAATAGCAAATCTAAAACACACGGCACTTTGCATGTCCATTCGTGAATACCTCACTTTAGGAATATCTACTTTGAATCTTTGACACGGGTAAGGTGGGTGCACGCAGCATGTGTACCCACATTCCCGGCATTCTCTGCAGTGCTTGTGGGAGTCGACGAAAGATCAACTGCGAAGCTTACTTACCTGGAAGGCGACAGAAGCGTCGACTCCAGCGGCGGCATCTTGGAAGCGGAGCTTGCTTTCGATGCTTCAGGTTGATTCCTGGTCCGCTGGGTGTCCTTATTTGCTGGAGTGGTGGGTGCAGGTTTCTCCCCGAGAGCGGTGGCTGCCTCTTTTTCGGCAGCGGACAGTTCACTTTCCATCTCGCGGAGAAGTTCTTTTCGGATGTGTCCGTAAAGCTGGTCCATGTACTCCTTCATGTTCTCTTCGCACGAATGGTTGTCGGACTCGCTCGTCGACGGTGAACAGCTCTGACGAGGAGTGGAGGACAAAAAAACCTTGTTGCACTCGAAACGTCGGTCGAAAGAGCTTTTAATCTGCTGTAAGAACTTACCTGGAAATACATTCCTACAGCAGTAATTTTACAAATAGCGGTTCTTTACAGTTTCTGTACATTAAAAATTTGTTTGAGAGTCAACACTAATTGGGCAAGAACACCATAGAAGGTCCGGTTTTCATGTGGAAGAGGCTATGTACATGGACAAGAATCGGAAAGCCCAGTCCTGACTGAACAGAAACTGAAAATAAAACCGACATTTGTTAGTAGAAAGTCATGCAGGTTTGTCTCCTTTTCTAGATGATGGTTGCCCCGCCCACAATTGCTGACGCAGGTTCGTGTATAGACCATTTGCTAAATCCCCCAAGCGCCCTGGCCCGCACTCGAGGAATCATGAGAACGGTCTCTCTTCACTTCCCTAGTGGTCAGTAATTTCGACCAATCCTATGCTGACCGTAAAGTTCCGAGAGAACGCCCACCTCCGAGAGATTGCCCATCCCGTTTCTCTGTCAAAATGTCTAACATAAAAATTACGAAGCATCGCCCCCCCCCCCGATTCCCGTCGACCATCGCATGATGTCCGACGGGAATCGCATCAACTGCGCAATTTGCTGTACCGGCACATCTGACAAGCGAGTTCATAGCAGGTTCCCGCGTTTTCGTCCGCTATCTGCGCGCGCGATATCGGCTCTCGTAACAAGCAAGTTGTTCCCGCATGTAGGTTGCAACGTGAAATGCGAATCTGCTGCGTCGGCAATCTGCGTTATTCGTTCCCGTGACAAAGTTTGTAGCGGATTCCCGTATTTTTGTCTGCAATCTGCACACACGATCTCGATTCCAAGCGAGTTGGTCCTGCGTGTATATTGCATTGTGAAATAGGGCTCTCCTGAGTTCGCTATCTGTGGTATTTGTTCCCGTAACATAACAGTTTGTGGTGGTTCCTGCGCTTCTGTCCGTGATCTGCGCGCGCGCGATATCGGTTCTCAAGACAGGCAAGATTGTAGCAGGTTCCCGCGTGTTTATTGCACCATAAAGCTTGAATCTGCCCAGTCCACGATTTGCGGTATATGTTCCCGTGAGATGAGTTCTCGAAGAGTTTCCACGGGTCTTTTGCATTGTGAAATGAGAATCTGCTACATGCGCAACTTGCGGTATCCTTTCCCGTGACACAGGGGTCTGTAGCGAAGTCTTGAGTGCTTATCGCATCGCAAAACGCGAATTTGCTGCGTTCGTGATCTGCAGTATCAGTTCCCGCGTCACATGGTTTGTGGCTGGTGCCAGGATGTTTATCATTAATTTTTGATAAAGTTTTGCTGTGGCATCCCCAAAGATAGCACAGCCCATGTTTTTCACCATTTATCTCTTCATTTTGGGTGTGCACTCTTTCGGAACTTTACAGTACACACTTTTGAATGTAATCCGGAGTCACCCTGAATAAGCGTCATATAGGGTCCAAAGATCTGTCGTAACACTTTTTGAATTTTTTGTCAATGTCAGCGTTTTTGCTACTGTGCTTGCCATCAACCCTTCAACCTGGCTGAGCTGCAGAAATCTCTTACAATATTATCATTCTCGTACAGCTTCAAAGACGCTGATATTAACATAGAGACATAAAAATGCTATAAGCATTCCCGCTGACTCCAAGCTAAATCCTGGTTTTGATTGCTGTAAATTCTCGGCTTCTTAAGCAATTCCAGCTAAAACGACAATAGCGAGAATGATAATATTGTAAGAGATTTCTGCAGCTTCGCCAGGTTGGAAGGTGGATAGCATGCACAGTATCAAAAACGCTGACATTGACGAGAAATTTTAAGTGATGTGACAGGTCCTTGGACTCTACACGACGCTTGTTCAGGGTGACTCTGGATTACACTAAAAAGTGTGTAACCATAGAATTAATCGAAATTACCGATCACTAAGGAGCTAAAAGAACACCACTCGCATGATTCCTTGAGTGCAGGCCACGGCACTTGGGAATTTAGCAAGTGGTCTATTGCAAGCATATCCAATTCCTCACTCGTTTCACAACCCATGTCCATATGCTGACAACAAAATGACACTTGAAGAATGCGTTCAAAGCTCGAACTCACTCAGCAAAGTTATACAAGAGATTGGATGTAAGCAGAAGGCAGCACCTATGCTCTTGGTGCCTTTTAGTTGCTACCACCACCAGTAAAATCAAATGTAGTGGTGCAGAAACTTCAAATAGGTTTTTCCTCAGTTTCACTTTTTTGCAGAAACTTTCGTCTTAGGAAATCTATAAATTCAATGAATTGCCACATTCATTCTTCGTTGTGGATGTTTATGAACTGAACTTTAATGAGTAATATGGATAGGTATTTATTTTTTGATTTAAATGGAGTTCTTACTGCCAAAAAGTAGGGTTTTGATGAGGAGAAATTGCCCCATTACCGTATTTACTCGAGTAATAGCTGCACTATTTATGAACAAGGCCCTTGCGTCTGCTTTCCTGCAGAACACATATACAGCCAATCATCGCGTTGCGCATAAATAACATAGCGAATAACTAGATCGAGAACATGATTCTTTATACAAATGCAATCTTCACAGATGATATCTTCGCGCGAAGACACTTGAAAGTTGACGCTTGAAGGTGGTGTCACTCCTTAAAGGGAAGCTGAAGAGCTTTTCGAAAAAAATGAGTTAATGGTTGATTCTGACGTGTATGTGCCTGCTGAGTCCAAATATCACAACCGTTTGACCCAAAATAATCCCTAAACGCGAAAAAAAGCGAAGAAACCAGAAGCGATCGCCGCAGCGGCACGCCATTGGCTAGTGACGCGTGACGCGCCACTACGTCATAAAAGGACCATCCCGATTCTCGTTTGCTCCGTCGCTTGCGGAAGTAGCCGGGCGCCGGGTCTTCTGCTCTTGTAAATCGGGTTCGGCTTCTGATTTTTCGAAATCTTTCGGTGGATCCGAAAGAGGAATGTTTCCAGACGACCCTCGACGTGACGTGAAAGTAGGAAAATGACCCCCCGCAGTAATAAACGCAGATACGAGGAAATGCTTGAGCGGACGCGACATGGCCGGCTTCATACCTTCAGGAACGTACTGACTGCTATTTATTGTAACGTAAAACGTTGACAATAAACGGAGTGTTATTGACGGGACGGCTTAAGCCGGATTAGCGTGACCCTCCCCGAAACGGTCGTCAGAGGACAAGAATTCTGCAAACATCGTCCTTCGTGCTTGCCAGCTGAAGTGGTTTGAAGGGATAGTATAATCGGCTTCGGGCGACGGGAGAGCTTCCCTGAGATGAGACGGGTGATAAGACAGGGTCGCCGTTCTGCCACCGCCATGTCCTTGCGCACTATGCGAATAACTGCGCAGAAGGTCCATCGTTGTGATAGCGGTACCCTCTGCTGCGTTTAGTTTGTTTGCCACAAACTATTACGCCATTATAGTTTTAGAAAAAGCGGAGATGTCTGCCCGGCAGCCCTTAATTTGATACCGAAATCGTGAAAGCTTCCTGGGCCTCTACATTCGCATACTTTTAACAAGATTTGTTGACTGCATCACACCACCAAGCATAATCATCGTCCGATCGCATTTCTACAGCACAAAGAATTGTTGCATGACACAAACGCTATACGGAAAACACTGCGTAACTTGAAAAAAAGAACTCAATTCAGAACAGAAGGTCACATGCTTTGTATTTCCAAAAACCTCTCCTGAAGAGAATATGAACCTTTGGAAGGAAAATTTAACAAAATTTATGTTTACGTTTAAAAAAATATGTGACCTCAAATAATGCCAGCAACTGTAAAAAAAAAAAAAAATATGTATGCTAAAACAAGTTGCACCGTGAAAGTCGCATTATGAATTGCATGACCATTTATTAGAGCAAGCCCTTCTCCCCCAAATGGCTGGGTAGCCGAGTAGATTAAAAGCAAAAGAAAATGATCTTGCGCTACCCAAGATTGTTTTCTTTTGTTTCCTAGATTTCCCGGACCGGAGTCGGTCCGGAAAATATGGTCACTTCAACAATATAAGAAACCAACACTAAAACACTAATATAAGCGGTTAACGCAAGAGAGCCAGTGAAAACCCGGTATTCGGCTAAATGATCGCGGCTTTTCTAGCACACTGCACAATTCTAATAACGTAATAGCTTTTTTCTAGAACAGTCGACCTACAATTCCTACCTTGTTACGTTTCCTCTTTGTTTCTGATTTTTAATGCACTGAATTGCCTTCTTACCTTCAAAGATGGTCGGCAGAGTGTCGGGTTCAGGCGAGCCTTCTTCAGACCCAAACCCATACGTACACAGTTTTCATATGCGCCGTCCGAAACACGTTTCGAACAAAAAAGGTTTACTTGCTCAAACCCACCCACCCCTTTAAAATCTCGGTGACCAAGTGAAAAAGGCGGTAAGCGGGAAGAACAACTGCGACGAGCGCTGTTCGTAAAAGCTGGCGGCTACACATGAGTACGGCATCGCGCAACAGCACGAGTCAGTTGGTTCGGTACCACAAGAATTCTGCAAACCCGTGAACAAACAAGAGAACAATCAACACGTCAGGCGATTGAGTCCATAGCATGACCGGTCAACGGATAAAAGCAAGCGCTATGCAGCGGCAGAACGACGATGGCTCGAAAAGACACTAGAGCAGCTTACGAGGAAAGCGCGGCGGGGTCCCCCAGCCGGTCCTTTTGTGACGCCGGCTGACGGGCTTCCTCCTCTCTCCCCTTTCCCTCTGCTTCGGAGAGGCGTGGCTTCGGCGCCACTTTGAAGGCGCTTTTCCGGTTAATCCGCGCAGAAAATGACCAAACGAATACGATATTCGTGATGGCTGAGATCTGATTAACAAGGCTCAGGAGGTTTTTCTCATATTTAAAACCGCTTCAGCTTCCCTTTAAAGGGGTACTCCACAGATTTTTTGAGCTACCTCAACTAACTATATTTTCTGACTCCCCGGCCTTTAGCCTTTCCGGTATGCTATTTAGTATCGCGAAATTCATAATAGTTATCGCGAAATCGGCAAATGAAAATGATGCAAAAACCAACATTCAAATATACGCGCACTTTTCAGTGCCCATGACGTCAGTGGCGGGCAGGCTTGCCAGTCGAGCAAGCAGTCCAAAAATAGAATATGCCAAACATTTGTTCCGTGCTGGAGCGCGGATACTGGAGCGAGCTTCCAAAGCATTCATTTGACACTATGAAACTGCTTCGAATCCGTTGGGAACAACTTCTACAGTCCAAAAAGTGAACCCCTGCCTTCCACCGACGTCACTTTTTCGTTGTTGCCAGTAGAGACTTTCAGTTTGAAAAACACGGTGAGGACCAAAACTGTAAATTCAATAACTTCGCAAAAAAACAATATTTTGACCTAATATTTGGGATACTATTTTAGCGATGTTTGTTGGTTAGTTTAGCAAAATTTCAAGCGAATCGGAGACAACGAAAAAATCTGTGGAGTACCCCTTTAACCAGAGGTAATAATTTACAGCGGCATGTTAAAACTGCCAAGCCCGAACCACACGTAAGCGATTTGGAGAGCGGCACACCAAGCGACGGCGACGAGCGATGAGATTTGCCGTCGCCCCTCGCTGTCACCCACCGCGTAGCTCGTTTCTAGATTTCTGGAAAACTTGGCCCGTTTTCAGGTAGCGGCTTGGCCGGAAAACCAATAGGACAAAACGTTTCGAGACAGTCATTACCGCCGTGCGCGTGCGGCACTTGTACGGTGTATCTGTTCTTCGGCGGCACCTATCTGCAGACGGATAATGATGGCAAACGCCACCGATGAAAAACAATTTAGTGCATGCCTTATTGATGAAGTGGAGTGAGAAAAAGCGCTGTGGGAAATGGCACATCCCCGGTACAAGGTGCAACGCATTGCGTGGCACTGCGTCGCAATGCTGCCTAAACATAAGAATAATAATAAAATAAAATAAAAAAGAAACGTTAACACCTTTTTTAATTTTTCTTTTTTATACAGCCAGTTTTGAGGTTATAAGCCACTAGCATGCCGGCAACACTGAAAAGTCGTCCTGTCGCTGCTTCTCACCGCTACATGCGTCGCATGCATGTGGTTTAGACGGACCAAGCGACGGCGGGTCCCGCCGCGTCTCTTCGTCGCTTGGAAGAATCGCTAGCACGTGGTTCATACTTTATTGTGCTGTGGTTAGGGTGACCAGACGTCCCGTTTTGGCTGGGACAGTCCTGTTTTAGAGGCTGATTTCTGCCGTCCCATCTTTTTGGTCTAACAAAGCCTCATGTCCCGTTTATGTGAAAACATGCATAGTAATTGTGAAATCAGTGCTAAGCAAATGTAAGAAAACCAAAATAATGTTTACTTGTTACAGACGTAATGTTATAAAAATAAACATACTATGAAACATACCTATTGTAGTTGCACCTGCTAATACATTTTCTTTGCATAAATGTGTGTGTGTGGGAGACTCCTATATTACTGAATTTGATGTGCTTCGTTTGGCAACATTTCTTCCTCATTGTTAAAAAAATGGGTAAGAAAGCAACGGAGAACTTTGGAAAAGTGTGCGGGTTTACGTTTATGTGAAGCAGAGTCTTTTCTCCTGCCTCTCCCCCTCCTCCCCTGTCCCGTCTATTACTTCGAGGATTGTGGTCACCCCAGCAATGGCATGTTGTATTTTGTTCCTTATTACCTAAGTGGCATTTTAATGTGTTTTAGTATTTATTTTACGAGGTGACATCTAGATTTTTTTTTTAATCTATGCACTCCACTGCTGAACTGTAAAGGGTAATGGGACCTAGTCAAGCGATTCTAATCACCTTTTGTCCCATACTCCTAGATTTTCGACTAAATAAGACCGGTGGACGAAAAACCTTGTTAAACTCAAAATGTCAGTCGAAAGAGCTTATAATGTACTAGCTGCTATAACAACTTATGTAGCAATGGGTTCCTGCAGCAAATAATAGCTGTATTTTTACAATTGTATAACAGTCTTACCTTTAGCATCAAGTAATGAACTTATTCTAACATGCTAAAACTATTGTCTGTTGTATTTTGTTCATTATTACGTAAATAGCGGCATTTTAATATGGGTTAGAATTATTTTAATGTAGTGACATAGATTTTTTTTTATCTATGCAGTTCTGCTGCTGAACTGTACAGGGTGACTCTAGTCACCTTTTTCTCCATACCCAGGCATAGACGTTTGCCTCAAACGTTTTGTCATTGTCATTGACCATTTATTTGTGGAAACAGGGGTCCTAGCACTCTAGAAAAAGAAACCCTTACTGCTATCTATCATCAATAAAGTAGCGAGGATAGGCAGATAGTAGGGGAGATGCATTGCTGATCTCCATATGGTAGGAGAAACCACCCTCTTCAAGAGGCAGTCCTTCTAGTCACAGGTCCACACATCAAAGGCAATAGTATCATTCCAAAGTGACAGCGATTTCAGAAAAGACAAAAAGAAAATCATGAGCCATTCCACTCTGTGAAGGTGGATGACCAGCGAAGCTGTTTAGCACACAACACAGACTTGCCCAAAAAGCCGGAGGAAACTAGACACGCACGACGGGACCGCTATCCAGCGGAAAGTAGACATGCGCGACGAGACCGCCACCTCAAGAGAGCGGAAGGAAAGGAAACTAGGCACTCAAGTGCTTGAACGACGACGAAGAGAGGGCGGTGCGAGCGTAGACATGGCCGACACAGGTCGCACAGCGGCAAATCTTTGAGAAACCTTAATTATTTACCTGTCTGGTGATCTTGAAAATGGTGCTTATTGATAACTATTCTACTGAATAGACCTGTTGCTTAACTACCCAAGCATCAAGGAAAATGCAGAGAATGGTGTTCCACGCACCGCACGTGCCGGTGTCTGCAGCAATAGAACTGTTCTAAAGCAAAAGCCTAAAACCAAAGGCATCTTGCACGCGTGTTCGTCGACGCTTTATTTCGGTAATTTACTTCGAATCTTTCACATGGAGAAGGCGTGCACGTGCGGCGTCGGCATCTGCAGCAGTAACTATTCTTTATGTTTTTCAACTGGGGTGTTTCCGCAGCTTATGCAAAAAAGCTAGAGTATCTGTACTTTATAAAAAGGGAGAAAAGAATGACAAATAATTATAGACCTATCTCTATCTTGCCGGTTTTTTCTAAGGGCTTAGAAAAACGTATACACATTCGTCTGTCAAATTTTTTAATAAGTATCGTGTAATTACTAATGATCAATTTGGGTTCATGAAGCATCGTTCGACAGATCTTGCATTACTACTAGAACAAAAATAATTTATTTTAGAGAGTTTTGAGGCAAACCACATGGCTTTAGCCGTATTTATTGATTTTACGAAAGCATTCGATTATCTAAACCATAATTTATTGCTAAAAAAACGTTTATCTTTATGGAATTCGGGGCCAAGCACTTACGGTGCTTCAGTCATGTTTGAGTAATCGTAAGCAGTTTGTCTATTTAAATGGCTTTTCATCTAAAACACAGTCTGTTTTCTCCTGTGTGCCACAGGGGAGTATTTTGGGACCTTCGCTATTTAACATTTATATTAACGATGTTGTTAACATAGATTCTCTCGCTAAATTTGTTATATACGCGGAGGATACAACCCTTTTATTTTTGGCTAAGACTAGTGATGAACTTATCAACTGCGCGAATGATACTTTAACAGGGCTGCAAAATTGGACATCCGACAACGGACTTAAAATTAATAGCAGTAAAACTAAAGCAATTCTCTTTCGAACCAAAAATAGGAGTGTTTTTATGACGAAAAGTCTCGTAATAAATTCAAATGTTATACAGATAGTGGAGAATTTCAAAAGTCTTGGCATTATTTTTAACCTGTATTTGTCTTGGGACGACCATGTAAGCTATATTCGCGACTCCAGCAAAACGGACGCCACCAAGCGGGAAAGCCGGGAACCAGCCGGTCCAGGTCGCTTTGCGCCCCTCCGCGTCTCTGGCGGCTTTCGCGGACGCATCTTGTCGGCGCGGTGGCGAACAATGTCATTTGACGAAGGTCCGAAAATTTCTTAAGTGTGCCTGAGTGTTCAGTAGTGTGGTGAAGCCTCAGTAGATTGTTTCCTTCCATCACGTGTTTGAAAGCCCGTTTACTGCACAACACACGGTCGCGTGCTTTCGATTTCTTGGATGGGGAGGAACCACGGAAAAACGTTTTGATTTCTTGTCTGTCTCGAATCACGTTGAAAGTGACGACTACTAGGTAACTGATAAGTGGTTTCTTTATAAGTATGTAGAACAGTGGACTGAGGACGACAGACGAGGTGTTTCACTGGAGAGAACACCAATGTTGGAGTCAAGTAAATGGGAAGGTTCGATAGCTGCTTTTCTTGAGTTTGGTTGTGTTCCATTAGCTTCAAGTTTGAGCCAACCACGCCGGTCAGTGCGTTGGCTATTCATCTTGACTGCTTTTCGCCGAAAAAGCCTCTAGACCACACTGAAGGAGTTGGGCTGATTTCGCAATTACTTGATTCAGGAAAACCTGCTCGCTGCACATGATTAATGAGGGAAATTATCTGCTTTCAAAAGGTGGGGGACGCGTCTCGCAAAGTTAGGAGCTGTCACAGCATTATGATCTATCGCGCTTCCAATATTTATACTATCCCCCGTCAAAGCCAGCAGCAATATACATTTACATTGCTCAGGTTGACCGGCCACAAAAAATACTTATTTCCTCCGTTCAGGATTCAAAGTCAAGTTCAATGCAAAGAGGTTCTGCGTGAATCTCCGAAGAAGACTCTCTTCAGTTTGTTCGCATTCGTCTCCGTGCTACCGGCTAGAACCATTTGGCTAAGTTTAAGTAGTATCTCTCTGTCTGCCAAATATACTTTTATTCAGCAGTTCACCTAATAGTTAGTCAACTAAGCTCATATTTCAACCCGAAGAATAAACTAATATTGCTTTAGTGGGACATAGTACGTAATATAATACATAACCCGCTCGTCAAAATGACTTCTCGATTGCTATACTAAAACCTGAATTGAAATATGAGTATCAGCTGTTTAGTGGGGCGCCAGCGGGTTAACATGCTCTTTGGCTCAAGAAGCGCTTGCTTAATTTTCCTGCAGCCTGCGGTGTTGATCGAGCAGACGGCTGGGAAACGCGGATACGCACAAAAGCTCGATTTCGCGAACAGATAAGTCGCATAGTCGAGGCATGCGAGTTAGCTGAAAACTACTCTCGGTGGAACAATTCTGTAGTTATCGCCACTTTCCTTAGCTGATCAAAACTGATTAGAGTCTATTACCGTCTCTCCGGAGCCCATAGTTTCGGTTTTGAACGAAATCTCCCAAACAAAAGTTTGACATGAAAAGAACAAAAAGCACCGGGAAAACAAAACTACGCTCTGCAAGTTTATGTACACCGGCTATACACTTAACCGTCGCAGTTCAAATACCTTTAAAATTGGGTATTAAACTAAAGAAAATCAGTTAAATTGAATGCGCCATCCGTTCAGGCGGCCCGGCCGAGCCGACGCGACCTGGACCCAGCCGCCATGTGTGTTTGGTGGTGGCGCCCCCTATAGGTCGCTGGAGTCGCGAATACTTCCTAGATTGTCCAGGATCATTGGATTAGTCTCACGAAACAGTTTTATTTTACCAACCAACGTTAAACTTCTTATATATCAAATTACTTATATCCCACTTAAGCTACTGCCACCTGGTATGGGGTACAACCACCAGTTCAAATCTACAAAAAATACATCTATTACAAAAAACATTTGTCTGCCTCATTGCGAAAGTTTCTTATATTTCAAGCACCCAGGGTTTGTTTGAAAAATATAATTTATTGCGTGTTTTCGATATGTATACGTATGTATAAACTTATGGTCTGCTTTAAGGTAGAAAAAAAAAAGAAACCTAGATATTCTAGCCAAACTTTCTAAACTAAGGGAACATGTTACCTCCTATCCAACTCGTTCCATGGCACGTTGGGCTGTGGCTCTTTGCCTTAACAACTATTCCATACAGTCTCTAAAGTGTAAGCTACCTACTTTACTAAATTTCCTCTTAGACAAAAACGTTGATACAATGTCTGTCACAATGCAAGATTTATCTTCTTATTTGAATTGGATATATTAGTTTTCTGCGATAGGTTGTACCGTATTTACTCGCACAATAAACGCACTCGCGTAATGAACGCACCCCCCAAGTTGGCTCTCAAAATTTCGACTTTTTTTTTCACTCGCTTATTAAACGCACCCCCAACTCGGGCGTCAAAATTTTGACCCCCCCACCCCCCACGCGCGCGAAATGAAGGCACTTTTCTATCCTGGTGCAGCGAGGTCGCGAATGCATGGGCAGCTTGAGCCAACAAAACGCCTTGCAAAAGGCGTTAAAAAAATAAAAAAAAGATCCAATGGAAGCAAGGAAAAAACAAAGAAGAGCTTTTTTTTTCTTTTTGCGCAGCGCAGTCTGGACTTTGGGTCGCGCGCCGCGCGCAAGGAGATAAAAAAGAGAAGCGGAGAAGCCCTCGTCTAAGCAAAGCGAAACAAAACAACTTGCGAAAGGCGGCAAAAAAAAACGAAAAAACAATCCACAGAACCAGGAGAAAAGAAAAAAACATAAAGAGAAGCTTTTTTTTTTTTTTCTTTGCACAGCGCACTTTGGTCCCGGGGTCGCGCGTCGCCCGCAAGGAGATAGAAAGAAAAAGAAAAAAATTACACCATCTTCCCGAGGGGAACCATGGGGTGATGCGGAGCATCGTGTTGGTTCCGAGGAAAGAGTCAGTTGCGTGCTGACGTCGAGAGATGGCGCCACCGACTGCCCTAGCGTTACCCCCTACGAGAGCCTTCGTCGCGGCTCGCGGCAGAGAAAGTTGGAACGCTCGCCGCTCGCCGTTTATTTTATTTTTTTCACACTTGAAGGAGAGGAGACAAGAGGAGGAGAGTTGCGCGTGCGCGCGCGGTGTGAGGAGAAGCCAACGCACGCGCAGTGCACGCAGCTGGTAGAGAGAGAGAGCGGAGAGAGTAACGCGCAGCTGTTGGAGAGAGGGAAGGAGGAGAGTTGCGCGTGCGTAGTTCGAGTGCCGACTACATCGCGGACGCGGGACATAGACCCGAGCAAGAGATGCTCCGCATCTAAAACGGAGAAGCCCTTGCCTAAGCAAAGCGCAAATAATGAAGGCATCCTGCCCTCGCCTCCTCCTCGCACATTGGAAAGAGAAGCGAGAAGCCCTCGAAATGAACGCACTTTTCTATCCTGGTACACCGAGGTCGCGGATGCATGGGCAGTGTGGGCAAACAAAAGATCTTGCGAAAGGCGGGGGAAAAAAATAAAACACGGAAGCAAGAAGAAAAAAAAAATCATAGAGAAAAGCATTTTTCTTTTTTTCCTTTTTTTGCGCATGCATCGCAGTTTGGTTTTGGAGTCGCGCGGCGCCGCGCGCAAAGAGAAAAGAAGTTAAGTCGATTTTTCGGGATAAAAGGTCCGTTCATTATGGGAGTAAATACCGACGCAAAAGTTTTACTTCGCGTAATGAACGCCCCCCCTAACTTTGCATTGATTTTTCGGGAAAAAAAGTGCGTTCATTCTGCGAGTAAATACGGTAATCTATTTTTTATATACAATGTTGATATTTTTGCTGTTGCTTTGTATTTTAATCTGTCATATGGAACTGTAAGAGAGCGAGAGCAGGGGGCTCCGTCAAGCTGTTAAAAAGCTTTTTCCCTCTGTTTCCTCCATTCCTGTATTGAATGGGAAATAAACTTTATTATTGTTATTATTATTATTAAAGCAAAAGCCAAAAAACAAATGGCATCTTGCACGTGCGTTCGTTAACATATTATTTTGGTTATTTACTCTGAATCTTTTATACCGGGAAGGCGTGCGCGTGCGGCGGTGCAAGCATAGAGTTTTTAGTGCCTGCACACGAAAAATCCACGGAACCCTAGCCATAAACAGCTTCGCTATAAGAAGTTCTTAGGTGTACCACCTGAGCACTTCTCATGAGTTGTGAATGCAAAAGCATGCATGTCCTTCTTCCGCTTCCTTAATTCGTGTGCGGCATAGTCACGTGGGTGGCCGAGCGCGCGCTCTCCTCGCCACGCTGACCTCAGAGTGGAGCCGCTGCTTTGCTCGGTGGGCAGATGCTTCGTGTTACCTGGCATGCTGGCGGCGCGGACACGCAGCGCCATGGGGTGGCGGTCGTTGAAACTTTATGTGCAGCGGCCAATGGGAGCCTCGTTCCTTGAAAATATGACGCGTGCCAGCCGATGGATCCGAAGCCGAAATCCATCGAATTTCAGCTACACTGTGCTTCATTGGGAGCGGCAAAACTATATATACTCCGTGTCACTAGTTGCGTGCAGTACAGGCGAAGGCAACGCCAGGCGAGGGGAAAAAGGGCAAGCACTAGGAAGGCTGGGGACGAGGAGAGAAACATCCTCTCCTCTCTGAAGTTCCTAGTGCTCTCCCTTTCTCCCCTGGGCCTGAATTGCCCTCCTCTCCCACCCCGCCTTCCTAGTGCTTGCCCTTTCTTTCTTAGCCTGGCGTTGCCTTCGCCTGCACTGCACACAACTAGTGACACGGAGTATGGGTGCCGTTTGGCTAGGCTTTTCGTGCGGCTTCAAAGCTGGGAGCCATCAGATTGCGGCCTCACTTGGCGAAAGGAGTTTAGGTGCCGTTTGGCGCGGCTTCAAAGCTGATGACGTCGACTCGCTCCATTGGACAGTTAATGCTTTCGCATTAAAATCAGTCGTGCTAAGTTTTTTATACTCACACTCTGTTCAAACCTTATTTTAGACTAGTGCACTTCCAGTAGTATTTACAATAAAAGTGTGAGTTCAAGTGATCACATACTACAGTAGTAGTGTCCCAATGGAAAGTAGTGTCATGACCAGAGATGAACCAGCATAAAAATGTTCCAGCTCAAATTTTGGAGCATAAAGGTTTGCACGGGACAAAGATTGAATTGTTAAAATATGTGCCTCGGAGAAGTCCAGGAACAGGTGAGCGTAAAAAAAATGTGTGGGAAAACAATTATAGGAATTTGGAATGCTACAAAATTGCTGTCCTTCTCGTGACGCTTGCATATTCATAATCAAGGCTCTTCCTTCTCCGGCAGCCTTGTGCCTGGTGCACAAGTGGTAGCTTTAGTGCACCTTAAGTCTTTCTAAAGTTTACTGATTTAGTGGTTTTCCATGATGCTCACCAAGTCTAATTAAAACCATATATTTACCTCCACTAATTAAAAATTTATTAACAAATTTTAGTTCATAATTGACTTATTGTGGCATTTAGCACCCTGTATTCTGTATTCCGGGCCGTATAACTCAACCACGCAGACAGCATTAGTCGAGCTTTCACTGCTTCTTATTAGAAACAGTCTGTAAACCCCCCCCAAAAAAAAAAACAATGTAGAATGAAGCTTTAGCATGACAAGATCATTAAAAAATAGTTGTAATTGCAATTCAAATTTTTCAATTACTCAAGTTAAAAGTAATTAAATTACAACTATGTAGAATTACTTTTAGTAAAAAGTACAACTTTTTACTTTAAAAAGATTACAACTACAAATCACCACAATCACGACAACCACAAAAGTAATTCAATTACTGTAATTAAAGTACTAGCCAAGTAGTATGCTAGCAACGCTACGAGAGAGAGAGAACAGACCTGCACCTCCTCCAACGGTGGGGGCTGCAGGGCCTCCGCGTCCAGGTCGGGCACTGGAAGCTCCGACGCGCGTGCCACGCCACACTTGACGAGTTCGTTGGCGATGTTGACGTTGTCCTCTCCGCACTGGTCGAAGAGGAGCACCTCGTAGCAAGAGGAGCCTGGCTTGTGTCCTTCGGCTTTTCGCAACACCTGGGTGCCAGTGTTGCCAATTTAGCGGTTTTTAGCGTTGACTACCGTAAAATTCCGAGCGAACGCCCACGTTTGAAGGATCGCCCACCCGCCCCTTTTTGTCCAACATCTGTTGGGAACGGTATTCCAATACATCGCCCTTCCCCCGATCCCCGCCGGACGTCACGCGATGTCCGACGGGAATCGCGCGTCAACGACGCGATCTGCGGTCCCGCGTTTTTGTCTGCGATCTGCGCGCGTGAAATGCGTGAAATGCAAATCTGCTGCGTTTGCGATCTGCGCTATCCGTTCCCGAGTTTTCAGCGGATTCCCGTGTTTTTGCCCACGATCTGCGCGCGCGATATCGATTCCTAGCTATAACACGCGCGAGTTGTTCCCGCGTGTATTATTGCATCGTGAAATGCGATTCTGATGCGGCCGCGATCTGCTTGATTTGTTTCCGTGACATGCGGGTTTGCAGCGGATTCCCGCGTTTACGTCCGCGATCTGCGCACGCGATATCGGTTTCTGCGGTATCCGTTCCCGTGAGATGCGCGAGTTCTCGGCGGGTTTCCGCGGGTTCTTCGCGCTGTCAAACGCGAATCTGCTGCGTCTGCAACCCGCGGTATCCTTTCCCGTGACACAGGAGTTTGTAGTGAATTCTGCGTGTTTATCGCATCGTGAAACGCGCATTCGCCGTGTCCGCGATCTGCAGTATCAGTTCCCGCGTCACGCGGTTTGTAGCGGGTGCCCCGGTTCTTATCATTATTTCTGATAAAATTTTGCTGTGGCATCCCCAAAGATAGCCCACCCCATGTTTTTCACCATTTATCTCTTCATTTTGGGTGGGCGTTCGCTCGGAATTTTACGGTAGTTGGATGAATTGCCCTTTTGTGGGTGGCGAGATTTTTGTATTTGTTATGTTAACCTGAAGTAGAGATTTTTAATCACAAATACTCCCGGCTTTGAAAGCATTTTTGTAAAAAGATAAATAAAAATTGGCGGTGAACTTTAAAGGGCCCATGAAACGAATTTTGGGCTGGGATAAATTGATTTAGATTGGGATTTTACTAATAGCACAACGTTCAGTGGGCCAAAAGAAAACAGGTAGAAAGTCAAAAGCCTGACTTTCAGTACAAAATTTTGAAAACACAGCGGACTATTTCGTACCTCCTTCCCTTCGTAAGCTTTCTGCCTTTTCACTGTGATACATTCGCATACCCCGCAGCGCGTCACCGGGCCCGAACGCACGTCACACGGCACCGGACCTCACATATTCCCTTCACCCCTAAGCTGACATTGTGGTGGAAGCTACGCGCTTGCCGGACCAATCAGCCGCCTCCCTTTCATCACCTGACCTCATTCTCGGCGCGTGGGTATGCGCGAGAGAGCGTGATCACCTGGCAAAAGTGTGGCTGGCCCAACGAGCACATAGCTTCCACAGCACTGTCAGCTTCGGGGTGAATGGGGTGGGGAAAGCAACTTTTGTCTGAATTTTGAGCGACGGGCTAATCTTCTAGGAGGTGAATGGCTGTGCCCGCGTACACAAACGAGATTACGAGCAAGAGGGGACTCCCTCCTTTTCGTCTTCTTGAGCCGTTTGGTAGAATGCGCGATTTATGAGTTGAGGAGGAAAGCTAAACAGGAAAAAGTTGGAAACACGTTTCATGACTCCTTTAACTTCAAATATAATGCCTGGAATACAGTGTTTAGGAGCGACTGTTTCAACTGTTTGGTAGACATTAAACAGTCGTTCCGGGAGTAAAGAGCCTACATTTTTATCAATTTTGGGGAGCCTAAATTGGTGCATCACGTGACCGAGGAAGACGGAGGGGGATGCAGGGCACCGTAGGGGAAAGAGGGAGAGATGGGAAGAGGCAGGGAAGGAGATGGAAGAGGGAGGGAGGGAAAGGTAGGGATTAGAAGTAGGTGGGGAGAGAGGGAAGTGGAAAGATAGGGATGGGACGAGGAAATTGGCGCGTCACATGACGCATATTTCCCACCTAAATTAGGCGGAAAACCTAAACTGTTGTATAGGTTGTGTGATGTCGATTCCTCCCCCCCCCCACGCTGAATTTAGCGGGGAAACTGGATTGGTGTTTAGGTCCCGTGAAGTCGATTTCCCCGCTAAATTTAGCCGGAAATGCACGGGCGGACGGGCAAAATCTGGGATCGGGGGATTCCGTTAAAAAGCCTTTCATGCTTTCATAAATAAATGCACCTACCCTGAGCAGGAGTATCTTGTTCAAGTTATCCACGTTGTATCCGAAGTCCTCGAGGGCGGAAGATGCCTCGAGGGTCCACTGGTCCGAAGCCGGGGCAACTCCGGCCAGCCGACACTGGATGCCTTGCAGCGGGAGCAGGAGCATCTGCGGCTGGCAGCGCATACAGCTCCTCCAGCCGGCACACCGCAGTGTCCCCGTAGTCCGGGAAGAACACCTCCACGTTCCCGTCGTCTGCTATCCGCTCCACGTGCGCCCGGTACCATCTGGATCGTCGGCAAAAGGTGCAAGCACACGCCGCTGTTGGCAAAGAGGCGCAAAAAAGCGCCGTCCTCGGCAAAGGGTGCAAACACGCGCCGCTGGAGGCAAAGGGTGCAAAACCACACCGTCATTGGACAAGGCTGTGAACCCACGCTGCTGTTGGCAAAGGGTGTAAACACGTGCCAAAACTCCGTTAGTCCGTGCACGGGACTGGTGCTAGTTCGTATTCTAAAAAAAATGTAGCATCAAGCCAAGTGACACGAGATGCGTCGTGTGTTTCCGTTAGGGGTGTGCGAATATTTAAAATTTCTAATACAAATAGAACCTGTTCTATTCATTATCAAATTTGCTAATCGGCACTTCGTGAATATTCGGCCACAGTCAAATATTCAGCTGTAACAGCAAGATATTTAATAAGCTAGCCTCACTTATCCGGCAACCTCAAGCGAAAAGCCCACCGACGACACAAGCACATAGGTGCCTAAGGGCTCGTACCGTTGGGTGCGAGCCTGGCCATTACACACGCATCAGTCTGGAAAACGCGTCGAAAAAAAATGTACCAAAGAGGCTCTACATACCTAAAAATGCCCTCAGTGAAAACATCCATTCTAAAAAGTGAGCATTTCAGTGGCCTTTCTATACCGCGAAGGGAGCAGTGGCACCTTTTGTTCTCGAAACGAGCGATGCAGGGGTCTCCGATGTGAGCGGGGTCCAGCCACTCCGGCCCTCCCTGCGCCATGTGCTTCTCAATGGCGTCCTCCAACTCTTCCAGGCTGGCACACAAGGGAAGCAAGGTGCAAGCAATATAATATCCAGCAAGGCAGTTACTATCTAACCGTTTGCTGGAGTGCAGCAAGCTAAAAAGGCATGTTGCAATGGGGCACGTCGCAATGTTTGGTCGCTTCTTAACAGGCCCTCCCTGCGCCATGTGCTTCTCAATGGCGTCCTCCAACTCTTCCAGGCTGGCACACAAGGGAAGCAAGGTGCAAGCAATATAATATCCAGCAAGGCAGTTACTATCTAACCGTTTGCTGGAGTGCAGCAAGCTAAAAAGGCATGTTGCAATGGGGCACGTCGCAATGTTTGGTCGCTTCTTAACAGAGACAAGGCCACGCGTGACTACTTCTGGGTTTTCCAGGGAGCGTAGAGCGAGTCTTTTCTTTTTTGTGCAAGGCCGCCAGAATTTGGTGATGCTACGAAATTTTTCTGAAAGTTACGAACTCAGCCTTCGTAAGAGAAGCAATGCACACGGGCCCAAGAAGTTCAGAGTTTTGCAGTCTTACTCGCTGAATTCAACTGACTGTTGCCCTCGGCTAGGCCACGCCTGTAGATTCGCAAGTTATTGCAATGGCCCCTAACGGGCCTCTAAGCTGGACACATGGCGAGAGAGTCGGCGAGATAACCGATTGCCGCGAGTGGCCACGGACGCGCTTGACATTGGCACTGGCTAATTGCAGCACGGCGCTGGCGCTATCGCGGCGCTCGGCGATCCCGCCGAATTTCTCGCCGAGTTTCCGAATCCGAGCCCCTGGCAGGTTCAGATGGCACACACGCTCAAAGATTTGAGCGACGGGCAAAGCGGTCTCACCATTCAGCAAACTTGGCAATCTGCACGTAGAAGAGATCCGGAGAGACCACCTTCCAGAGGTACACTTTGGTGTAGCAGTCTGGTTCCAGGAATGCGTAGCGGGGACCCCCAGCTCCATTGTTGTAAGTGCCACCAGCTCTTGGTTTTCTTGCTGGAGTAAAAACACTTGGTGAACACACAAAACTGTTGCCAGAATCGTTCCGCAGATTGTCCTTGAAATGCGATAGCATTTTGCACCGTCTTGTACTGGGTAAGCGTTGCTTTACAAAACCCCTTAATGCCCGCTGCGGAAATCCTAAGAATATTTTTTGTTGGCATCCATGAAGTCTTCTAAAATAATTTTTGATGCAAGTGTCTACGCCCTGCAGAAAGGCCTCCCGCGACCTACCGACTTTTGTTGCAGCATTACTGAAATTAAAATGTTTCTAACTATATGGGTATGAACACAAAAGTGAAAGATACCTGCATCTTTATAAAAAAAAAAAAACCTTTATAACTTACACCTCTACTGTGACAACGCCCATTTAATGAAGTAAAATAAAGCCCCTGTCAATATCCTACGTGTTCAATGTGTTTCTCTGACTGCCGTAACATCGCGACAGATAGCCCACCTATAATCGATACCAAATTGAATGAAAATAAAGGAGGCAAACTAACTTTCAATGTGCCATAAAAAAAAATGCTAGTTTTAGATTTTGAGACTTTCGAAACTTGGGATGGCAGGAAGGGGCGAGGAACCAAAGACAACTGTCCTTCCCGGTCAGCAAATGTTCGCTGATCTCCTGCCGTGGTTAAGTAACACAGTTTTCGACGAGGTCACTACTGGCCGGGGCACTGCAATCATTAGAAGTAGGCTATCTTTCGGTGTTTCTAAAAAAATAGCTAACTATGCCGAAAATAGGGGTGGGCAATTTTTGGGGGGGGTGGGGCATCCCTTAGGGTAGTACGGTACTACAATTTCTGTTTAACGAAGCAATTCCGCGGCCCCACAAAGCAAAAATGACCGGTTCTACAAATTTTCTATTTGAAAAATACTAATTGATTTTACGTAAACTGTTGCTCTCAAGTGATGTGCGTAGAAAACAGAAATACTGCAGGGGCGACGAGGGCTGAAATTGCCGCCGCACCTCTCTGTCGCCGCTGCGCCAAGCATTCTCGCTTTTAAGTCTAAATAATTTGTTAGTGTGCAACCTTGTGTCTACCGTAAAACATTAGAGAAGCACCCACCCCACTTTAACTGAAAATTGGGTTAATCTAGACACTGGCGCTCGTCCGGTCAAATCGGGCACTTAACATACAATTTGCAGAATTCACAAGTTTGAGAAATGTTAATAGTGGCCTCTTGAACGAGGTGGGCGCTTCCGCACTGTTTTACGGTAGCTGGCACATGATCATGTTGCCACATAGAAAGTCTGTATGCAGCAACGTAGTTGCATAGCGCCATCTAAGACACAAGGTTGCACACTAACAAATTCTTTAGACCCAAAACCGAGAACGCACGGCACGGCAGCAACAAAAGTGGCGCGGCGGACGTAGCACCGCCTCCCCCGCGCACGCCCGTGCATACTTTTGTTTTGCTTACGTAATTGATAGAGTATGCACTAATCCGTTCCAAGATAAGTTTTTGTTTCGACGCCCCATCCGGGAAATGCGTGCACTCTGTTTTCTTATTTTGCACCTACGTCGGCGCATTTGAAAGGACCCGTGCGAACTAGAGTACAGTAAAACCTCGTTATAACAAAGTTAAAAGAGCGGTCGTAATTATTTCGTTATAACCATTAGTTTGTTATAGCCACTGTCTATTTCTTCCCACTATTAGCAAGCAAGGGGAATTATGATTGCTTTGTTATATCGATTAGTTTGTTATATCCCATTTTGTTATAACGAGGTTTTATTGTACTTATATTAAAAAAAAAAGTATTTTCACGGGCAGTCGCAACTTTTTTATGCCGCCTTGGCATTTGTTCGACAGACGTGCCGACGTTCATCAGGATCCAAGATTTCCAATCTTGCTCGATCCGTCTTTAGCCATGAGCTGCGATGCGCTAGCAGACTCGGCCACCACTTTCCCCTTTCTGGTGTCGCCATATTTTTTATCTAGAATACCTCGAATGTCGCGCAGCTTCGTCAATAGGCGATGACACAAATTTGGTTTCGTGCGATTGATTTTTCCCGCTCGACTACTGTAATATTTTGAGAAACAACCCACCTAAAATTGAAAGCAAATCGGCTCAAAATAAGGAGTGGGCTAACCTTTGGTGTGCGATAAAAAAAAGTAGAAAAAAAAATGCTATTTTAGATTTTGTGATCTGCGAAACCTGCGAATGCCGGCAGGGCCAACGAACCAAAGACGATTGCCTTTCCCAGTCAGCGATGTTCGCCTATCTCCCGTCGCAGCTAAGTAACACCATTTTCCCGAGGTACCCATTGGTCAGGGCACTGTAATTGCTTGCAATTACTAAATAAGCCATCTTTCGGTTTTTTTGTTTTTTTTTTAAATAGCAAATTGTGCCAAAAGTAGGGGTGGGTCGTTTTTTGGGGGATGGGGCATCTCTCACGATATTATGGTACTAAAACAAAGTTCCTTGCACAACAAAAAATTTAATTGGTCCCGCGGACTTTATTATAAAGGCGTTTCACTATATTTTCACGTCCTGCGGTGTCAGCTGGCGAAAGAAATGTTATCGCATTTACCAAATAATGCTTCACGAGCCTCCCCATCAACGCAGTGGTTGGGCATCGGGCTCACAACCTTAAAGTTCAATTCCCCTCGGAAAACGTTCGGAATTTCGGTCTTTCTTCTCACTTTATCCCCTCATCACTTCCCGCACACGCCATTTGTTTCGTTCATTACAAACAGAAGGATGAGCACAAAAGTACAAAGGGTTTACTCATGAACGATATAATACCAACAATATTTCAATATTTTCACTACATTAATCGGTACCCCTACCGTACAATTACATCAGACGCCTGTGCCTCTGTTGCAAGCTCGGCAAGATCTCTCTTTGCTGTACCGTGAAGTTTCAAACAAATGCCTGCCACGTGAGACCACTCAAACCTTCTTTTAGTGGTACACAAACGAGACACACGAACACTGCCCGCATCCCGAAATTCACGCGGTGTCCGACGGGCTTCC
The DNA here is from genome assembly GCA_013358835.2 of Ixodes persulcatus. Taxonomy (NCBI): domain Eukaryota; kingdom Metazoa; phylum Arthropoda; class Arachnida; order Ixodida; family Ixodidae; genus Ixodes; species Ixodes persulcatus. The sequence continues at coordinate 325,551 of JABSTQ010009079.1, forward strand.
CACAGCCGATGCGCTCCTTGTTAAGAGAATGCACAAGGTGAGTTCGAGTCACATAAATTAGAGAAGATGCTCAGGCCATACCTCGGACGTGCACTAATCAAGGCATGCTTAATAACAGCATCGCCGACGAAACCTGCTTGACCGTGCTCAAGGTGCGTCCGCAGATAATTCTGTTGCCGTGTCTGCGACGAACACCACATCTTTTGCACAATGTATGAGTAGTGTGACTGCAGCTTTAGAAAACATATGCAAAGGAAAAAAAAAAGTTTTTTTAACAGCCTAAATGGAAAAAAAAAAGTAAAAAAAGAAACTTACAATAAAAAAAAAAAAAAAACATTTTATAGCTATATATACAGTGTGAAACTAATTTGTAGTTGGTGCCCACGGGAGCCCGTGGAAAAGTGGCCACTAGCAGTCACGTGACCAACCACTATAGTCACGTGGTGCTTGCGCTAAAAGTTATTAATAATCTTGTTTTTTTTTATTGCACTTCTTTTTTTAAGCAAAATATTTTGATGTTTCAGAAACAACAGTATAAGAAAATGGTCCCTTTCGTTTTGTCTCGTACGACTTGAGCGGGAGCTGCGACCCGCTGGCACCGCCGTCCATGTGGCACGTCGCCAAAAAAAGAGGTTTCCGCGGGGAGGTTTGCTGGTCTTTGAGGCGTGTCCTCGTAGGGGCGAAGCCCCAGCCAATTGAGGCGGTCGACAAGTCTACGCTTCAACTCCGTATCCACCGCAAAAGACGCAAAGACTACCACCGCCACCATCACCGGCTCTAAAACCCAAGAACACAGCGTGCGCCCAAGTTGAGCGGAGGTCGCACGAGGCTCGCGTACGTCTTTCAGCCGAGCAGCCGAGCCAATCCAGGCGGCTTACTTCTTCCCGCAGAGGCGAGAGAGAGAAAAGTGGAAAGGAGGACCATCACACCTCACTTGACAAAAAGTCGTCTCGTGCTGTAAATAAGCTCTAAAAAAATATTCTTTTTTTAGGATTAAATTTCTTTTATGACATTCTTTTTCCATCCAGGCTGTCTAAAAAAAAAAAGTTTTTTTCCTCTGCATATGTTTTTTTTAAGTAGTGTTCTGTTGAAACCGCACATACCGGGTGCGATGGGCGGCAGGTCGAGGCCTGCGTCGGCCGCCAGTTTTCGCAGCTGGGTCACGTGGTCCGGGTTGTCGCACGCCATGCCCTGGCTGATGAGGCAGGACCGGACGTGGCGCTCGTTCACCGTCACCCCGATCTGGTCCAGGTGGGTCCTCTTCACCAGCGGGTCGAGCCACAGCGTGTTGCCCAGGCACAGCACCACCTGCCGCCGAGTGAAACAGACTCCTCTCGTTCTCGGCGACGACGCATTCACACGACGAAGTTTGAAAGCAGAATATGTCACAAAATGTCACGAAACGTGCGACAGAGATTTCGGAGGGCAATCTGCACAAGAGAGCAATGAACTGAGAAGAATGTAGGAAATTCTAATCGCGCCCCGAACGGGAGTCGAACCCACGACCCCGCGATTGTGAGCTCGACGTGCTACCACCACGCCGATCGGTGGGTAGACGCTGTTTCGTTTTACATTCTTTTGGTGAAGAGAACACACAGACAACCTTTGTGCCGGAATCAGGCTGAAAGACTGACTCTCGTTTATGAAATATAAAACAAAATAAAAGAAAGACGCCTCTGGTACGGGGCGCTCGGGTTACGCGCGAAGCGGGGGAATGAATGTTTATATCTCGGGCTGCGCGCGAACGGTGGTTCTCAGTCGCTTTGGACTTTGGAGCTCGCGAGCGTCGGCGCGTCGGCGACTCCATAACAGACGCGAGGGTAGCCAGCTTTGTCTCTACCGAGGCGGTATCTACGAACTGTTCAAACGCAAACGCCGGCGTTCAAACAGTTTATGAGAAAAACGAGAAATCCAAGACGTGCCCACTACCGCACAAAAAAGGACGAAGTTTGGAAGAAAATAACGTGCTATAACAAAAAAAACTGCAAAGTCCATTACTAAATTTAAGGAATGCTGTGGAAACGGATGCTGTGTGTACCGACTTCATCCGTAGGGTCAAAATAAATCTAGAATTTTTTCTCCATGAACTGAATTAAACGTCTTCTAAATTTAGAGGTCACAGGCACCGCGTTGCTGATGCTTCCTAATCCCCCGAGCCCTCGGGGAACTGCAGAGAACCCCCGACCGGCCCACAGAATATTCGTCGTCCCGTCAGAGTGACCGGTCCCCTCCCTATTGGGGAAGGATAACAGTCAGCAGCATTAAGCTACAAAATGCCTTCCTTTTATTTATTTTTTTTCTCTTTGTTTTTCTAAAGCGATAGCTTTAAAGAACTCGTCGGGTCGCAGCTCCCGCTCGAACGATTACGTATGACCTGTTGTTCTATTATAATGTGACTAAACATTGTGACATGCCCATTGCCCTAAATATCCCAAAAAGCCCAAAAAGTACAATCGTGTACGACTCTTTTTCCCCCTTAAAACACGACCAAACGTCTCGACATGCGTCCTTTTTCATATGCTGTAAACGACCTCCCTTTCACAAAAACCTAGCTTTTGCAAATTTCGCGACTTCAAAACCGCTGTAATCAAATCCAATCCAAAAAAAAAAAGTCTAAGCTTACCTTTCCGACGAGCTCCTTTTCGGTGACCAGGGAGTGAGAGGTGCACTCCGCCTGGAAGGTCCACTCCAGGTCCCTGTCCTGGGGCTGTACCCGGCAGCAGAACACCTCCACCGCGAAGGGGGGCAGCCGGGCCAGGCGCTCCGGCAGACGGAGCAGGCGGCGCAAGGCCACCCTCGAGCTCCCGCCGTGGTCCATGTGGAACACCTCCGCGCGGGGCGGCGAACATCCCGCACCGCCGGACTCGGGCACGATCGAAACCACCTGGATGGCAACCGTTGGAAACGCTGTAGGGGGTATTCGCTGGACGCCATATTTGAGTGCGCCGCTCGCCGAGCGTGCTCAGACCGAGCTCACGCTTACGACCGGCAAATCTCGATGGTGTGGAATGCACGTTTCAAAGCTATCGTGGAAGCTCGCCGTCAGCACGCCCTGAGCAGCTGCACACTCCGCTATGGAGGCCAGCGAATACCCCCCATAGGGCGGTTTCCACAAGACGCCTGTTCCATTCCGTCAAGCCGTGTTACACCATGCTGATGAACGGCATCCACCACTTTCGCCATTTCTTTAGACGCATAAGCTGAGTTATTGACATCGTTTTGGGTCTTGGTGAGGCGCTAAAGCGTGGCGAGCGGCTCCGTCGATGACAAAACTCAGTGAGTGCTACCGGGAACGTATTTGGGTCACATAAGCCCGAGCTTACACCGATTTGTTTCCTTCCGGAGTCCCCCCGGCGGCATGAAGTGGGGCTTTTACGGCTGCCGCCGAGTCCACATCGCCATCGCCAGCTCATCTTAAGTCCGGATCAAGACCGGCATGCATAAAAATAGAGTACCAGACAATGTTCCTTTCTGTCGCCAACTACTCCGGGAGACGCCGTCGACCACGACGCTAAAAAAAAAAATTGACCGCATCTCCACGTGGTGAATGATGTTGATTGGGGCGAAGCTCTGGTGGTGCTTGTCTGCGTAGACGCTGAGCCGCAGCATGCCGAGCCTTTCGTTCGTTTTCATCCATGTCAGAAAGAGAATGTGTGGTATGGAACGTGGTTATATACGCATTTGAGCATTTGATTGCAGCGCCCTCTCGTCTATAAACGTTGAGCCAATGAATGCGAAGTTTAACGCGATTATATACACATTTGACTGCAGCGCCCTCTCCTGTATAGACGTTGAGCGGCTACATGCAACGTTTCATCCATGACATCCCCAGCTCTTGAGTTACTACCACATCACAGAGCCCCCTACTCGTCCCGCAGTCGTGTCCGAGTGGTTAAGGCGATGGACTAGAAATCCATTGGGGTATCCCCGCACAGGTTCGAATCCTGTCGACTGCGCAAACATTTTTTTTTTCATCATTTTTTTTATCATTTTTTTTTCAACTTCACTCATCATCATCATCATGAGATTCACTCATCATCATCATCATGAGATTCACCCATCATCATCATCATCACTTCATCATCATCATGAGAGCACCGGACACCGGACGGACGGACGGACACTGCTAGCCCCTAAGGAGCTTCGCCCCTAAAACTAAACAGAGCTGGTAAACAATGCCTGTCGCCACTGCAGCAATCTTTGCGCAACGAACAGACGAACTTGCTTGCCCCGATTAAAGGGCACAGTGGGTATGCACAAAGGTGGAAGCCTTTTTGCTTACCGATTATGCACTCCAACCAGAGCTTAGTGTCGTGACATTGCTGTACCTCTGCTCAAAAATATTGTAGAGCCCTTCCATTTCACATGAAAATGGAGGACCAGCAAAGCTGTTATCTTCACGACATCTAGGACGATGCCTAGAGGACGACGTCTAGGATGACCTCAGGGATGACTTCTAGGACGACCTCGAGGACGACGCCTAGAGGACGACGTCTAGGACAACCTCAAGGACGGCTTCTAGGACGACCTCGAGGACCACCTCAAGGACGGTGCCTAGGACGACCTCGGACGACTTCTAGGACGACCTCGGGGACGACCTCGGGGACGACCTCGAGGACGACTTCTAGAACGACCTAGAGGACAACGTCTAGGACGACCCAGAGGATGACTTCTAGGACGACCTCGAGGACGACTTTTAGGACAACCTCGAGGACGAAGTCTAGGACGACCTCAAGGACGACTTCTAGGACGACCTCGAGGACGACGCCTAGGACGACCTCGAGGACGATGCTTAGAGATAACAATGGATCAGGACCTTAGTATCTAATAATGCCAAGGAAGGACTGACTCATTATGGTTGCCCCCTCTTTTTATTTTATTTATTCATACTTGCCAGACCAATGGGGAGTTTTCTGTCGACATGTGAGGATGCATTTTTTTCCCAGACCCTAGCGTATAACAGCTTCGTTGTAAAAGCATAGAAACTTTGTTTGCAGTATAAAGAACCCGTCCATGGCGAGAAGGGTGGGTTTTTCTTTTGCGACTACAGTGACAACACGACAAAGGAGTACCACAGCCTCATCTCGGTAATTCAAAATTGCATAATCCGATTTCCAATTAGTTCGAAGTATGGATGCAGATTCCGCAATTATATATACAAGTCTATGGAAAAAGAAAACGCACAGTAATTCAAAGCTTAACCTGTGGGTCTGGTTAATTCTAAAGATTGTTTTTTTCAGACTCCTAAAATTTGTTATTTCCAAACGGCTGAAAAAGACTAGCGATTATGCCGACAATGCCTAAAAGGCAACTGTGCACACCTTATTGCTTTTATCCACCGCTTGCTCGGTCGGGAATAGAGCAAACGAGCATGGCCAGGCGATTAAGCTCCTAATCCAGCCAAGCCACCCAGTGAAACCAAATTATGGCAGCCGTCTTGGGCACCATCGCTATGGAATTGAGCGAGAGCTTGTGGCGCCATCTCGGGATAGGCTGAGCAACCGGACGACAGTGTCGTTTCCTTTCAACCGAGCATGTCGTCTGCTCATTGTGCCTGTTGGGAGACGGCCTCACAAGCTCAACCCTTGGCTAACTTGGATCGTCTGCGTTGGCCGTTGAAGAGGTGTTGTCCTCACTTCTTGCAGGAAGACAGCTATGCCTTAAAATTTTGCAAGCTAAAATTTACCCCTAAAATGTACCTTTTACAAAAATGTAAGGCTGCTATAGTAACTGACAAGGTGAGACCAGCAGAAGAGAGGGGGTTAGGTTGTCCCACCTCCGGTGCTGGCGTCCTATTTTCGACAACACTTCAATGTCTCGTGCACTTTGAGCATGCACACAGAGCCGAAGCACGGTGAAAGGCGGGGAACGCCGAGCATTCGAAGGACATGCCCTGCCGTTCTCAGTCTGCCAGTGACGACTTAATTTTTGCAGGCTCAATGCATTTCGTGAATTTGACCGAGTCCTATTCAGGAGTATTTCGCGGGCACGAAATTTCGCAAATCAGGGTGGTATGGTATGCATCTGCTACCATAAAAAAACATATTCGTGGGTTCTTTTTTTTAAAGCGATAGCTTTACGGGCGACACTTAGCAGAAATTTCGACCTCGTGGGCTGTCATCGCCGCGTGCGCGAAGAAGAGAAAATTTTTTTTCTCTCCTTTTGGTGCGCAAAAGAGGGCAGTCAGAACTTCCCGTCGGCCGTGCAATGCGAAGAGAGTGAAGAGGGCAGCCCTAGCATCCCGCCAAGAATGGCGTGACAAAGAAAGAATCTTCCTGTCGTCTGCTTAAAACCATTGTTTCCAAACACTCCTTGTGTTGTGCGAAATCCCACTGCCAGCATCCAGTTGCTACGGTAATGTTGGATGGTTCTAGAAACTTCCACCGTGCTTACCCACTTACTTCATGGGTCACTGGTAGCGGTTGTCAGTGGCATCCACGACGCCAACGAGAATTAACTACGTCACACCTCTGTCCTCAGGTATGTGACAGCACCATTCCACCCGCATTGCGCGACCGTGCTACAGCTATCGCGTTCGTTTCTTTTTATAAAGTATAGATCCTCGCAAAAACTAAGCTGTCTGTCGTTTACAGCGTACAGACAGGCGCCGATTCTTCGGACCAACTTCAAAGCAGGCCCCCGCACCGACACCTTGTACGCTTCGGACCTCGGAAACGCCACGCTCCGGCCGCAGCTCCGACCCACCTGCACCCTGTGAAACTGGTCCGCGTCCACTTCCACCGCGTAGACTCCGCCGACCGCCGGACTCTCATTCTCCCCGAGCCCGACGTGTCTGTCGCCGCCCGGCACCGCGAAGTAGGCGTTCATCTCGAGCATGGCCTCCTGGAACTCCGTGTGGACCACCGCCGCGCCTCCCTTTCCCGCCGTCAAATCTGCCGTGGGGTCCCAGTGCTCCAGCACCCAGGCGTAAAAGTGTGTTGCGTCCACCATCTTGGTCACAAAGATGCGGACTTCCCCGCTTGCGGGCAGGTGGCGCCAGTCCCGGGGACAGTCCAGGGCAGCGACGACGCCGTGCCGGTCGCGGCACGCAGTGCCGCTCGTTGTGGGCGGAGCCAGGCACCTTCCGAAGGACTTGAGGTGCGCACACAGGGGGCGCTCAGGGTTGCAAGCGCGCCTCTGTGGGAAGAGGCACATAAATAGGGTTACCGACTCCTCAATTAAGGAAGCCAGGAAGCCTCGGAGTAATCAAGTTTGGTGTGACACGTCGCGCCATCTAGTTCAAAATACAGTAAAACCTTGTTAATTCAACCCCGCTAATTCGAAGATTTGGATAATTTGAACTGCCGATTCGGTCCCGTCAAACGTGTGTGTTAGTCAATGGCAGCAAACGCTCATTAATTCGGAGGGAACGTGGCGCGCTATGGCTAATTCGGACGAATTCGGCAGGTGGCGCAAGCTACCGTCCGTTCCAAAGGGCATGACCGCTATCCATCTGAGGTGCACACGCGGTTTTTCCGGTTTTCCCCGTGGTTCTTCGCTCTTCCGGTTCTCCTTGTTTCGCACCAGTTTTTCTCTGTATTGCCGTGCGTCAGCACGCTACTCTCCTGGCATGGAAGCGGCAGAAGCATAGCTGCAACGGAAAAAGAGTAGCACAAGTGACCGACGACCGGAGCAGCCAAATCGTGACACGCGGTGCTATTGTTCCCGAGCGCGCCGATAGCGAGAGTGACAGTCACGTTTCATGCCTCAACGCGGGGTGGCCAGCAGAAAGCAGCCCATCCTAAAGCCCGCATTTTAACAGCTATCTTATCCCTCAATTTTTTGCCGGCCACCCCCGCGCTGAAACATGCAACGTGAGTGGCACCCTCGCTATCGGCGCTCTCGGGAAAAATAGCGCCGGGTGTCGCGATTTTGCCGCTCCGATGATCGGTCAGTTGTGCTACTCGTTTTCCGTTGCAGCTGTACCAGGCCAAGAATTTAGCGACGAAAGTGGAAATACTGAGGGCCTTGAAGGACGGCGTCTCTCGACAACAAGTGATGGAAAGTTACGACGTCAAGATGTGCACTTTGGCCATGTACGTGAAAATTGAGGCCGAGATCCTACAGGCTTTCGAGAGCGAGAAGTTCAGCGCGAAAAGAAAGCGGCTGTGGAAGGTGGTGCACCCGAAACTAGAAGAGGCCTTGCTGTGCTAAATCGTCAGCGCACGGGATGCGTAGCTCCGACAGTGCGAGTGCGGTGGAGCGCTCGACCGCGCAAAGGGAAGTTTCTGTGTCCGCCCAAATGTCGTCCAGAAAGCACGCGGCAATAACAGATTTCTTCTCAAAATAAAGGTATGTCACAGGGAAACGTTTTCGCGCTGTTTTCTTTGTCCTTTCGATTATTCGACTTACGGATAATTCGGACATTTTTGCCGGTTTCATGAGATCCGAATTAACGAGGTTTTACTGTATTTGCAACACTGGGAAGGCCCTTTGGCCAGCCTGCTTGCTCGTGGGGCTGTTCACACATCATTTTGAAGGTGTGGAGTCGTGCGTTTTTGGCCTTTTATTTTTAACATTGCTATTGGATGTCGCAGAAGACCAAACGTCGAAGCTGTAGGCACTGTTGCATACCGGACTGTCGCAACAGCCAGATGCCTAGCAGGCGTAAAGCTCCGCAGGTTCCCGTCGAGGCCATGAAATATAAAACGTGGTCGGAAATGAACAAATTCCGTAAAACATGTAAAATATGTATTCTGTTCACATCGCCTAACTTCAGATGGATTTCTAAATGTGCTATATGACTCGATGTTTAAAAAAATGCGCTCAAAGCCCGGCGTTGTTTTTGGGTTTGATACAATGACTCTTTGGAAACAGATCAGTCCTTTGACATTCTCACTGCTCTCTGGTCCGCTTTGGAACGCAAATGTATGTTTTGTGAACGTTTGAGCGTAGTTACCGAAGTGAGCGTTTTCTCCGCTTCGCCGGTTGCAGAGCGTATTGCCGTTGGCACCTTTAGCATGATCGCGTAGCTGCCCAAGATAATAGCTCTATTTTGACCCCTGCCTATGCAGTTCTAACTTCGTACCCGCCACGAGAAAAGGATGTTCCTGCGGCGTTCATTTTTGTTGTATGTCAAAGAGAACAGCATATTCAATGGACGAAAACGAGTGTCAGCTTGCAACGAGCAACTGTACGACACAGTCCAAACTACAGCCAGCTTGCACAAAAAACACATTCCTCGGACACCACAATCGTCTTCAACACAACGACGCGGGGACGGGAGACAAGCTGATCTCAGCAATAAGGTCAGCTATTCATGCAGGAAGAGTTCACTTGGAAAAAATTGACCGCATCTCCACGTGGTGAATGATGTTGCTTGGGGCGAAACTCTGGTGGTGCTTGTCTGCGTAGACGCCGAGCCGCAGCATGCCGAGCCTTTTCATTCATGTCAGTAGGAGAATGTGTGGTTTTCTTCTTTTTCTTTTTTTAAGCAGACAGATGGGATGGCATCTCAGAACCCCCTACTCTTTTTTTTCTTCTTTTTCTTTTTTCATAATTTTTTTCATCTTTTTTTTCCAATTTTTTTTTTTCCCTACACGAGCACGTGAGCATGTGCTCACGTGCTCGTGAGCACGTGATCTCACGAGCAGAAGCACGAGCACCCGACGCCGGGCCTACGGCGGACGGCGGACGGACATGGCTAGCCCCTAAGGAGCTTCGCCCCTAAAAAAGGCTCGAAGTACACCTAAGCACGTCTTATGAGTTGTGAATGCGAAAGCATGTGCGTCATTCTTCCGCTCCCTTATTTTGTCTGCAACATATTTGCGTCGACGGCAGAGCGGCGCACTCTGCCGGCGAGGAGAGAGCGCCTCTCCTTGCTGCTCTAACCTTGGACGTTTCGTGTTAGCAGCGCGCTGAGGGACACACAGCGCCATGGGGTGGCCGTCGTTGAAACTGACGTGCAGCGGCCAATGAGAGCCTCGTCGACGTGCGCCAGCCAATGGGACCGAAGCCAAAAATCCATCAGCTTTATTCCCCTCCTTTGGGATTGAGGAAACTAGGTGCTGTTGGCTAGGCTTTTCGCATGGTTTCCTAGCAGGGAGCTGGCTTCACTTGGAGAAAAGATTTAAGGTGCCGTTTGGCGCGGTTTCAAAGCTGATGACGTCGGCTCGCTCCATGAGACAGTTAATGCTTTCGCATTAAAAAGGGTAGGTGGGGGTGGGGCACTTTTAGTTCTGCTTTTGTAGAGGGAAGCTCGGCGAAGTCTTCACTTTCGTAATTTTGAGGCGCGCAAAAGCAATGTAAAAAGAAAATTGCCCTCGTCTATTTTCTTTCACTCAAATTTGGCTGCAATATCAGGACGTTCAATTCTGTTCTGCTAGTTGCCGTTATGGGTTGTCTCAACTTATCGAAGAAGGCACCTACTAAAACTCCCTGATGCTAGGACCAAACAGCCACGCATGCATACACATCAATATACTGTAAACGACTTATTTTTCAGGGGCTCAATATTTCGCGAGTTACGTAAAAGCTGAAGTTTTGGAATAATTCGCGGGTCCTAATTTTCGCGGCGCGGTGGGATCTCAGTATAGATTACAATGTGTTTACCTTTTACCAGAAGTGTTCGCAAACCTATTTTTCGCAAATTATTTGCGATTCGCGAAACTCGCGAAAATGTCCAATACATTTTTAAAACAGTCGGTAATGTATAGCGCAACATCAATTGGAGTTGGTAATCACGTAATCTCGCGAGGGTACGCCGGCGGCGCTGACGATTTTAGCCGCCCCAGTGTTGCCTCGTTTGGCCACGGTGGCGCCGATGATCAAACGACGGTGACGCGCTCTGGAACCCTGCCCAGTGCCCATAGCTGTTCTGACAAGGACAACGCGGGACCCGGGACGCTTTGTGGAAAGTCTGGACAGTCCCTCGAAATCCAGAACGGTTGGCAACCCTACACGTAAAAGAAGTTTGTTGCGAAAGCGAGAGAAAAACGTCATTCAACCACGGTTCCTGGTACGGTTTTCCAACCAAAGAGTTTGCCTAATCCCAGAAGGTGGTCTCCCAATACCCGCCCAACGATGTCTTACAAGTCTCGTGTTATCGCCAGCCATGATCCCGGTGGTGTTGCGGCGGCGGTAGTGGAGGTGGAAAACACGTTTTCCTGCGGGTCGCTGCTCGGCTCGACAGTTTGCGGAAGCTTTGGCGGCCAGGAGTGGGTCCTCCGCGACGACAGTGATACCCGCATTCGGTCATACCGTATTTACTCGCATAATGAACACACCTTTTTTTTCTCCCCGAAAAATTTCCAAACCTTTCTAGGGCGCTTTCGGCCCTAAAAAGCCGAAGGAAAAGCACCCTACGAAGCTCACTTAGCATGGAGAGCGACGTGACAGTTTTTAAGCCTAACCACTTTCACGCTTTCACTGTCCAAAAGCGGACCGCAGACGACGGCGTGCATGTTGACATCGATGCATCCGATAGGTGACGAATGTCTGGGGCTGGGCAATTCCTCGACCCAAACTTAGTCAAGTGTGCGTGCCGCTCGGTTTCACGGCTGATCACTTCCTCAACTCCACACTTGCAGCCATTACGAGAGCGGCTTGGCTTGGCTTGACTTGGCCATGTACCGCTTGCAGCAAAAGAAAATTGGCTTGGTGAGTTGGACGCAATTCGAGACTCGCGAAGCCGAAAATTGGAGGTGCATACATTACGGGAGGGGAAAAAAAACATCTCCACGTGGTGAATGATGTTGCTTGGGACGAAGCTCTGGTGGTGCTTGTCTGCGTAGACGCCGAGCCGCAGCATGCCGAGCCTTTTCATTCATGTCAGTAGGAGAATGTGTGGTTTTCTTCTTTTTCTTTTTTTAAGCAGACAGATGGGATGGCATCTCAGAACCCCCTACTCTTTTTTTTCTTCTTTTTCTTTGAGCCTTTTCATTCATGTCAGTAGGAGAATGTGTGGTTTTCTTCTTTTTCTTTTTTTAAGCAGACAGATGGGATGGTATCTCAGAACCCCCTACTTTTTTTTTCTTCTTTTTCTTTTTTCATAATTTTTTTCATCTTTTTTTTTTCCAATTTTTTTTTTTTTTTGCCCTACATGAGCACGTGAGCATGTGCTCACGTGCTCGTGAGCACGTGATCTCACGAGCAGAAGCACGAGCACCCGACGCCGGGCCTACGGCGGACGGCGAACGGCGGACGGACATGGCTAGCCCCTAAGGAGCTTCGCCCCTAAAAAAAGTCCAAATGTTGGTACCTGTTGTAGGAGGTGCGGTCATTATGCGAGTGCGTTCGCTATGCAAGTAAATACCGGTACTTTTCGCCGGGATTTCCGGTGCTGACTGCCGGATAGCAACATCCGACGACGTGGCACGCCGGCTTCTGTGACGTCATTCGTTGGCCCTTCCGGACCACTTTTGATGTACGGGCGGAACGGGACGGCAAACGCGCCAATCCAAGACGCGTTCCGGGCACGTCACCAACGACAAGCATCCGCGTTAACGGCGTCGCACACAGAAGCGCCGCTCGCGTTGCCACCCGCCCCGAAAGAGTGGTAGGAGGCGCAGACCTGGAGTTCTTGGTTGGCCAACTGCTCGAATGCGGGGGGAACCTTGGCCCCGACCCTGGTCAGGAACTCTGCCAGCTGGACTGACAAGTGGGCGTTGTCCCGCGTCAGGATTAGGTGGGCCAGCGGGCTGTCCCTCGGGTCCGAGTCTCCCTGCAAAAACAGCCCCCCACAAAAAAAAAAAAAATAATAATTGAGACGTTTGCGTTTAGATGTCGTACGATCGGTTTGCCTTTGAGGTGCAGGTGACGCTGGTGTACGCCGTGGGCGAGAAGTTTAGCTGGTGCAGTACGGTTGCTAGCCTGGGGGACTTTTACGTGCATCGCACAATAGTGTATGATAGCAAGCCGGCACGATGCTCGTCCACTTCGAGACGGGCAGGGCTGGGAATTGAACTTTCCCGAGTCTAGGGTTCTGCACTGCGAGCTTTCGCTCCGCACGTTCCGAGCTGCAACGCACAAACGCACTTGGCCACCGATACTCCTTGCTGCGAGGACCTGGCAGCAGGCAAGCGGTCAGTGGAGAGACTGGTGGGCGAGGGTGTTCAAAAAGGGGAGAAAGCGATTTACAAGTCATTTTCCATGAGAAAATTGTTACGAATGAGAGTCGTGAGCGAGCGTCATGAACGAGCGTCAGGAATGATCAAAATGGACGAGCGACACGCCGGAGGTGTTTCACGACGTAACGTAGGAACTGCAGCTTAAGCGAGTTAGTTGAGCGTGAACTCGTATGACCAGCATACCCACCACATATGCTGGTCCTATGAGCCATGGGGAAAGAAGCTGCTCCTACTGTTCAACTCTGCACATTCTGAGCTGGTCAAGAGGGGTATCATAAAACTCTGTCTCAACAACTCACTTAACAAATCATGCGAACATACTATCCAAGAAAGCCTTGACGCGCAAATCTCTCGATTAACGTCAGCAGGGTACTCCAGTCAATTACTAACATAGATCAACGAGAGCCTCCTCAAAACACTGTAAAAGGGTGATCCTATTAAGACAAATCCCAAAGACAGGACAACTAGACTTGTGGATGTAGGGTACAACTACAAGTCTAGTTGCCCTGTCTTTGGGATTTGTCTTAATAGGATCACCCTTTTACAGTGCTTTGAGGAGGCTCTCGTTGATCTATGTTAGTAATTGACTGGAGTACCCTGCTGACGTTAATCGAGAGATTTGCGCATCAAAGCTTTCTTGGATAGTATGTTCGCATGATTTGTTAAGTGAGTTGTTGAGACAGAGTTTTATGATACCCCTCTTGACCAGCTCAGTTCTCTCATGGTCTCAAAAACGTAGCCAATAGGGTCAATGTTGAAGTAATCTTCACTGCTCCGACCAAGCTCACGAGCCTATACAAAGAAGTGAACAATCCATCGCACACACAGTGTGATCTGCACAAAAAATCATTGCACCAGCTTTGTTCAGTGCACAGAAAAAGTGGTGTACTCCTTTCTCTTTCCTGCGGAAAAAGATACATCGGGCAGACTGGACGGCGTCTCAACGATTGACTCTGTGAACGTGACAACAATATTGCCAGTGCAAACTTGGGCCATTTAGGTATACACTGCCGGAATTGCGGGTGTGCGGCAAGTCGAAAAAGTTGCACCATCCTTAGCTGGCATAATAATCAGATAATGTCTCAAAATAAATGTTTGTAAAAAAAGAAATTTTTTTTTTTTTTGCATTTTATTTTTGTTACGGTATGAATTTTTCAATTTGCGTGTGAAACCAAGACTGTAACCCGGTGGGATGATGATGATAGCGTCTGTACTCAACTAGTGTACGCTCTGAGGTCCAGCGAACTCGAAGCGCACACTAGTCGGGTACAAACGCTATCATCATCATCCCACAGGCGTAGAGTTTCGGTTTCGCCTGCAGATAAAAAAATTTGTATTGTAACATAAATATTGGGCAAAACATTTTTTTTTTTTTTATTTCCACAAACATTTATTTTCAAGCTTGCCTGTCCCGACCAGGTAGAAAAAAATTGCAGTGGCTTAGCTCGGCTATGCCAGGATATACGTAGCGTAAACTTAGGTTCAGCTGGTTATTCTTAGCTTTCCTGGTTGTCTAGGATTAGCTTGATTATCATGCTTACTACTGCTTCAATGACACACACACGGTATACGCATTATGTGACTACTTCGGGATCCGATGAGTTAAGCTTCTCCGCTCTTCTTATTGCGGAGGAGGCGCCGTGTAACTGAGCTTCCTCCGCAATAACCGGGCATCTGGCCGGCGGGCGTGCCAGATGTTCGTCGTCGGTTTGGCACGTAAAACCCCTAAATTTGACTTTTTTGAGCCAGCTGTGCGCCGTGTTATGTATCAAGCAACCAAGCTGCCGCCCAGAACAACCGGACAGCGCGAGCCATGATCTCGAGCGGGTGCCTGCGCGCGGCGCGTGCATCGGGGACTGACCTAGGCGCCATACCAGTCCTGCCCGTTCCGTCACTGCTCCTCGCGCATGCGCAGCACGGCTCTCCAGGAGCCACGCGAAACTGCTCAACCTCGGCCAGTGTAGCTTACACTACAAAAAAAAATCGCTTCCCTAGGTTCAGTGTTTTACCCTTCGATACCCCAAACTTTATTTGAAATACTGCAGACTTAGAAATCCTGATGTGGTTCTACAACACACAGAATAAAAGAAATCCAGTCTTTACAAAATAATACATTTCTTCGTAATTATGTTTTCGAAATGTTGATTGTGAGCAACATTGGGCATTTGCAGCATTATTTTATGCGCAATGACCGAAAGCAGTTACGACCTGGTGAAGGCACAGGTGCACTTTGCATTTCGCACAGTAGGGACATTTGTAACTCGACCTGCAATATTTGCGTCCATTTTTCTTGTCGGCGTTTCAAGGTCAGTGGTACACGCCATCGTACCTCACATCGCCTGTCAGCTTTCGTTTTAAAAGACAGTGATCTCTTTTGAAAAGGCAATTCAATTCTCTACTGCTAAGCGCAGGTATCCTCACCCTTGCGATACAGGGCACTAAATTTATTGAGGCGCACATGGCATGGGAGAAATTAGATCATTCTTGAGTTGTTGCTCCTGAGCAATACTGGGCATCAAAGGGTTAAGACGTGTCCTCCCAGCAGACAAGGAAGGAGACAGTCCCCAGCAAGGACGGCAGGCGCTCACCTTGGCATCAAAGCTGCGCATGCGTTCTGCCAGGCACGAGAAGCGGAATCCAAAGTTGAACCTGGACAGCTCGGGGACATCGTAATGGACGAGGACGGCAGCGTCCCGAATCCCAGCCCAGGACAGGATGTTGTCCTGAGCCACCAGGACAGGTGCGCACGTGTCCTTGTGGGGAGCGGCCCACTCGTTCGCCACGCCTGAATTCACGCACAACGAGGCGTCGTTGAGGAGCAGAAACAGAAAGCGTGCGGGCAAGCCGATAAAAAGTCGACGTAACTTAACCCGAGACAGGGAAGGAAAAGGAACGCGCATAAAAGGAAAGGACAACGCACAAAAGTCTCCGTGTTTGGAGACATTCTCTGTTGCCCTTTCCTTTTGTGTGTCTTTCGTTTCCTTCCGTCTTAGGTTGAAGAATACTTCAAACAGGGCGACAGACTCAGAGCGATTCCTGCTTTACCGACGATTTGCTGGGCAGCGCCGCACACGTACCGTTCCGGAAATATCCGACACTCGTGCCACGATCCTTAGATAAACTACTCAACTGCCTGGAAACTTCGGCTGTTTCCACCCTAGTAAAATGTCACAACAAACGGTGCCGATGCAAGTAGTAGGAGTAAAGAAAAGTAAAGAGATTCAAAGTTAAAAAAAAAAAAATAGAAGCACGAAGCAGGTGTAACACTTCGTATGGATTCTACCAAGTTCTACAGTGGGGAACGCGATAGGCGCTCGTGTTTTTCTCAGCTAGTAATATTGATGATAGCGTATACGGCGACGAGTACTAGTAACTCATCTTTGAGACGTGCCGTTGGGAAATTTTGGATCACAAAGTTCTTGATCTCAGAGTGGGATGTTCAGGCCGAGATGTACCGTACTTACACAAATGTAGGTCGACCCATTTTTTAATTTTTGAAAATCTGAATGGGGGGGGGGGGGGTGACTTATAATCAAACCAAAGCATTACCGCCGACAAAAACGAAACAATCGCGATATCAAGAACACCTCGGCTTGTTACGAGTTCAGCCTTCTGTACTCGTAGCATTGTGCTATTCTGTGCGCCTATTTTACAAATTATTTTTTTATTATTTGCACGAACGAGTATTATTGATAGCGATTCGCAAATTAACCCGAATATACGGAGGTGAACAGCGCACCACGCACCTGACTCCCGGGCGTGGTGGCTCTTCTTGTAAGAGCCACTCCGGAAGCTGCTGGAACAGCCTCACGGCTCACACTCCGCGGCTTCTTTTTGCAGTTTTTCACATGATTCACAGTCGCAGGTCGTTTGATCGAGTGTCAAGATCATGCTGGAACGCTAACTATGCTTTTTTGTATTGACATGCGTGATCCGGGCAGTTTAGGTTTTCGGTGCATGTTTATGGCCATTCTTCACCCAGAGGCAACCAACAACTGCGCTGTTGGACGCAAGTTCGACCCGTCGGAGCGGGTGATGCTCTAGTGGAGTCTGCAGTGGGATCTTAAATTGTGACGGCAAACAAAGAGGCTTCCGTAGGCCGAAATCTGGATAGGTGAGGATGCCTTCCGGAGTTGGAGGTCAGGCTTGGAACGTACGCCGCAAATGTGCGCAATCGGTCCCTACCCGTGACGTACAACGTGATCGCCGAGCAAGCGTGGAAGATGAGGTTGATGCTGTCATTTGCGAAGTGCGAGATTTCGTAGGACAACGCCGACGACATGCTTCGAGGACGTAGCAGTGATGACGACGGCACTGACATCACCAGTGTGGATGAGTCATAGTCTAGTCGCGAACGGAGTGAGAACGACAGTGAACAGCTTCAGTTGTCCCGCCTCCAGCGTCAACTTCCTAGTTTCGATAACGCCCGGGCATCTCATGCACCTCGCGCGTGCATGCGCAGCCAAAGCATGCCAGAAGGCATTGATCGCATGTTGGAGGCTGGGCTTTCAAAACAGATACTTTGTTGTTCTCACGTCTTCACACTAAAATGCGCATCTAAAGATTCCTTTTTTTTTTTTTGGTCGACTTACAATTGTGCAAATATGGTACACAGAAGTGACAATGATACCCTTGGGGTGTTTCGTGGCGCAGGCCTCACCACAACCGAACGCATGCGATGGCAAGGGAACGCGTGCGAGGTTCAAGACATAATGCGTTCCCCTGATCCCACTCCCTCACCCCCGTTGGCATCCCTCGATCGAGGGGCGAACTACACCGGTTGAATGTGGTCACGCAATTCAACGTCGCGGAGCTTTCTGCCTAATAAAACGCCGACGCCGCGAAATGCGGCTGGGAAGTCCCCATAACAGCTATCGCCATAATAACTGACTCGTTCAAAAGCAGCAAGAAAGGGAAAGGAGAGCAACTCACCACGAACACTGACCATGGGCAGCCCGTCGTGAAGAAGCAGGGCAAAGACACTCTCCGACTGGAGCAGCCGGTGCACTTTGAGCGCGCTCTCGTGGCTCGAGGTGCAGACTACCGCCTTGCGACCCCGGCTGCCCTCCAGCAGCTCTGCAAAAGGACAGATTCGAGCGATTGATTACGGTTTAATATCAGAAAAAGCTACAAAGGCCACGCTGTGCCAAATGCGAGACGGCAAAAAGAAATTAGACTTTTTTTTTTAAAGTGTGCGCCACAAGGCGGTTGCGGCGTCAGTTATCCGAGCCCGCCATCGTTAGGCGCCGTCCTCAGAGCTGTATTGAACACGAAAGGTGCGGCAGCGTTCGACGTTCACTCGGCTCGTATTTAAAACGAGCGTCGCGCTGGCGTTCGGCAAAGTGCCTAGTGTCCGACAAACGACAACCGCCAGTGTTGCTCGACATACTTTAAAATCATGAGCCATTCCACTCTGTGAATTTGGATGACCAGCGAAGCTGTTTAGCACACGACACAGACCTACCCCGAGGAGCCGAAGGAAACTAGGAACGCAAGCGCTTGGAATGATGACAAAGAGGGGGCGGTGCGAGCGTAGACATGGCCGACGCGGGTCGCACAACAGCAAATCTTTCAGAAACTTTTATTACCGTATTTACTCGCACAATGAACGCACTCGCGTAACAAACGCACCCCCCAAGTCGGCTCTCAAAATTTTGACTTTTTTTTTTCACTCGCGTATTAAACGCACCCCCAACTGGGACCTCAAAATTTTGACTCCCTCCCCCCACGCGCGCGAAATGAATGCACTTTTCTATCCTGGTGCAGCGAGGTCACGAATGCATAGGCAGCGTGGGCGAACAAACCGCCTTGCAAAAGGCGTTAAAAAAATAAAAAAAGATCCAACGGAAGCAAAAGAAAAAAACATGGAGAGGAGCTTTTTTTTTTTTTGGCACAGCGCAGTCTGGACTTTGGGTCGGGCGGGCGCCGCGTGCAAGGAGATAAGAAAGAGAAGCGAAGAAGCCCTCGCCTAAGCAAAGCGCGCATAATGAAGGCATCCTGCCCTGCCTCCTCCTCGCACTTTGGAAAGAGAAGCGAGAAGCCTTCGAAATGAACACACTTTTCTATCCTGGTGAGCGAGGTCGCGAATGCATGGGCGTGGGCAAACAAAAAAACTTGCAAAAAGCAGCAAAAAAAAAAAAAAAAAATCCCACGGAACCAAGAGAAAAGAAAACATAAAGAGGAGCTTTTTTTTTCTTTCTTTTTTTTTTGCACAGCGCAGTTCGGTCCCGGGGTCGCGCGTCGCGCGCAAGGAGATAAGAAAGAAAAGCGGAGAAGCGTGGGAAAACAAAACAACTTGCGAAAGGCGGGAAAAAGACAAAAAACAACAACACGGAAGCAAGAAAAAAAAAACATGGAGAGGAGCTTTTTTTTTTTTTTTTTGCGCATCGCAGTTTGGTTTTTGAGTCGCGTGCTGCGCGCAAAGAGATAAGAAGTTACGTCGATTTTTCGGGATAAAAGGTCCGTTCATTATGCGAGTAAATACGGACGCAAAATTTTTACTTCGCGTAATGAATGCCCCCCCCCCAACTTTGCATTGATATTTTGGAAAAAAGGTGCGTTCATTCTGCGAGTAAATACTGTATCTACCTGAGAGTCTGCTGATCTTGAAAATGATGCCCATTGATACCTAACCTACAAAATATAGACCTATTGCTAAATTACCCAAGCATCAAGGAGAATGCAGGAAATGCTGTTCCATGCGCCGCACGTGCCAGCGTCTGCAGCAGTAACTTTTCTAAAGCAAAAGCCTAAAACAAATGGCATCTTGCTTGTGCATTTGTGAACGCTTTATTTTGGTTATTTGCTTTGAATCTTTTATACGGGGAAGGCGCACGCGTCCGGCGGTGCGAGCATAGAGATTTTAGTCACTGCACACGAGAAATCCACAGAACCCTAGCCTTAAACAGTTTCGATGTAAAAGGGTCTGCTCGAAATGACCCGACCACCAATCTCTACAATCATTTGCTGGATCGCCGACCTCTGCTTCGAGCACGTTGCACGATTGCGGCCACCGGTCGGCCATCTTACATCACCCGCTGAAGCGTTGGCAGGACTGTGGTCACGTGACCTGTAGACAGTAACCATGGTAACCGTCTAGGCTTGACAGTGCAAGAGCAGGTGAAGCAAGATGGCCGACCGGTGGCGCCACATTTTCGGAAAGACCAATCGGCGATCCAGCAAATTGTCATAGAGATCAGTGGACCCACGGAGGTAGGAAGCTTATGGAGGCGACATGACGCCACCAGAGGTGAAGCCAGAAGTGTGGAGGGATAAGCCCCCAACGATGACCAAAACAAAGAATTGGAAAAAAAGGAGAACCGACTTGGCGCCGACTACTATTTTGGTCACCCCCGGGGCCCTGAGGGTGACCAAAACAGCCATTGACGCCAAATCGGCTCTCCTTTTCGCCCAACAGCGTCTCTTGGTTTTGGTCATCATTGAGGGCGTGTCCCTCTACACTTCTGGCTTTACTTCTGGTGGCGTAAGGTTGACTCCACAAGCTTTCTAGCTCCATGGGTGGACCCGACCGGTGGGCGACGCAGAAAATCCGGCACCACGGAGCGGAAACGCCTCGACGGCATTGCTCACCGAGCAGTGCGGCGTCACGCGCCTTGGGGTCGACATAGCGCACGAAAGTGGGCACCCTGGCGTAGACGGCCGCTTCGGCGAACGAGGAGAAGAGCACCACGGGGCTGTGCTGGGCCCGCAGCAGGCGCAGGAGCGAGTCCATCCCCTTTGTCCACCGGCTGGTGCACACCACCACCTGATTGAGCAGGCAGCGGGAGGCGCGCTTGCACAGGGCCTCGCTGTACTCCTGCAGCACCTGACGCACCTGCGCAAACGCCGTTCCGAAGCTGTGCAGACTTCCCGAGGATGACCGCAATGAAAGAGGTCTCTTACTTTATTCATTTAGCACCCTCAACGCCGGTACGGCATTATTGCGGGAAGCAAACAACGATAAAAAATTGACCGCATCTCCACGTGGTGAATGATGTTGCTTGGGGTGAAGCTCTGGTGGTGCTTGTCTGCGTAGACGCCGAGCCGCAGCATGCCGAGCCTTTTCATTCATGTCAGTAGGAGAATGTGTGGTTTTCTTCTTTTTCTTTTTTTAAGCAGACAGATGGGATGGCATCTCAGAACCCCCTACTCTTTTTTTTCTTCTTTTTCTTTGAGCCTTTTCATTCATGTCAGTAGGAGAATGTGTGGTTTTCTTCTTTTTCTTTTTTTAAGCAGACAGATGGGATGGCATCTCAGAACCCCCTACTCTTTTTTTTCTTCTTTTTCTTTGAGCCTTTTCATTCATGTCAGTAGGAGAATGTGTGGTTTTCTTTTTCTTTTTTTAAGCAGACAGATGGGATGGCATCTCAGAACCCCCTACTCTTTTTTTTCTTCTTTTTCTTTGAGCCTTTTCATTCATGTCAGTAGGAGAATGTGTGGTTTTCTTCTTTTTCTTTTTTTAAGCAGACAGATGGGATGGCATCTCAGAACCCCCTACTCTTTTTTTTCTTCTTTTTCTTTGAGCCTTTTCATTCATGTCAGTAGGAGAATGTGTGGTTTTCTTCTTTTTCTTTTTTTAAGCAGACAGATGGGATGGCATCTCAGAACCCCCTACTCTTTTTTTTCTTCTTTTTCTTTGAGCCTTTTCATTCATGTCAGTAGGAGAATGTGTGGTTTTCTTCTTTTTCTTTTTTTAAGCAGACAGATGGGATGGCATCTCAGAACCCCCTACTCTTTTTTTTCTTCTTTTTCTTTGAGCCTTTTCATTCATGTCAGTAGGAGAATGTGTGGTTTTCTTCTTTTTCTTTTTTTAAGCAGACAGATGGGATGGCATCTCAGAACCCCCTACTCTTTTTTTTCTTCTTTTTCTTTGAGCCTTTTCATTCATGTCAGTAGGAGAATGTGTGGTTTTCTTCTTTTTCTTTTTTTAAGCAGACAGATGGGATGTATCTCAGAACCCCCTACTCTTCTTTTTCTTTTTTCATAATTTTTTTCATCTTTTTTTTCCAATTTTTTTTTTCCCTACACGAGCACGTGAGCATGTGCTCACGTGCTCGTGAGCATGTGATCTCACAAGCAGAAGCACGAGCACCCGACGCCGGCCTACGGCGGACGGCGGACGGACATACGGACATGGCTAGCCCCTAAGGAGCTTCGCCCCTAAAAAAGAACTTGTCGGCATTTGTGGCACAAATCGTCAAACTTCTCGCTAAATTATATGGAGAGACGTCGAAGAGCGGAGCTCCGATTGGAAGGACTTGTGGGTAGATGCAAAGGCTAGCTTCCTTCCTCTCTGCCCATCGTCTTCCTCCAATCAGAGCAAACAAGGGCGTCGTCTGCTCCTCGCATTCAAAGAGTGAGCAGAGACAAAGGCCTTAATTGCATCTACCCCCTATCCTTCCCATCACAGCATTCTCACACCTCTCCCTCAGTTTTTCCCCTAAAGCTCAGTGGTCCTCAAATGGGGGTCCCTGAAGACCCCATTAGGATCCCTGAAGCCCTCGACCATCAGGCAAGCCGAGTGCTCCCCCTGCCGCCGTCTTGGCCCCGCACCTTGAGTGGTTCCTTCATATCGGTGGAAACTGTACATGCCATCGCTGCTAAAGAATCCCCATAAAAGCATCAGATACCTTTTAAGACAATTCGGGCGCCCTTCGGACTGGATGGCCCCACCTACTCGAGCGATCGTGGATCTCATTTAGAACGCGAGCTTAATAATAAACGCGACCTACATTCGTACAAAGAGGAAGCACTCACCTCTTCGGTGAACTCTTCAATGAGCCGCTCTCCATCGTCCAGCACCAGGTGGCAGCAGCGCTTCAGGTTCACCACGAGGTGGTCATACTTGTGCATCACTCTCAGCAGGCAGAGCGGAGTCGCTATGAGCACCTCCACCCCGTTAACCAGCTGAACCTGTATCACAGCGCGTCGGAAGACGGAAGATGAACGTCTCCTTTGTTAAGGGTGGACACTGTCGCCGAGTCACAAACAATCGCCTTGATCATACGTATACAGTCAAGCCCAATTATGTCAAACCAGGTAGTTCAAAATATCATCTATTTCAAACACTCAAAACACGCCCTTGAAAATCTTGCATAAAAGTATAGGCACCATGTACATAGGTATCAAACTTCACCACCCAGGACACTTGATACATTGAACAGCGTGCCATGCCCCTGGTAAGGACGCTTTCTCCACACACTGCCATTGAGGCACGGTTTGCACTCTGGCCTCTCAGGCCGCGGGCGGCAAAAGGCATGAGGCAGAGTAGAAGAACAACATTTCGTCTCAACTCCTTAGCCCCCCAGATAAAAACAAAAAAAGTAATACTTTGTTTATTTTTGTTTACCTTTTTCTTTCCCCATTTTTGCTTAGTGTTTTTGTCTTGACGTTGAATTTGCTGTCTGATTTTACGCATTCTTTTTTTTTTTGTTTTTGTTGTTGCTCGCCTGACTTTTTTTCTGCGGATGAAGAAAAAGGTTTTCTTTTTACGCATCCCTCTCTTAGTTTTTTCCTTCTTTTTCTTTCGTTCTGTAGTCCACGCTGTTAACCCATTCACTACCATAGACGAGCTGGGTCCTTCCGCACTGAATAAGACGCACGTCCCTTCCCAAAGACCAAGCGGGCTAGTCGACACGTGTTTAGTGTTGCGCGCCGTCAAAAGATGGCGCAAGGGATGTATTTATAGATCGGGCCGGAAACCGGTTTGACACTGGCAAAAAGGGCTTTGAAAATTGGGGCGTCCACTTCTGAAAGCGGTCTCCCTCTTGTCAACAGTGCAACGAAAACGCGGGAACACAATAAAGATTTCACGACACATCGTCCGTTCAGATGACGAGGACATAAACTTTTCGTACGACAGTGCAGTGACAGTGAGACCTCCCAGCCGTTTTGACTTTAGCTCCGACGACTCAGATCTGACGAAGACATAGTGTCGGTGTGTCGGCATCGGATGAGAATCAACGTGGAGAAGCCTCCCTCCCGCGCCTCAGCGTTCTCACTTCAGTGCTGCGCCGGGCATGAACGTTGACGTAGCAGGCGATGCCAACAGTTTACACTACTATATTTTTATGTTTATGCTATGCATAAATGTTTATGCTACTAAACTCCATATAAAAAAAATATCTGTATATTTGGATCGTTTTTTTACTTATTGAGGCAGGCAAAGGGTTAAAGTCGCGACGATAGTGCGCAAGCGGCGGCACCTGCCTTCTTTGCCAAGTATGTTTTAACAAGGTTCTACTGTATCTAGCAGTTCTTGGATGCTCTATTTGGTAAGCTCCCGTTTCTCACGATCTTCGGTATTAGCAGAGACGCACGGAAATGTCAACTGGAGCTTACGCTAACATACTTTTGATTATCGAATTATCAATATATCAAACTATTTTACAATCTCCCTCGAATTCGATGTATCCTGGTTCGTCTGTAGTTAGAATCGTTTTTTTCTCAAAGAGCTAAAATGCATAGTTCGAGACAGTGCCCTGCTATATGTGGCTTTGAAGCACCGTTTGTGCAAACAGGACCCTTAGAAGAAGAAAGACATGACCACCATTCAGATTCTATAAATGGTATTCAAGGGTGAAGACCTCAACTGCGACAACCACGGGCGTCTATTATCATGAACAAGAGGTGCATCAATTATGAAGCCAATGTGAGCAATTCGCATGCCCCCATGCAGAACACACGCCGTAATTTCCGACTAGAACACATCCGAACACGACTTTTGACCGACTTCTTATTCGTAAATGTCGCGCCGGATTACATTAAGCCTCCGGCGCGGTGCAGCAGCGGCCACTCCGCGGGAGAGAAGGAGCATGTAACGCTGCGCGGAAAAGGGTCACAATACGGCACAAGCGAGGGGGTTAAGCAAACCAAGACCACCTTCGTACGACATCCAGAAAGCAGCTCAACTGACTTCAGGCTGACAAAGGAAGAAAGAGGCAACGTGTCTCAAATAAAGCAAAAGCTAGAAATGATCGGAGAAAAAAATATAGTGAGGGTGCAGGACAGCTTCCTTTCTCCGTTTATGACGTCTCTCTTCTACCCAGTCTCAGGTTAATTCCACTGAAAATGAGATTGTTTCATTTCTTTTCAACACACAGTTCGCCGTTCGTTAGACTCGGGCGAATAAAGCGCGGCGACACCAGAGCACGGGTCGACTGGTCACCTCCTTGCCGGCTTCCGAGCCCCCCGCATAGAGGACGCCGCACTTTGGGATCTTGGAGTCCTGCATGAGCAGCTTGAACTGGTCGTAGATCCTCTGGGCCCCCTTCCAGGTCGACGAGAGCACCAGCACCAGAGGCTGAAACGTGGCACGCACAATTGGCATCATCTCTCCGGGGCGTCTTTAGGTTGCACCACCATCTACAAATCTTCCACGGTTTTCTGATCCTGACCCACATAACCTCCGGAGCTACCCTTCCCTACTATACCTTATAAAACTCATTATTATTATTGTTATACCATGGCATGAGGCATGAGACGTGGCGAGAGTTTGAAAGCAAAGCTAATACAATGGGTTTTAAGATACTCATAACTAAAGTGAGGCTCACCAAGTTTAATAGAATTGTTATCAATAAATGGTAGATACATGAAAAAAAAAAAAAAAAAGAACTAAGATATTGTTTTATATGTATGTTTCGTGTTTTTGCATTTGTGTCTTTTTACAGAAAACTACTAAGTTGCAGAGTTATCAAATTGGGTAAATTCAGAGCTCCCATATTCCTGCATGCCTGGTACAAAAAATGTGAGCTATCGTGAAACGTTGACAAGACAAAATTTTTCTTTATGTTTTAGAAAATAAAATTATTACCTATTAACACTATGTTTATCGAAAAAGAAATTACGAAAAAAGACCAACAATTGACTCGGGCTCAAAGCATAAACACATCTGTGCAAATGATTTGATTGAAATATTGTTACGAATGACAATTGATGAGGAGGTAACTAACAGACGAAACTAAACGTTTAATGTGGTGAACTTGTGCCAAAACAAAAGCAGAACAGAATAACGGAAGGTAACAAGACATCGTCACGGGCGTCGAATGTCGGCGTGAGCGCAGGGTCGAGCACTGGCGAAAGACAGACTCCATACAACGCAGCGCGGTTTCTCTTGAGCCTTCCCTGAGAGCCTAGAGCATTCTACCTCGTCCGTTCTGGAAGTATACATTCCGAGCATGAACAAGCTACAAGGCACTCCAACATTCTAGAATCTTCTACTTACATAAAGAAAGAAAAAACTGACAAGCGGTGGCAGGGTTCAAGCCCCGGCCATTTGTATGGGAGCCAAGCGCGCTTCCTACTTGGCTAGCTGCGCATGCGGCAATATAGACAGCATATTTGACTAATAAAAAACAAAATTTTATTTTTATTTGTTTTTTTCATATCATAAAATTTTAAAAGGACGCCCAATCTAAATGAAGAGATAAATAGCGAAAAACATGGGGTGGGTTATCTTTGCCGATGCAACAGCAAAACTTTATAAAAAAAATTGTAGAGCCCTTCCACTTCACGTGAAGATGGAGGACCAGTGAAGCCGTTATCTTTACGACGTCTAGGACGACCTCCAGGACGACTTCTAGGACGACTTCGAGGACGACGCCTAAAGGACGACCTTGAGGATGACTTCTAGGACGACCTCGAGGACGACGTCTAGGACGATCTCAAGGAAGACTTCTAGAACGACCCCTCGGATGACGCCTAGAGGACGACGCCTAGGACGACCTATCGGACGACCTCAAAGACGACTTCTAGGACGACCTCGAGGGTGATGCCTAGAGATGATAACAACGGATCAGGACCTCACTATCTAATAATGCCAAGGAAGGCTGACTCACGCTGGTTGCCCCCTCTTTTTATTTTTATTAATTCATACTTGCCACGACCAATGGGGAGTTTTCTGTCAACATCCGCGGACGCATTTTTTCCCAGATCCTAGCGCATAACAGCTTTGCTCTAAAAATAGTGATAAAACACCGGGGCATCCGCTACAGGCCACGTGAAAAAAGAACCAACACCGCCGATCACGGACACAGCAAATTCGCATTTCACGATGCAATAAACACACAGGAATTTGCTACTAACTCCCGCGTCACGGTAAAAGATATTGCGGACGCAGCCGATTCGATTCACATGGTTCAGTCTGGCAACTTAGATCATCACCGCAATTAATAATTTTTAATTAAATAAACGCCGAAAAACGTCTGCCAATTGTCTTTCAGTCTGGCAACTTTGATCACCATCATCACTTCAGTGCCTGGCATTTATGCCTTCACCAGCCTATTTGAGGCTGGTGAAGATATACTACCAGGTGGAGGATATATGTCAGGCCCATGTGGTGTGCAAGCTTGTCTGCTTCTTTTACAGGGGTTGCAGCGATGTCAGAACGCCGAGCTCAGATTGGCTCTGATTGAAGGATGGTGGGTAGAGCGCAAGGCAGCTTGCATTCAAGTCTACCCACTATTCTTCGATCGGAGCCAACCAGAGCTCGGCGTTCTGACGTCGCTGCAACCCCTACAAAGGAAGTAGACAAACTTGCACTCCACATACGTAGAGACGTTGGTACGAGACGATGCACGAATTAGATACGACAGCTGCACGAGCGTTCATTTAGGAGTGTGGCCCACTAAATTTCTTGGCACAAGCTTGGCCCTGAGGCCTTTAGATGGCGGGCACTTAATCGAGGTGCTTAGGGGGCGGTAGCTCTCAAGTTTCAAGTAGTGCCCTTGAGCTCCATATCTAACATTTCTAGGCCGTGTTACGGTTGCGCGTCAGCGCACTCGCTCACATTGCTCACGGATGCTAAGCTCGTACAATCACACTGGTCGATATAAACTTCCGAACGAAAACTAGAACAAAACAAAAACTGGCATTTTTCTCGCGTCAACATAATTTTTTTTTTTCCTTTAGCATTTTTTTAGTGCACAATGACAGTCACCGACAGACGCTCGCACGCGACTGTGACTCGTTCACGGCCCCGTCTTGCACCCCCTGGCCGAGAAAGACGGGCCTATGGGTCGCCGCTTTGTACCGGTCGGTTATATGTCCACACCGTCAAAACCGAAGCCAATCGACGTAGAATTACGAGGTGGTCGAAGAACCAGTCCCCATCTGCCGTTCACGCGCTTAGTAAATGACGGCGCCCGTCGAAAGACCGCTTCGCGACTGCCCTCGGTTTGTCGAAGGCGAAACTGCCTTTTGAGCCATCAGATGACACTGAACTCCGAAAGGGGTTCACCGCGACGACCCGGACGATGCCGGAGGTTCACCCACCCCACTGCTGACGGGCAAGTGGCGATAGTCCGACTCCGACGTGAGCCTGGAAACGAGGGGCAGCAGGTAGGAGAGGGTCTTGCCCGAGTGGGGGGAGCCGACGGCCACCACCGTGCGGCCGCTCAGC
The DNA here is from genome assembly GCA_013358835.2 of Ixodes persulcatus. Classification (NCBI taxonomy): domain Eukaryota; kingdom Metazoa; phylum Arthropoda; class Arachnida; order Ixodida; family Ixodidae; genus Ixodes; species Ixodes persulcatus. The sequence continues at coordinate 354,015 of JABSTQ010009079.1, forward strand.
ACGGCGGGCCAGGCCACGGACTGGATGCATGAGGGGCCGCGGAAGCCCAGGGAGCACAGCCGCTGCAAGAGGCGCCGCACGCGGTGAGGGCGGGAGCGATTTACGACGGCGATTCCAGGGCTATCCGCACTCCGGCTGTAAAGCTTATTTTAATCGTAACCTTTTGAAAGCCGAGCCCGTCGCGAATTACTGCGTGGGCAAAGCCTCGGCTGATTTGCAAATGATTCGTCGCGTCATCCACCGTCACTCGTTAATCCGATAGAATCGGTTCGCGCGCGTGCTCAACGTCGTTGTTGGACGTGGACGTGTGTCGGGCTTCTTCTTTATGACTGACACTTGCGCGTACTTCCTCAAACGTCTGCTGTAACGTGCCGAGAAGTGCCCCGCCCCTAAAAGATGACCCACCCAATTTTTGGCACAATATTCTATTTTTTTCAAAATCGCCGAAAGACAGTCCACTTCTAGTAGTTGCAGGGCCCTGGCCAACGGTGACCTCAGCAGAAATGATGCTTCTTGATTGGGAAGGACGGTCGTTCTTGGTTCATTGCCCCTCCCTGCGATTGAAAGTTTAGCAGGTTACAGGATCTCGAACTAACATTCTTTCTACTTTTTTTTATCACGCACCAAAAGTTAGGCCACGTCTTATTTTCACCCGATTTATTTTTGATCTTAGGTGGGCTATCCCTCAGCATATTATGGTATATCCATTCAAACACACCTTCTCGCGACAGAACGGTACCTTCATGCTGTGCACAAAATTTGCTACAAATATTGGCACCAGACACGTGCTCAGACCACAAAACAATGACTTCCCCACTTGGGCAAAGGAAACCAACAGGGTGGCCATTGTTTTTCACACTTCAGTCACAACTCAACTGACTTAACAGATTCAAACCTGCACAGCAACGACCGGAGAGAAAGCAACCTCGTACGAAAAACGCCGATAAGACAGTGCGGCCAACAGGGCGAACATACGTTTTAAAAGGTAACCGAAGTGTGGATAATTCTTTAATTGCCCTTGTATACGGGCGCCTCCTGGATTACAAGAATGTAGAATTAGAAACCGGTTCACAAAAACAGAAAAAAATGCTTAGAGTGCAGGCAAGCTGGTGTATATAAAAAGTGATGGTAAACCCTAATAATTGGGAAGAACAGATTTAAAACAGTAAGAGGAAGGAAAAAGGGGACAGAAAGCAACTGTGTTCTTCTTCACTTTCAGGGTTTACCATTACATTCCATTAATTGTTCTGCTTTAAAAAAATTTTCCGCTTTCTGCACTGTCGTGGCAAAAGGAGTGGTAACACAGAACGTATTGGGCACTCCTATGCGGCAATGTTGCACAGATGAACTTGGTGCGCATATTGTCACGAATGACAAGTGATGAGGCGACGCAAACTGAAATAAACTAAACGTTTAATGGGGCAAGCTTGTGCCCAAAAACAAAATGGAAAAAGGCTAGCGTCGCAAGCGTCGATGGCAGCGAAACAGCAGGATCAAGCGCTGGAGCGAGACCGACCTGACAAGGTTGCGGGCGGCCTCTTATCTAGAGTGTGTCACTATCTCGAAGAATCGGCAAAGAAGGCTCGAGCGTTGCGCACTCAGGGCAAGAATGAACACACACTTTGTAGAACGAGAAAATGGGAATAAATTATAGAAGTTACGTCCGGAGCAAGAATAAACGTGAACCTTCTAGATGTCCGTGACCGAGCGTTGCTTCCTCTGCCCTGCGCGCGGCAATGTGCTGCACCAACGGCACTAATGCTGTCGTGCATATGCAGTCTCTCAGAAAGGAAAAGAGAAACCCGCCAAGGCGAGCGCTCTGTTGGGGGGACTCTACTTCAATCACCGCAAATGCAACTCGCAGTCGAACGCTCACCCAGCACTCATGTAGAGTCTTTACCCCACACGCTGGCCCTCCAGCAAGTGACCTAGAAAGTCCGGCACTATGGTCTCGTTATCTAGGATCTAGTTCATACACCCTCCAACCTGACGACCCCCAGCTTATCCTCAACCTGACGACCCCCAGTTTATCTAGTTCATACACCCTTCAACCTGACGACCCCTAGCTTGAGTCCCCACACTCCCAACATTTCATGTGCAAAGTACACATGATATATCTCCCCCCACGCCATCCCCCAGAATATCACTAGGACCTGGATAAGTATCTGGTCAAAAAAGTCGACCAGCTTGTGCTCAAGGGGCGAAAAAGGGTGCCTAAACGTTACTCCTTCCGATCTGGCACACAAGTGCATTTCTTGATGCAGATCTTTAAATCTCCGACCAGATTTAAGATAGCTTTTCTAAAAACAACGACATGGCAAGGTATGAATACCTAGTTAGGTCATTTCTTAAGGGGTCTAGGCAATTGCTCAAAGAGCCTACTGCCGAATATACATATATGGCGATTTGGAAGGGTCAACCATAGATCCTACAGCTAACGAAATCTTTATACACAAACTCAACTCTGTGACGTCACGGCGCGGTGGTGGCGCGTCGGTCGCACTTCCGGTCTGGGGCTGTGGGCAGAAGTCCCCATGCTAGACGTGTATTCCTGCGTTGTTTTGAAAGGAACCAGACAAAAACCTGCCTTCTCATCAAAACGCCGCGACTGGGGCCGTACCAAAAGTGTCGAGAAAGGTTTGAAGGTCAGTTTTCACGTGCTTGGTTCGTCCGAGAATCTGGATATGTGCCGTGAAAAAAGAAAAGCAGACGCCGTCGGACGACGATTGCTTGGGCGGGAAGCACTTTGGGCTGAATTCACGGATACTTGTGGTCATCAGATTTATTTGTTTTGTTCCAACATGAACGCCAGAAAACCGTCAAGTTGTGCGGACCACCTGCGGACTACGTTCAGTGCGTCTTCAAGTTCAAACGGCCGCCTGATCGTTCGAACTGTCGTCTGCTCTTTCAAACGTTTCTTCTTGTCGTCTGCTCTCTTAGACGACGCCGGCCCGTAGACCCAATGTTGGCCCGGTACTTGCGATAAGAAGTGAGTGCAGGCCTCAAAAGACTTAAATTTGAAGGTTGGTAAGCAGGCTCGATGTAAACAGTAGATACAAGGAGATGTTGATCATTGTTTCCAGTGACCATCACCGACTTGTTATGCCTAATTCACTTGGTCCGATTCTGCTTGCGATTTTCAGTATCGATGTCGACCATCTCAGCTACGGTTTACGCTTTTGCAGCCCGAGTGGCGACGCGACTGAAAATTGCGAGCGAAATCTCATCATGCGAATCAGGCTTTAGCGTACATACTGCATCGTCCACGCGGAATGAATTGCCACATGTCACATTATTCACGCGAAGTTTTGCGGTGTAACAAGCCTCGGTAATTTCGCTGACGCCGCTCAAGATAGTCAGACATCGCCAGGAAGACGTAGAGTCAACAATTCGAACGCGGAAAAGGGCAGGGGGACTCACACTGACGCCGACAATATCGCATTTCAATGGTTTGTTTATGGGCGACGGCGAGCTTCTTGCCCAAACCCCCATTGCGCATGCGCGGCGCCGGTGGCGTCCGCTGGGGGCGCTCCGGTTTGTTTGTAAACATGAGTTGGTGTATAAAAAGGTGTTATACAATATAGTACACACATTGCAACCTCCCTCTCTCTCTCTGAATTGTTAATAAAAATTTAAAGAAAATAATACTTCTCGTCCATTTCCTTACACACTCGAGCGAGAACGGCGGCACGATGCCTGGGACGCCTCTCTGAACGAAGTGCTTAACGCATCGCAATAAGCGATCTCTTTATTTCTGCCAGACGACGTCGTAGATGCGTCACGTTGTCGCCTGCCTCGATCCTGGAGGTGTGGCAGGCACCTGTTTTGCTGCAGGTCGCCTTCGCATCCGAGTCTACGGAAGCCACAACAGCCGGGAGTTGGAGCTCCGCGACGACAGCGACGCTCGCAATCACTCGTGCTTTTTGCTGGGCCTTTCGGCACCGACCGCCAGGATCGCAGCGTCCGACGACACGACACACCGCTTCCCGCGACGCAATTTGTCGCCGGATGCAGGGGTGAAACGGGATGCCAGACACACCGGTCGGAGACAGGCGTTCCGGGTACCGTAGCCCCGGTAAAGCACACTTACGGCCCTGAGCGCGTCCTGGAACGGAATCTGGTCCAGGCTGGAGACCAGGCGAGGCAGGGCACTGCCGTGGCACAGCGCCCGCACCGTGCGGCCGGCCACGAGCGAACTCCAGTGCGAAGGTTCCTGAGGAGGCGGGACACGCTGCTTTGTTCACTCCAAACACACCATACACAGTTGACCCAAAGATTACGGTAAAATCCCGAGAGATGTCCCGTCCCCGAAAGGTACTAAACCTGCCCCCTATTTTCGGCTCGACTCGCTGTTTTCTTTTAAGCACCGAAAGATGGCTCACTCCCAGTGATCATGATGTTCGGATGAACGATGACCTCGGCATAAATAAGTCTAGTGAGCTATGGCGGGATATAGGTGAACATTACTGACTGAGAAGAAAGTCATCTCTGCTTCGTCGCCCCTCACCGCGATAACAATTTTGACAGAGACACACAATCTAAAAATTGCATTTTTTCAACTTTTCTCGATTGCACACCAAAAGTTAGTCCACCCCTTATTTTTACCAAGTTTTCTGTAGATTTTAGGTGGGCCATTTCTCAAGATATTGTGGTTGGCAGATCTGAAGCCTGGAACTGGAAGTATTGAGCGACGAGTTAACACTCGTCTACGCACGCATAAATCAGTTTGTTGTTAATATTCTTTAAACCCTCGGCCGCTACAGCAACCACAAAGCCCGACCGCAAGTCCGGGTAACGTTCTGGTTTCGGAGGCTGTTCCGTCCACTCTCCGGCGGAACGCATTGCTACTCCCATTCATCTGCCCCCTTTGGGCTATTCTGTTGCTTCTTTTAAATTTTCACCAAAAAAAGGCTCCATAATCCCGTGAAAAAAAAAAAAAAGAAGAAGAAAATATTTATTGTTTGCAAATGTGACAAAAGGTGACATTGCCCTAATGTCGGAGGTCCATTTTGGCCGATGAAGAAATACGAAAACTTTTATTGAGTGCACCACCGCTTCCGACGACGAGTTGCACAACCTCTAGGGTTGCTCAGAAACTTTATTCGATATTGACAATCTGCGCAAAAATGAAAGGAAACATTCACTTGGCCTCCAGATGCTTGTTGCTCTCCAGTCTCTTGAAGGCTTCCAAAAGTACCACGCACCGAGTGCACACATCCGATGGGCATGAATTGATAGTGGGAGTGACAAACGACATCCGAAGTCTAAGTAAATGTTCCTTTTAATGTCCGTGGAAATTTAAAATTTTAAATAAAGATTTACGGTATGTTTTTAAAACAAAAAGGCTAGTGTTCTCTGGAGAATAGACGGCTAGTGGGCCGTAGCCTCGCATCTGTAATAGTGGTTAGTGATACGGTTAGTGGGTCGTACCCTCGCATCAGTAATGACTCAAATTACTAAACTTCTTTGCTCCTGCGGTCAGCACAAGTGAGTGAAGTGGCATTCAACTCTTTCCTTAAAGGGGCACTGACACCCCAAGGGTCATATTTTTTTTTATTGTCTAAAACGATGCAAGTTGTAGTTATAGACACGCAAAAAATACCGCATCGCAAAAAAAAAAACATTGTTACGCGCGTGCACACTTTTTTATTTTTGGCATTTTTCTCTCTCGCTCCTTGTCTCCTCGCTTCTTTTGATTGGTGACGTCAAAAATCATGAAATTTAAAAGCTTTGTAGGCGACATTTCTATAACATTTAATAACGGGAATCGTAAAACATGTTTTTTAACGCAATTGCGAACGCACTACGGCCCTTGTTTTTGAAATACCAAAAATCGAAGTCCGGTGTGATGTCGCCTCCTGGATTTGCATCCTCCCTCAGAAAACATGCCACCTGGGCAGGCGGCACCTGCTCGCACGGAATAAAACCGGTTTTTCCTGGTCCACCGGCGCCTTTGTCTCCCGCTCCTCACCTCCTCGCTTCGGGTCGCGGCAGCAACAGTGGTTTGGAGCACGGAGTCGTGAAAGTTGACTCGCAGGACTCCGTAATATCTGACGTCAACGCACCGGCGCGGATCGCTGCGGGAACTACGAATTCGGCATTTGGAAATTGTTTTTTTACTTCACAAATACTGAATTCCCAACTAATGTCCCGGCATTGTTTTCAATCGTTTCGAATAATAAAGAAAAATATGATTTTGATGCGTCAGTGCCCTTTTAACGCAGAAAACAAATTGTTACGGAGTGGTCTCGATAAACAAATTGTTTAGCCGCAAAGTTCGCTACTAAGAGTACCAAAGCACACCAAAACATAGCTAAAGGAATTATCTTTTTAAAAAAGGAAATGAAATAGAAAATACTTACTATATAACATGAGAAAAAAAAATATCATATTTTGTGTAACGTAGCACAGAAGTTCAATGTTCCTCGCAAAGTATAAGGAGTAAAAAAAATTAAAATATACATGTTCTACTTTACTTTTCTAGAAACAAATTCTGCGAGTGTGAATAGCCTCCGTGCAAAACTTCTTGTTCTGCAGAAAAAATGAAAGGTCGGCACTGGGCCACCTTTTTTTTTAATAAAACTCAACTCATTTTGCTGCTGAAGGTATAAAATCAAGCCTATTTGAGGTTGACAACCTGCAGGTGAAAAATAATGCGTCTGGAACACACCCAGTAGGTCCACAGACGGTCACAGAGGCAATAAATGCCCTCGATGCCATGGGCATCCCCAGAACTTTTTAGGGGCGAAGCTCCTTAGGGGCTAGCCATGTCCGTATGTCCGTCCGCCGTAGTCGTGCTTCTGCTCGCGAGATCACGTGCTCGTGTAGGGCAAAAAAAAATTGAAAAAAAAAAAGATGAAAAAAAATTATGAAAAAAGAAAAAGAAGAAAAAAAAGAGTAGGGGGTTCTGAGATGCCATCCCATCTGTCTGCTTAAAAACCGAAAAAGAAGAAAACCACACATTCTCCTACTGCCATGAATGAAAAGGACCGAAAAGCTCGGCATGCAGCGCCTCAGTGTCTACGTAGACAGCAAGCTGCTCCAGAGACCAGGGCGCGAGAAGCTGCTGCACAGCGTCAAAAACGCCAAGCGGACCCGGAGTTGAGAGCTCGGGAAGCGGCGGCAAAGCGTCAACGCCGACAGCAAGCAGCAATACCTATGACTAGGGTGTGTATTTTCCGGTTTTAACCGAAAAACACCGATAAACATCCGTCGGTGACGAAAATACAAAATCGGTTAAAACCGAAAAACACCGGTGGCTGGATATTTTCGCCCTGGTTAAAACCGAAAAACACCGGTCTGAAAAACCGACCTAGCGAAACCCTCTCCCCGTAGAGGTTCGTCAAACGTGTTATCTCGTGGATCCTGCAGTCAGTCCGCCCTCCTTTATGGGGGTCAAAAGCGTCTAGTTAACGCAGTGGATGCTAAGCTCTCACACGCCTTTCCCCCATTGTGTCTCCCATGGCCCCCTTTTGTGAAAAATTAACGCAGTAGAGGGTGCGCTCTCACCTGCCCTTTCCCCATTGTGTCTGGCCAAGTGATGTCGGTGCAAGCCATGTATTCAGAGGTTGCTCTGGTTCCTGGAAGACACTGCCAACATCCGTGTCGTACAGGGCTACTGGCCTTTGAGAACTGAGATGCGTTCATTGTTATCTCTTTAGTTTCCATGGGCTTTTGGGAAAACGGAAAAAGGGTTTTGTTGGCGTGGGGGTTTTTCACTGTATAAAAAAGGACCGTTCTGTAAAAAATTTGCAGACGTGTTTGAGAAGGCGCGTCCGTCCCGCGTCTGCGGGTTTCCTCAACGTGAGACGTTAAAGCTTGTTGATTCCTTCTCTCCCTACTATCATATGATTCAAAGCAAGTGGTTTAGGACTGTTTCCCGAAACATCTCTGATGACTTAGATTTCATGGATGAATCGTCGTTCTGGTTCCGCGTGCAAATTGTTAATCCGTGCATAAAAGTGGAGCTGCCAGAGGGATTTGTGCCTTATGAAAGTATCTATCGGCTGGTCCTCCGAGACGAGCGCAAGCTGAGTGACCTAGAATTAGAGTTTCTTTGTTACCGCCAGTAGGCTGTGACTAGCACCGTTGATCCAGTGTTATTTTGGAAACTTCATTTACCTGACTGGCCACTACTGTCGCATCGCCTCTGCACGCCTAGCCTTCGTCTCCGCCTTTTCGGCTTCAGCCTTACGTGGCCGACCCCGTCGCCGAGCAGGAGCAGACATAGATGCGGCATTCGCACTCGTAGAAGATGACTCAGAAGAGCGCCCCACACTGGTAGACGACACCGCATCCATTGCACACGTGTTCTCTCCAGGTGGCCCCGCGGCGGGGAATGCATTCTCCCTAGACAACCGATTACGGCAGGATTGCAGCGCCACTGGGCGGACTCGGCAACGGACGGAAACTTTCTGCTTCTCCGCGACGGACAGAAACTGTACACTCCTCCAGACAGACGAGCCTAGGTCATGTGGCTACGACGTCACAACCCGTAACAAATCAGGATTTTTGCGTCACGCTGGCTTTTCTGGCATGCTACCGAGGCCGGCGTGACTTCTCTGGCGCACCACGAGCTCCTGAACGCTATCGCGTTAATAAGAGTAATGTCAGACTCTCAATTTTGATGGTGTTCACTTTATGAACACGATGGCTTTAAGCTTCCACCGTGCTCGTTACACATACTGTGACGCTCGTCGTTCACATTCGATAATCCTAGTCATGCCGTCTCGAGTAGTCGTGCCACCTACGCAAAAGCGTGGGCGTGGAGTAGAATGCATTCCCTACCACTAGTAAAGCATTTGATGCCACCTAGGATTGACATAACGAGGCAGTGAGAAAGAGACAGGGAAAAGGTACTCACGAAGACGGTTTTAAAGTCGATATCCGCTTCAAACTGCGTGTAAGGCTCCAGGTCAGAGGGTACGTCCGAGAAGCTCTGCAGGTCCCGACACCTGGTGGCAATCCCGAGCACTTTTCATCGTGTTCACACGAGACAATGCATAGCCAATCCAGCAATTGTACAATAAAAAGAAGAAGCATGACCACCCTGGATTGTTGAAGCTGTCTACAAAATTACAATGGTGCCAGCTTCTGCAAATATGCCTAGGCATGCATTCATTAGATTACACTGTAGAAATCAGTAGTGCAGTTGTGCAAGGAAGTGCCTTTGCTGATGCTACTTATTCAACATTTTACTGCTCGACACGACTGTGCTGTATTACATACTGCAGAGTGCAAAAGTTCTGGTTTCATCACTGCTTGCATTTTCCACTCATAAATGTGCTATATTAGAACAGCCAAATAATGGCATTCATAATTAAAAAACACTAAAGGAAACAATATTTTTTTGGCTGTGTAGCCAATTACACGACTTCAGAGTAAGTTTAGTGTAGTTACAACACAATATTATTTTTCTATGCTATGGTAAGAGAAAGCTAAGAGCAAATTTTTATTTGTGCTATTCAGCCTGAACTAAGACACCAACAGTATTTTACTATCATGAAAGGGGGACGGACAGGGCAATTACATGAAAGGGAAAAAAGTATAAAATGATATTGCCCTATACCTAAGTATATACAAAAAAAAAAAAAAAACAAGTGGCCTCACCATAAGTAATGCAACGGACAATAAAGGTTAAAAATCAGTTTTATTACAAGAATGTCGGCAGGCTGCATCTTAACGACTAAATATCTCTTGCATTGCTAGGCCCATTCCTTGAAACACCTGTAGAGTTTTCTGTGCATTGTAAGTTCACTGGTGAGTGCAATTTGAAGTTTTCCCATGTATATGACATAGCTCATTACCCGTCCCAGAGTAAGAGTGTTAGATGTTAGTAATGGGCACAGAAATAATGTGATTATAATACCAGTGGCAATCGAACCGAAACAGGAGCTGGCTTAGGGACAAACCCCGTTCTCTGCTCAGGACTCCAGAAAGAAGCTCGCGAAATGCAAAAAAAGGCTTGGCTCATCCTAGATTATGAGAAGCCTGTTTGTAACACACTTCAACGTTTTGCCAAATAAGAGCAACCAGTTACAAGCAGGTTTTGCAAGTGTAATAATAAAGCGACAATCAGCTTGCTCCTCACATTTTAATCCCAATCCAATATTGTGACTGCAGTTAAAGTAGGCATTGGGGTACAGTCGTCAAGCAATCTTCTACTCTACTCTTACCGGCCCCATGGGAACCATGAATAAAAACAAGCAGAGGTTTACACTCCTAGGCACATCACAGGAGCCAACATTTCATCATGTTTTAGGGGTCTTTTCAGTGGTGCAAAGCTGAACTAACACTGAAACTAACAGTATGGACATACATTAACTGAAAGTGTAGACTAGATCCTGAAACATTTTGAAAAAATTCTGGGTGAGGACAGCCAGAAAGTTAACACAAACCCATAAATAATGAAAACATGTAATTGCATACCAAAAGTAAGCTCCTTTAGGTGACCACTTTGGGCCTACAGACCCGAAGAACACGACAACAATTACTCCCCCCTTTAGTGAACGCTAGAATCTATTCTAGCGTTCATCCTCGGTGAACACTCTGAAGGCGGAATTGTATCCAAGTGCCTTCTTCTAAAAACAATCCTAGACTCTACAGATGTTTACATCTATGTGAAGGGTGTAGGTGCTATGAATTTGCGACAACTTGTTGGACAACGCTGGAACAGAGCTATGTCAACCAAACAGGCAAGATTGGCTCGAAAGACATGCATGAAAGCATTTCGTGCCCACGCTGAGCCTCAGAACAATGCATTCCTGTCGAGGTGGGCATTCAGAGCCAAGCTGGATATCGAGTGCACTCTCCCTGAAGACACCGCACAACGAATTCACCAAACACTAAGGTCCATGAAAGCAACAGCATTCCCCTGTCTTACGCGGAGCAACTGTCAGAGAAAACAAAAATAAACTCTCCTTAGTTGGTCAAAACAACAGCTTACTAACCAGCCCAAAGTGTGTCCAACGATCGCACAAGCCGCAAACAAATGAAAAACCTCAGATGAAACTAGATCTTGGGCTTACAGGTGTCACACAAATCCCAGTTGCAACAACGCACGACACGATTCGCTCAAACCATTTCAACCCCAACGAATTAAGCAGTCTTTAGCAGTCAAGCGACTCAATCAATTCTCTTGACGACACGATTCACCTGAATTAACTGAGCTTCGAGCGAATTGAACGGTCACTAGCACTAGCAGTCGACCTGGTCTACTTCCTCCACTTGGCCTCCAATCCAAACGTGCGTGCTGACCCCCCGACACCCTCACCAGACAAAGCAGTTGTCCCCGCCACTCGTGATGGCAGATGGCACGACTCGCTCGAATTATTTCGGCTCCAAACGAATCAAGCTGTCACAAACAGTTGAGCGACACAATCGGTTTCCTCCACCTAGCCTCCAACCCAAATATCGAGGAACGACGTCTCGACAAAGAGGAACTTGACGACGCACATTTCTGAGCGAAAGCACCAACGGCTGGCGAATGCAGTGGAGGCGGAGGAGATGGCTACCTGACGTCCTCGGCCCCCCGCCGGGCGTTGAGTGCGATTAGGTCCTGGTGGTCTCCTCGAGCCGAGAACTTCAGGGACCACTTGTTCTCTTCCTCTGTTGGGTCGAGGTCTTCTTCGTCGGACACATACTGCTTCATGAAGTCGCTGTAGTCCAGCGGGGCGAGGCCATCTCCGGCACGACCGCTGGGCGGTTCCCTGGAGCCGGGAGGCTGTAACGACATTGTTTCCACACCTTGTCTCATCGAAACGTTTTAAAGAATGCAGACGGTCCTGCATCTTCCGACAATGGGGCACCCCCGATGGAAGGAAAGCTCTGTAAGGTGCTTCCCTTTCATTGGGAAGGAGAGCACCTTTTGCGTAAAACTAATTTCTTGACACGCGTGCCCCAACCAGACTGTTTAAAAAATTTTTTTTTTTTTCTTTTCAGGTGTTTTTTAAGTTACTGGTAGGTTACTTTCGCCTTTTTTCAAAAGGCCGACGGTGACCTAGGTACAGCTCCAGTGGCATCGCTTTTGTGTTCATTGTGGCATATCTTTCACCCCCAAGTTAGCACAAAGAAGCTTGTTCCCTCTCCTTCCTACTTGAATTTTTTTGTTTTCTGTAACAATTTGTAATTTGAGGGTATCTTGGAAGTAACGAGTTACTTTTAATAGTATTCAGTACTCTACTCAGATACTTTTCAAATTTGGGAACTCAGTACTCTACTCAATTACACTTTAGCCTGGTATTGTACAAGTCTGCTTTACACACTGGTTAAAAACTTGGGTTAGATGACCCTTAAAGGGATACTACAACGAAATTTCGGCGCTTATTTTTTGGTCTATATGTGTTCAAAGGAGCAGTATCACGTCGTACACACCAATATCTGGTTAAAAAAGACACGAAAAGGAATTTTAAAACAAATTAAACGATTAGCAAAGAGCACCTGGTGGATGTCGCGAACGCCTCAATTTGTAATGCCTGTCTAGGAACCTTGACAGCTAGTGACGGTAACTGTCTCGCCTCCGGCCACGACGAGAGAAGAGGGGAAGGAGGAACTCCCCTATTCCCGAGAATCCCTTTTGTGTGTCCCAGAAGTCGCTATTGTCCCTCTACAAGATTATAGACGATTAACCCGTCCCTCAAAATTCGTACAAAAGCAGCTGCTTCGGTGGCTGGAACGACTAGGCCATCCTCTCAACGTCAGCCTCGCCGTAGCTTTGCTCGTCTCGAGACGAACTACGTCACGATTGCGTTAGATGTCACGTGCTCTCTGCTGGCTGTTCTCCGAGCGCTTGCCAGAGTGGGCCGTTTATAACGAAAAATACAGCCACCAGGCTCAAAATACAAACGTGCGATTGTCATTTACGGATATTGTGGATCATATTCAACCTATTTTTGAACAGCAACGGGTATATTTCAAATTTCGTTGAAGTATCCCTTTAAAGGGATACTGAACCGAAATTTGGATTTCGCAAAATAAGGCCGTAGAAGCGTTGAACGGGACGCTACGAACTCCAAAACATCAGTCATACATCGATATCTCAGACGGATGGCCGTACTTTTGGAAAACAAGGGCGCGATGAAGCGAGGTCTCTGACGTCACTGTCCTCCGGGAGAATTTGAGAATGAGGGGAAGCGGCCTCGCTTCCCTCCTCCTCGCTTCGGTTCACCAGCTCGACGGGATGAAGCGAGGAGGAGAGGGAATGGGAATCGTGACGTGCCTTGTCTGGTCGGCCTCGTCGGCCGTGTTCAATCGCAAACTTCTTTTCCAAAAATACGGCGATCCGTTGGAGATATCGCTGTAGGAGTGATGTTTTTGGGTTTTGCAGCGTCCCGCCTATCTATCCAGCCCTGTTTTGTGAGCTCGAAATTTCAGTTCAGTATCCCCTTAAGGGGACACACCCCTTAGGAGGGTCAACTTTTAAACCCTTGGCTTAACATTGATGAAATTTACAGGGTAGGCTGGTGGTCATGCTAGAGGGATGCATAACAAAATTTCAGGTCTGTCGGTTAAGTGGGAAGGAAATTAGGGCAGCTTCTATCAGCAACACGTCTACATTGATCGTCGGAAAACTATCACAATATTCAAAATTTTTATTCGCTAGATAGTATGTAGCAGAATGCCTAGGAAGTGCGACTATAGAAAGCTTTCTGTAAAAAGTCATTTATTTCTATCAATTTTCTCTTCTGCAAAATTGGTAAACTTTTTGGCCTTCTGTGTCTTTGATAAAATGTCAACATTTTTATAAAAGACATCCGTAAAGTGTCAAAAAAGTTCTATAGCCGCATTCCTTATTACATTTCAGTCAGAAAAAGTGAAGAACGAGCCTTCCCTATATTGCCATTATCAAACGATAGATTGACTAAAATGGAATTTATACCAAAAAGTGGAACGGAGAAAAATGCATTCAAAGTGCTCCAAACCCTGCCTTTTCTTTAGCTTCGGTGGACAGAAAATAATTTATAAAAAATTAACTATGCAGTGTAAAGTAGTGAAAATTTCTGGGAATACTCGCTAGATGTTGGTGGATGTAAATATGTAATTTTTCAAAATCAACGTTTTTTGCAGAACTTTTTTTTTAGGGCGGATTTTGAGATATTCATTTTATGGCGCAAACTCAATCTGTGTAACCTTAGCATCCTAAAAAAACCCAAGATTACAATCAGACGTAACCTTTCCCACCCTCAAAAACGCGACAGAACTCCGCAACACGCCCCTTTTTCTGAGATATCCAAGATAAAATGGGCGTGCCAAGGTACTGGTTGCGTTTTTAAGAAGCGAAGAAGGCCCGAGCGTGACCGTAATTTTGGGCTTTATAAGATGCTTAGGATGCGTAGATTGAGCTCACGCAATAAAAAGACGATCTCAAAACCTACCTTAGGGCAGTTCCCCGAAACGCCGTGATCCTGGTAAGCCACGATCTGCCATGTTGATGAACAGCGTACGCCACTTTCCTCGTTAGCTTGCATGCAGACACAATTTCCAGCGTCTTTTTCGGTGTTGGTGAAATGCACAAACTTGGTGAGCGATTCCGTCGACGACAGAGCTCAGTAAGTGCAACTGGGGATGTACTTGGGCTGCATAAACTGACGCATACTGCCTTTTTTTTTCTTTCCTATCAAAGTCAGCGAGGCCATTTTGACCACCGACGTGTCGACTTCTCGGTCGTCGACCAGTTTTAATAAGTCTGAATCGAGACAGCTATGCATAAAAATCAAGTACCAGCGGATGCTCCTTTCTGTTCCCGACTACTGCGGCTTGCGCAGTCGATCACGGTGCAAAAGAACTCGAGCGACCTGGAAAGCAATGTTTCCGCGCACAGAGAGGCATAGGGTTAAAATAAAGTTCATGAACATAGCGTCCGGGGAGAGTTTGAACCAGGAGTGCGTAACATGAGACAGCCCTATAGCATGAAAAAAAGCCTAAAACATTTCAGCGAGAGTTGAATGGCCGATTGACATACTTAAAGATCAATGTGTTTTTTTTATATCTGCTTCCTCGGAAAAATAATCATTGCATTCCGAAATCCTCAAGATGCACAAAATGAGATGCGAAGACCTCCAAAATTATTGCGCGAGGTTGAAAAATAGAGCTACAAAAAAGTTTGGAATTTTGATTCAGTGTATGTATGCATAACAACTACAAATTTCAGGGGAAAATTACTTAATTCTCCCTTATTTCACTCAACACAAATCTGCAAAAACCTAGAATCATGCTCGTAACAGTACACCACACAGGTCAGCAAAGGTTGCACTATATATAAAATGAGACACGTGAAATGTAAACAAAAATAATACAAAAAAAATTAAAATAAAAAATTTCCATTTTTAGTTGCGCTTGAAAAAAAAATAGCATACCACACATCGCTGGGAGCCTTGAGACTCTGCTGGCACCAACATGACCACAAATAACCAATCACCAAGCCACATCCCACAGTGTCGTCTCCATCGAGATAGCCTTCATGTCTATCAAAAAAGGCGAGAGATTTTTTAAAAATCCCACAGGACTACCTGCTAGCGGTTGGGACTCGTGTTCCCAGTGGCTGAACACGAGTACCAGCCGAATGCTGACGCAGCGCATGTGCGATGCTTTTCTGTTAGGAGCCTGTTACAGGGAGTGGCTAGGAGCCAGCCATATTAGACATTCCGCATTAAAAACCTTAGAGTGTCCTAACGGACTAAACACCCAACATGCTCCGCAGCTCACCTGAGGTGGTTTTTCCAGGGAAGGAGGGGACGATGCAGAGCCTTCCTCGCTGCAGTTCGACCTCGTCGACTCGCAGGCCCTGTGCACTGACCCCGAGGATGCCTTGGCAGACTGCAGAAGGCTCCTGAGCCTCTCGGCACGAGACGGCGACGAATCACTGGGAGCCGGCTGGGAACTTGTGGGAGCCGACTGGGCACAAGTGGGAGCTGGCTGGGAACTTGTGAGAGCCGGCTGGGAACTTGTGGGAGCCGGCTGGGAACTTGTGGGAGCCGGCTGGGCACATGTGGGAGCCAGCTGGGAACTTGTGGAAGCCAGCTGGGAACTTGTGGCCTTCGGCGCCGGATTTTCCCATTTCGCTTCTTGACCCTTCGGACTTTGGAGGACGGTCGTAGCTGGTCGGACAGTTCCTTCCGGCACAGCTGACGGTGATGCAGAGCCGCTTCTACCGCCGGAAGCAAGCGGCGTGGAGCGCCTAGCCAGCAGGTCCTTCAGTTTACTCAATCTGGCCTCCCTTTCTGTAGACGTTTCTGCCAAAACCGGAGGGGGTGACAGACGGCTCACGATCGGAGCGTTCCATGACGCGTCTTCTTCGGAAGGAGTCTTCGTTGGTTCTTCGCGAATGTCTTCAAACTGTGACAGCGACAAACTCTTCGATACAGTCCAGGACTTCTAGTAGTGGGGTGCAGGGGCAGCCTCAGGCCACGCCCCAAACAAAAGACCATCGGTGCGGCTGTTCCGGAAGAGGCACAACTCCTACCGGGGCTGAGCATCTTCCCCGTACTGAGTTCAGCTTGCGGGAGATTCGGTGTCACGGACACAGCAGACGTGCCTTTGCCTAGTACGCTGCTCATTTCCGCAAGCACGGCGCCGTCTTCAGGTGCTGGAGCGATTGCCTTTGCGTCTTCGAGTTCTGCCTTGGAACTTCTCGGCACGTACTTTCGGCTCACCGCCCTTCGTCCCGGCGCCCCGCCCAAGACGAAGTATCTCGGAGAGGGCGGCCGAAGGAGAGGTCCGCATGCGGGCCCGAACTCCGACGTCCAAGCTGGTTGCATCGTCTCCCAACTGACTCTTTGTGCTGGTGTCTGAATCCGACAAAACACGGTCGGCCGCACTGAACAGCGCCGAGATTCGGGTGCCGAGATTCGGGGGAGGCAGGGAATGGCTGCTGGATCCCGAATCGGTCCGAGGACGGCTCGACAACGTCTGCGCAACCGGACTGCTGGATAAGGCAGCGTTCGGACCAATTGGGCTGCCGACGTCGGGACGAGGTAGGCTGCTGATATCGGGATCAAGTCGGCTGACACTGTCGGAACCAAGTTGGCTGCCGACGTCGGGACAGTGTTGGATGCCACTGTCGGGACCAAGACGGCTTCCGGTGTCAAAACCGTGTTGGCTGACGATGTCGGGATGTAGCAATGAGCCACCGCCATAGCCGCAATCGGCCCGAAGTTGTGGCGAGGCAGTCGGAGCAACTGAAGGTCCGGCACCGAGAAGAGGTAGCCCGTCGGACTGCCTCTTCTTGAGAAGGGCGGCGATGCCGCGGCCGAGGCCCTGGACGGACGGCACCACAGTTGACGTGTCGGAGAATAAAGTCTCGCTTGAGAGGGAGTGAGACAGCGAGGTCGCGGGAGTGGGCGACATGGCAGGAGATGATTTCACGTCCGCACTCGCACAGCGTTCACCATGTAAATTCTCCAGGGGGACCCCTGTGGACACGGTGGGGACGTCATCTAGCAGTTCCCTGATGTCGCACCTCAGGGCACGCTCCTGTTCCCTGCGTGCCCAACTCTGCGGTGAGACCTTGGCACCCAGCGATTCGGAAGCGGGGGAGGGTCTGTCCTCGTCCACGCCAGATGCCCTGCTCTTCTCAGGGCTTTCGTGCCCCTCTGGTTCCATTAAGAGCTCTGGGAAAAAAAGCGAGGACTTCTTAGGCCCACCTCAGATGAGGTGATTCTCCCTAGAGTCTCGACGTCGAAACTCCAGGAACCTGCTCCTTCCGCTTGCAGCAACTGCCGAAACTCGAACTGCCAAGTTTTGTTATTGTTGTTTTTAAAAGCTTAATTTTCTCGCACTATTTAGATGCAAAGTTACTTATTAATACTGCAGTTTTGTATCTAAATGACATTGGGAATACGATCTGATCTCCCTGAAACCATTTAGCTGCAAAAAACTGTCTATTTAAAACGAGAACATGTTAAATCCCGTAATCAGTTATCATTGTCAACATCACAGGAGAGGTTACGTAAAAATACTGTCTCTGACTAACTCCCTGCCACCTCAAACGTCTCTGAGTTGCTAAAGTTGCTCGCCCGTTTTGAGCCCTATTTGAACCCAGCAAATCAGGATGCTGCGTAATGATCTAGGAAACAATTCGCCACCAAAGCCCAAAATTAGTGGGAAAATTGCTCCTTCTGAAAAGTTCCTTATTAAGGAACGCAGCTTTCCAACTGTAACGAGACAGAGGTTAGCAGACCTTTTGGACCTAGAAAAACACCCATCTGCCATTGACTGACAGCCTAAAAAAATTGACCGCATCTCCACGTGGTGAATGATGTTTCTTGGGGCGAAGCTCTGGTGGTGCTTGTCTGCGTAGACGCCGAGCCGCAGCATGCCGAGCCTTTTCATTCATGTCAGTAGGAGAATGTGTGGTTTTCTTCTTTTTCTTTTTTTAAGCAGACAGATGGGATGGTATCTCAGAACCCCCTACTCTTTTTTTTTTCTTTTTCTTTGAGCCTTTTCATTCATGTCAGTAGGAGAATGTGTGGTTTTCTTCTTTTTTTTTTTTAAGCAGACAGATGGGATGGCATCTCAGAACCCCCTACTCTTTTTTTTCTTCTTTTTCTTTTTTCATAATTTTTTTCATCTTTTTTTTCTATTTTTTTTTTTTTTCCCCTACACGAACACGTGAGCATGTGCTCACGTGCTCGTGAGCACAAGCACGAGCACCCGACGCCGGGCCGACGGCGGACGGCGGACGGACATGGCTAGCCCCTAAGGAGCTTCGCCCCTAAAACTCCTGCACCCCCGTCAGCGTTGTTGCAACAGAGCAGCAAATCCCAAGGACTCTCTTCATATTACTGCACACACAACGAAGCGTCCGGCTCGTACTTGTGCATCAATATTTCAACTGAGAAAAGCTCGAAATAGCACCCAAACTTGGAACACACTTTACTTGGGAGCAGGTAGGATTGAGCAACCTTAGCTGCATCAGGAAGCCAGTCTGAGAAACCATGCAAAAAGGTACGAACTAGAGCAAGTTGGTAGCACCTTCTCAGAAACAAGAAAGAGCACTAGACATGGAAACTAGTGATAGGGCGAATCATCGAAGATTTGGATTCGGAGAGTTTTGGAAGTTTCCAAACTTCTCGCGACGAATATATGAAAGATTCGTGTTTCGGCAGATTCGTCATTCGGCGGTCAAGTGTCGAAGCCAAGCCGCCAAGCTCAGTTGCAGCATTTTAATATTTACGACGTCACTGAAAGTAAGGAACAAGTCGCCCGAAGATTAACCTTTTCAATCAAATATTTGTCATTCGTTTATACTGAAGCTAGTGAAAGCAACCGTGATCAGAGTACCTAGCTTTGCAGATGAAAGTGCACACTGGTTTAATTTCAGATAAAAATTACCGCGCTTTGGTTTAGCTTTGATTTGCACACTTGGCAATTAATACACGTGTAGTTTCCTGAACTTTGGTAGGACACTTCTTACATATTAAGAACACACTTTTATTTATTTATTTATTTCATTACCCTCAGGGCCCATCAGGCGTTACAGAGGGGGTGGGTAGAATGGGTTTACAAAGTACAATTTGTTCAGGTAATAACTATGATCAGCTTAAGGCCTATATACTTACATTGAAAATGAGGATTCTCTCTCCGCCGATTGTGTCAAAGAATCGCGTGCCTTCATCATTCAATGGCAAAACCAAGACTGGGAGCCTTTTATTATTTACGTTAAAAAACAAGACAGGGTTGTCAAAGGCAATTTTATTGTTGCCAAATACAAAACAAGGTTCCTTCAAAATAACTATAATAGCTTTATTTGCAAAGTGTAGTTTTCTTACTCGACAGCGTGCGAGGCTTGACAAAGCCAGAGAAAAATCCTACTGCATAAATTCTAAATGGAGCAAAAATAATGCAGTACAAGATGCCAGAATTATTATTTTATACACCTGGTCTCTCAAGTGCCAATTTGCCTTTTGTGAATATTTTGTTGCATCAATGGTGTGAATATGCTGAATTTTGCTAATCATTTGAGTCTGAAACTAAAACTTCATTTTGATTACGTCTCTAACGTTGTGCCACACAGAGCTTTCAGGAGAAAAATTGAAGATAGTATACTGTTTTTATTTTTTCATGTAAAAGTAATCTAGAATTTTAAAGTGTAATTATAAATTTCAGTGTTTTGTAAGAACAAGACAATAACATTTAAATCTTGTTGACAATACGGTCTGGCAATGTTCCGAATCTATCCGGATCACTACGAGATTCGGTCAATTATCCTAACCTTTTCGAATCTCCAGATTCAAGTCCAAATCTCGGTTCGAAAAAAATTTTGCCCCATAACTAAAGGAAACACAGAACAAGAGCACTGCCTGTCTCTTTAAAATATCCTAAAGGCACACTAAATGCATAGCATTTATAGATCATCTGTGACATCCCAGTGTGACGTGATAGGTTGCGATATTATGACATCAGGTAACCCTATAATGTATGTCCCATGATCTATAAATACTATGCATTTAGAACGCCTTTGGAATAAACCAAGGAGACGGGCAGTTGACGTTATCAGCGTGACGTTTCCATCAAGGCTACATGAGACGTGACCCCAACACGAAAGCGCCAGGGGCTGGCACTATAAATTCTGTGCAGGTACAAAGGATCTGCACCCAGTGCTGAAATGAAAGCTTGAGACAGTCCTCTAGGAGGCTGATCAAGCAGAAAATGCAGGCAGGGAGGGGGGGAGGGGGGGGCAAACATACCCAGGTTAGGAGTGAGCGTGTCCAAGACGGCGTACTTCTGCAGCACCAGGTCGTCTGCAATCGACGTGAACGTGTTGCCGCACCGCACGAACAGCTTCCCAAAGAGGCCCCCCGAGCGGGTCCTCCCAAACACCTGGACGTGGGCTGCTCCGGCCGCTGCAGAAATCAATGCGGGTGAGGCCTTCACGCCGACCCCCCTCCCACTTGGCCACAAGCATCATTCGTACTATGACTGTCTGGAACGCGTCTCCGACCGAGGTGTTTACTGCATCCTAAACACTGGTCCCTCGAATTCCACCCCACGACGTCCCAGAAATATTGTGTAGTCGCAGGCCGTGATCCCGGCGGTGCCGCAGCTGAGGTGGCGGATATGGCAGATGCCTGTTCCGTTGTAGGTCGCCGACAGCTCGGCAGACCGCAAAAGCTTCGGCAGTCGAGAGTTGGGACGCTGCGTCGACGGCAACACTCACGTTCGCTCATACTTTCTGCCGGGACCTCTGGAGCCAACTCCCAAGATTGCGACGGGCCGGCTTCTGTGACATCACTTGTTGCCACTTTGGCACCACTTTTGATGTATGGGTGGTGTAAAACGCTAGGCACACCAGTCGAAGTCGCATTCCAGGCACCACACTCATACTGCCATTCTTCTCGACCACAAGTTTGACACAAGTTTGAGATTTGAAACTTGTAACGCGTGCTCCACGACGGGCGATGGCGTTATCAATGTTGCTCTTCCATCTTTAGGTCTTCCTATTGGTTGCTTTCCATTTCTGTTAAAAAATAGTGCAACACTAAATTTAAGAAAAAAAGAAAAATTTGGCATGTCTCGATTATTGCTGATAAACTCGGAGAAGTGCAGATTGTGTTGCTACTGAGCTGCGCACATGCTGTGTCCGTGACGTTGTGTGATATTAGGGCGTCACATGACACCAGGGTGTCGTGTGATGCCATCAAGTTTGGAGATTTTGAGGGCCAAAACAATGAAGGTCATCTGGCACGCACCGGCGGAGGGTGGGCTGAGGAGTAATCTGGACCCCCTGGGGACGTTTTGACGTGCAACCGAAATCTCGGTTACACGGCAAGTCCTCCGCAATAATCAGATTGCGGGGCATCTCGGCCAGGGTTCAAACCCACCGCCCTGGGCGAGAAAGAAAAATCTGCTGAGCGATAAAAGCCACTTTGAAGTCAGTTACTCCTTCATACAAAGTAGAGCTGGCAGATGATAGTTTTCGTTTCGACCTGCATTTTTAGGCTAGCCTAGACTGTTGGACGTGCTCCCAATGTCTTTATTGAAGTATTGAGGCATCAATCTTCAATGAGACATCAAGCTTCACTGTGGGCCAGAACACCAACCCCAGTCAACATTAGAAAAGCATATAAAAGCTACCATGCAACGTCGGCTTCCAGCGAGAAAGGTAATCTTTGTAGTGTCTTCTTCTCCGAACCTGGGGAGGACCAGAAAGGCTAAAGATGCACAGCAAATTGCTGGGCAATTGTGTTGCACGTGAAACGTGCGGCGTTTACGCTCTCGGCACTCTTCATCGGTTAGTTTAGCAACTGGCTTGATGCTCGGCATGTGCACTCAATAGCAATTCCTGGAATGAATATACCGACACTATCCCAGATTTTAAAAACGTGCGACAGAATGTTGAGTTGCTATTTGCAGGATGCAGAGCAGACGCCCCGCAGGGCTTTCGCGCCAAATAGCACCTCAGCTCACGGCGATGTGTCGTAACATGCTGAAAAGACACTCGCTGAACAATCTAAATGGTCTGGGTTCGATTCCCGCCCTGGGCAAAGGTGTTTTTACTGCAATGGCCACTTCCGTCCCATTAAAAAAAAATCAGTGTCAAGCCTCACAGCCATGCTTTTATCCTATCTTCACGAAATGCCAAGCACCTAGTCAAAGAATGCTTGATGTTAAAAAGAAGACAATGAGCTGCTTAGAATGGGATAAATCAGTCCTGTGTGAGAAAGAGAAAAAAAGAAGGAAGGTGCGAAAGAGATAAAGGTGAAGAAGTAAGGAAGGTGTAAACTGTACTATGTATGCCGCAGCTCCAACGCAAAAAAAATATTGTGATGCTAGTAATGTTTACTTTGGCCTCTGTGAGCCGAGCCTGTTGACCTGGGCAGAGCATCTTACCATTCACCAGTGACTTGACGTATTCTACGGCAGCAGTGTCCCAGGTTTTGCTGGGCTTGCTTCGAGGGGAGACGGAGGAAATGGGAAAAATAAGTCACAAACAGGGCTCAAACAAAAATCAAACATTTTGATCCGGAATTTAAGGAATATTTCGGGACAGCCATAAGCAAAAATGCAAGAACTGTCAAGTTACGTGGCAGAAAAATATCTTTATTCTTTGTCTGCACAATACTATTCAGTTTCTATGCATAATCCCACTTCGTAGAGTTTGTTGACAACGATTTGCTTCTAAAACTTCTAAATTTATTTTTATAAGAGGCGTGCAAACATTAAAATGTTCTAATACGAGTAATGGAAAAAAAAAATACTTTGAATAGAACAGCTCATAAAAATTTTAAACTGAACACTAAAAAAACAGTTGTGTTTTTTCTGAGGTATTTGTCTATAAACGATACAACACTTACATGTGTACCACCTTTGCTAGGCACTTATCAGGCATAATCAATATTCGATAGTGGGGTAACAATCAAAAAGCAGGTGGCTAATTAATTAACTTGGAGCTATTCATGAGCCGCTGCCTTGATGGCGCTGGAAAGTACGGCTGGCCACCATGATCCGGCAAGGCACTGCCATTACACGGTATGCGCCCGCGATCGCGAGCACCAGCACCGCTGGTCCCAACTCGCTATCGTGAACCAGGAACTTGGTTGACATTCCAAATCGGTACACTACGGACAAAGTAAATGACAACTACGTCAACCGCGAGACGAGCGACCAAAACCGAAGACGCTGTTCAAGTTGGTGACGAAAAGTTATGTGGAGGCATCATCGCACGAAATGGCACAACTTCGTTCTTACATCGGCGATTGAGTAGTAGGTTGTTGCATTTTTGTTGGCGACGCTGTCCAAATCGGCGATGGAGCCGCTTGTCGCGTCTTCGTTGGCAACACTGTTTAAAACGACGATTGAGTTGCTTGTCACGCCATTGCTGCCGACACTTGCACCATCGCGTCCCTTATTGCGTCTTCGGTAGCAGCAGTACAGAGAACATTTGCTTTGGCGGCAGTGGCAATCTTCGACACAACATTCTCTCTTCTTAGGCCTTTCGGCAAAATTAAAAGCAAATACTGTTGACTTTATTTTCGCGGCCTCGATATTTCACAAATTTTACGAAGCGTGGGTTTCGGGAACAATTGGCGGGTGCAATATCTTGCGATTTGCAGTGGCTACTCGCAACGTTTGAGAGGTAGCCAGCCTGCCTAAACTGCTTCAGCCTATAGTCTCGTATATTTCGTGTTATTATGCTTTACCCCCCAACATCTTATGACATTTCTCGGTTGCTTCGAACAACAGATCGCTCGGGAAGGAAAACAATGGGACACCTGGCAGAAGACAGTACCCAAATTTTAGAATAGCTCATACGCCACGTCCAAATAAAGTATCCTCAGGGAGAGCTATGAGCGTGTGCTCGTAGCTATGATAATTAGTTTTCCTGTGCGAGCTGTCACAATGAATCCTCGTGCATGCGCGCATATCCCGACTCAATTCATTTTGAGCGTAGGAAGCGTGCATTAAAAGCATTGTGGTTCATACAGACACATTTCTTGTTGACAGCTGTGCTTTTGCAGCAAAAGAGTAAACCTCGTCCTGCTTGGGAGGTTATCCTTTATACCTTTCTGCTTGCATAGTGCCGCGCAGCAAAAAAAACACATGTGGAAAGGCACTATGCAGGCACTAAAGAGCACTGGCCTCTGCAACCGTATACCAGATAATGGTGGCCGCAGCCCCACTGGAGCACTACCAGCAAGTGCGCATAGTTTGGAATTGGCGCCACCAAATGGCACAGCATTGGTAAAAGGGTATATTATGTGCGGTGCCCGGTGCATAGTCGACAAAAATTTTTTTTATTGAAACAAATACTTTTTTTATATTTTACGATGCATAGTTTGCACATAAAAAAGTCTTATGCACAGCCGACCTTAACAAATGCTTGCTTTATTGGCTCCTAACGAACGTAATATTATATTTATTTATTTAGTACAGTAATGGTGACTGTAAACCTATATGGTACTTTGTCATTCACAAGATCCATCACGTCTCGTCATAATCGACGATTTAGGAAAAGAAATCCTCGCATACTCGGCATCAGGTAAATAACACAAACAAACAAAGAGGCCACGGCCGAGCGCGCCGTGACACTCACTGCGCCATGACAGTTTCCACGTCTATCGTGAGCTTCAAGGGCACGAGGCCCGGAAGCAAGAACTCGATGCACTGGAACGGCACTGCTGAGAACACCGTGTCCGGAACAATCCGTATCCTGCGAGAAGACAGAGTTGAGCTTTTGTTCCATAAAACTGGACCAAAAATGAAAGACGTTTACAATTCCCTGTAATGCCGACTTAAAGCACAGCTCTTGAGGAGGAGGAGGAGAGGGTACGAAGAGGGGGGTATCCTCTCCTCCTCCTCCCACCCCCCTCGTGACCCTAGTGATCCTCGTGACGTCAGTTGTGACCCTCGTCGAGGCCTTCTAGAGTGACCTTCGTGACGTCACGAAGGTCACTCGTGAAAGCCTCCTGAAGGTCACTATGAAGGTTGTGACCTTTGTGATGTCACTCTTGATCCTAGTGACGTCATTATGAAAAAATTGACCGCATCTCCACGTGGTGAATGATGTTGCTTGGGGCGAAGCTCTGGTGGTGCTTGTCCGCGTAGACGCCGAGCCGCAGCATGCCGAGCCTTTTCATTCATGTCAGTAGGAGAATGTGTGGTTTTCTTCTTTTTCTTTTTTTAAGCAGACAGATGGGATGGCATCTCAGAACCCCCTACTCTTTTTTTTCTTCTTTTTCTTTGAGCCTTTTCATTCATGTCAGTAGGAGAATGTGTGGTTTTCTTCTTTTTCTTTTTTTAAGCATTTTTTCTTTTTCTTTTTTCATAATTTTTTTAATCTTTTTTTTTCCAACTTCTTTTTTCCCTACACGAGCACGTGATCATGTGCTTCTGCTCGTGAGCACGTGATCTCACGAGCAGAAGCACGAGCACCCGACGCCGGGCCTACGGCGGACGGCGGACGGACATGGCTAGCCCCTAAGGAGCTTCGCCCCTAAAACATCCCATAATGCAATGTGCGGTTACGCCGACGGCAACGCCGCTCAAGCCGGAAACGGGCGCCTAAGAGCTGTGCTTTAAAAAAACACTTGTTGACACGTTGTCAACAACTTGCAGCAGTGGTAACGCAGAATGTGTTCACGGGCTGCTATCCCGGAGGAAAGCGTGACGGAATGCCACAAAAACCGTCATGAAATATGTCACACATACTTCAGAGGACCATCTGTATGAAAGAGTGTTATGTTAACTCCTTAAGTGCCACGTTTTTTGTTTTTTTTTAAAGCAACCTAAAAATGCCATATATTTTATTAAGGAGTTTTAGTCCTCACGTATAACAGATAAAATTTCAAAAGTTTACTGCGCAAAAATCAGCAGCGGCGAAAAACAATGCGGCAACTAAAACGAGTGCCGCCATCTATGATCAGCGCTGCAAACTACTCGGACAAGCCTAGCTCGTCTGTGGTATTGACAACCCCAGAAAAACCACTGGACGAGCTGAGCTCGTCCATGGCATGTTTAAGCAGAAAGCGGCCGATGAGCTCAGCTCGTCCAAGGCACTTAAAGGGTTAAATTGGGAAGAGAAAATGGAATTGTAAGGCGTCCCAACGGGAATCAAACCTGCGACACCATGGTTTTAAGTTCGACATTCTATTACTGCACTGATTACTAGGTAGACACAAAACTAGCTGGCTTTGTCTCTACTACAGTAGAGACAAAGCCAGCTGTTCGAAATGCAAACTCTGATTGCCGGACTCCAGCGTTCGGCATTGGAACAGTTTATGGGAGGAAACAAGAAATCCAGGGCGTGCACATCATCGCATAAAAAAAGGACAGAGTTTGGAATAAAATGGCAGGCTATAACCAAAGAAAAAATATTGAAAACCACCACACAAAGTGTGCTGCGATTGACAGTGGTAGCTGCTGTGTCGTGGAAAGGCACGCTCAAGGAGATTTGCCTTCAGCCAGTGTGCTGTATAATGCTTGCAATGGGTTCTTTGCTTTCGGTGGAACTGATCGAGACGTGTGTGAGGAGGTGCGTGCTTTGGTGGAACAATTGTGAGATATTGCACAGCTTGGAGAAAGACACAGACACACGCTTCTTTTTGGCTGAAAGGCGATTTCGGAACGGGGGTGCCCGTGACCACGCCTGCAGTGGAAGAAGCGAAAGTATGTATACAAACTGTTTTGTAGAGGCGCAGAAAGACACGAAACGAAATTTGGGCGGCGGCAGTAGGGAGGCAAGGGAGCATGTCCGCATCGAGTGACCACGTGGTTATTTTGCAACAGCAGCTGCGAGGGGGTGTTTGTAGAGGGAGGGGGAGGGGGGGGGGGGAAGGGAGGGCATTGCAGGAGAATACGTAGATGTAGCAAGAACGACGGGGGAGGTGAAAAGCGCTCTCCCCGCGATCATGTGAGTTTTTCGGAACAGCAGAGGCCAACGGGGGAGAAGGGGGAGCGAGAGAGCCTTGTCGTGCGAGAGCAACTACAAGGAGAGGGAGATTGGAGCCTCTGCTGTAGAATGGGGTTTTGCGTTCATACACAAGCATTTTTTGCCGACAAGGGGCACTAACAGGTGGTAGAAAAAACTGCAACGACTGGCACAAACCTCAAAGAACGGTGCGGAAACAGATTCTGCGTACAAGGAATTTACCAAAAGGATCGAGATTAATCGAGCATTTTAACACGAGCCAACGCTCGTGCTCAACACCAGTCTTCGTGGCACGCACCCCCACGTCTTTTTGTAGCGTCCTCTCGTTGTCCTCTTCTGCCTCCCCTTTCTCGAGACAACGAAGAGGGTGCACGGACAGAGGACACGGAGAGTCATGCAGAGCGACTCGTCGGACGTCGACGCGAACCAACACGCACGGATGGTCAGTGGCACAAGCGTCTGGCAGGCGGCCGACTCTGCTACCTCCCATAGTCGCCGGCAGAATAAGAACAGCAGGGCGCACATTTCGAACGCCCAGCCTTTGGCACACTTTCCACATCTTCCGGCGTGACGTGGAAGCAATCGCGTGCTCGAGGTGCTCTAAGCGTCGTGGAAGGTCAAGCCCCGTCTGTTGGCACTACCCCGAATCATTGCGAGTACTGACAACCTGGGACCGTTTCTGATCACGGCGGAAGACCGCTACGAAAGAATATGAAACCGTTTGTGGCGGTTGACGAGAGAAACAGGAGGAGTCTGCTCACAGTCTTCGGTCCGCCACGAAGGTCTCCCCGTAGTCCACCAGCGTGACCCTGCAAGGAACCAAGTCGGAATCTATTCAAAATTGGACTGCCAGATGCGCAACAGAATCTGTACCAGATACGGCCGAGTGATCGCGTGTGTATGACTAGCTGGTGATGGGTGCGGCATACGCCACGTGGCACTGTTAGCGCAAACGTGACATTGCCGCATTTCTACATTTTACTCCAAAAGGGGGCGTTGGCAGGCGTCAAATTTTCCCGCTTAAGTTAGCGACCCAAATGAGTAGCGTATTTTCCCCTATAGTCCACACCAAGTGTATAGCCCACAGGAGCAAATTCGGGGTCAAAATAAAAGTTTCTGCTTGGATAGTCCGCACCCGTTGCATAGTCCGCACCTAGTGCTTAGTCAACACAACAGTCCTCTCATACACAAAAGGCATACCTTAACAAATGTCTGCTTTCTTAGCTCACAAAGAAGCTTGTATTGTACATAAATCATCATTAACATACTCTTTCATTCACAAAATCCGTCACTTCTCGTCATAATGAACTATCTTGAAGAACAAAATTCCAGTATAGTCTGCACCTCTAGGTAGTCCGCACCGTGTAAATTTGAACTTTCAAACATGTATAGTTTGCGGACTATAGTCCAGAAATTATGGTACTTTGCACCACGCCAGTTGTCTTGGTAACAACTTATTCTAAGAAAAAAAAAAAAAAAAATAACAGCAATCTTATGTTTGCACTAATGGTACCGTGCGAAGAACCTCGCTTCATCTGGGCACGCAATTTTAATTACGGTAACTTATTATGGCAACCTTCATCGGACGTGCTTCCATCTCCCCAGGTGCTAACTAGAACTCCAAGGATTGCGTGCTGCTCAAAGTAGAAACCTGTCTTTCTCAAGGGGCCACTGCTGTTGTGTTGCCTGTGAGCTCTCACATACTTTCAGAGAATAAAAGCCCGTCCACACACTTGTGACTCCTTAGAACCAAGCACCTAAAAACCCCTTAAAATCTCTCGCGGCACGAGAACGCACTGACACGCTGGCGCCATCTATGCGGTGACCCTGGGACTGCATTTCACTAGAGGGAAGGTTTGGCAATATTTGCGATGTCATATGTACGTGCTACTTATGAGAAATGTTTGTTTCTAAAATTGACAAAAGTTTTCAGGCCAAGAAAAAAAAAGAATGATGCGCAAACGAAGTTGAAATTATACGAGACCGCCTAGTGTTCCACTGCTACCTGATAGGTGGTGCCAGTGTGTCCTCTCGTCATAACAGATTTTAAGAGGTTTTAAGGAACTCGGTTTTAAGAATTCGCAAGTGTGTGAACGGGCCTTAAGCATTCGTGCTCTCCGAAAATATGCAAGATGTCGATCGGGGGTGTTCTTCGTGCCTATGCAAGGAACGGACTGCGTGGTAATAAAACATTGTCTCATAAGCATTTCGTGCATAAAACAATAAAACTAAGTCAAGTGTCGAATTGACTGTATCTCCCGTGCAGCCCCACTAAATGCATAGTACTACAAAAACATGGCCTTTTCTTTTTTTTTTTTGCTTACTTATTGAATTTCCTCCTCTTATTTATGAATTCCAGGGGACAGATTAGGATGTTACGGCATGCAGATATTACAGTATGCAGTATCAAAGTTGGTTTCACTCAGTCTTGGTATTTTTTTTTTTTTTTCTCTCAAAAACCATAGGTTCTATATTTTGCAAGTCCTTACGAAAGGAAACGTCAATGAATCGAATGTGAATAAACGGAGCACTCAATAAAACTGATAATGTCTTTTCTGTACAAATCACCCTCATCTTTCTCTAACCCCTTTATCTTCCCTGTTGGAAACAAATATTGGCTTCCCAAAACAACTGTTTCCCCAGTCATCGCGTGCGAAAAAACAGAAGGGAGAATTCGACATGTTCTCAGATTAATAGCCTTAGAACCCATCAGTTGTTGCCCCACTAATATGGCCCAAACCTGCGAGTCCCCCCCACCCCCCACCGGTTTTTGCGCAAAAAAAAAAAAAGCAGATTTCGAGCAGCGAGCATGTTTCCTGGATAGATGTGCCCTCGTAGATTTTGCCTCAGTAGAAATGTCGGCAAGCCTAAACATTGTGTCAGAGACTCTTCACGCCACTTCCATGCTCCTAAGGCAGGTGCACCAAGGTCTCCTCATAGATTTTGCTTCTGCAAAAATGTCGGCAAGCCTAAACATTGTGTCAGACTATTTATGCCACTTCCACGCTCATAAGACGGGTGCCCGCACGCTGCATGCGAGAGCCACTCACTCGACTTCGTAGCCCTTGACCGTGTCCAGGATGCGGCAGACACGAGCGCGGTACCAGTCACTGTCCATGGGCTTCTTCACCAGAATGTTCTGTGGACAACACAAGCGAAAAATGGCACTTCCGACACCGGGCAGTCACTCACTCGGCCGGGCTGGACGGGAGAAGAACCCTCAGTTCCCTCGGAAGAACCCTTTTATCTGCGGTATACGTAACAAACTGGACTCCTAAGCAAGCGATGCTTAGAGCACCAGCACTCCATACCCTATTTTTCTTGTGGGCACGCCATTTCGTTGCGTAGTGCGGAGCAGACGCAAAAGACCTTCTGCGAAGTGCGCAGTGCCGTCTGCGGCCCCGACGGCAATGCTAGGTACAACCGGTTTTACCAGACGACAGAGGCGACGGCAAGCGGGCCGGGGCAGGCGAGCAACTCCGGTACCCTCTCACTCTCTCCAGTGTCACCTAATAAATGCCACGACAGTACGGAGCCCGAAATGCGTCTACGACTGGCGCATTCACCGAGCGCTAGAAAGCGGTCCCTCAATTTCCGCTCGACGATGTCACAGGAGTGCCGCCGCCAGCCACAATCCCGGCAGTGTCGCAGCAGTGGCGGTGTATGCCGCGGACACCTGTTCTGCTGGGGGTCGCTCTCTCTGGCTCGGCAGTCCGCATAAGGTTCGGCAGCCAGGAGTTGGAACCCCGCGACATTGGCAACGCTCCCCCTGCTTCTGCAACGTCATTTGCTGCCACTTCCGGACCACTTTGCATGTGTGGACGGGATGGGACGCTAAACGCACCGATCGAAGACGTGTTTCGGACACCGTGGCGGTGGTAAGGAACACACAAAACTCTGCGCGCGGCGTTTAAGATTTTTTGCAAGAGGCCTACTGCAACAAGTCACGACTCGAAAATGAGACTTCCCGAACTCTAGATACCGTATAGGAAAGCTCAGGCGCCGTCGCTTCGTTCCGTCGGCAGGGGGGGTTAAAGACGGGAGCAGAACGCGGCGTATCTTGGCCGCCGACGTCGTCAGTCAAGAGAGAGAGAACGAGAAAGAGAGCAACGGAAAAGCAGAGAAAGAAGGCAGACGAAAGGTTGGGCGCGTTCGTTTTGCCACAAAGAGAAGTCGCTGGAGCACTCGTCTCGTCGACTTTTGTTTAGTTATATATAGGCCGTGTACTATCCGGTGTTTATTTATGACAGAAATCGGCGGACGTTTTCCGGTGTTTATTTATTTCCAAAATACCGGTGCATTGCGGTGAATTCTCTTGTGTAGACGCTAAAAACGGTTTCTATCGACGGGAAAAAATCGTGAATTGAAACGAACAGTCAAGACGAGAAACGGTTCAACTATAAAAAGGCACTGACACCCCAAAGGTTTTTTTTTTTATTGTCTGAAACGATGCAAGTTATAGTCATAGACACGCAAATAAATACCGCATCGGGAAAAAGCTTTTCCCACTCGCGGGCGCACCTTTTTATTTTTGGCGGTCTCTCTCCCGCTCCTCACCTCCTCGCTTCTTTTGATAGGAGACGTCAAAAATCATGAAATTTAGAAGCTTTGTAGGCGACATTTTTATACCATTTAATAAGGGCAATAAAAAAAATTTTTTTTTTTAACGCAATTGCGAACGCACTACGGCCCTTCTTTTTGAAATAACAAAAATCAGAGTTCAACGTGATGTCGCCTGCTGGATATTTATCCTCCCTCAGAAAACATGGCGGCGCTCGATGCACATAGCCGAGGATGATCGGTGAGTTGGGGAAACGGACGAAGAAACCGGTTTTTCCCGGTTTGCCGGCGCCCTTCGCTCCCGCTCCTCACCTCCTCGCTTCGGGTGGCGGTGGCAACGGTGGTTTGGTTTGTAGCACTGATCTCTATGTCTAATAGACATAGAGATCAGTGGTTTGTAGCGTGGAGCGGAGGCGTGAAAGAAAGACGACTCGCAGGACTCCGCAATATTTGACGTCAGTGCACTGGCGCGGATCGCGCGGGAACTTCGAATTCGGTATTTGGAAATTGTTGCTTTACTTCACAAATACTGAATTCCCAAGTTTCGAATTTTAAAGGGTAATGTCCTAGCTTTGTTTTCAATCGTTTCGGATAATAAAAAAATATGATTCTGATGTGTCAGTGCCCCTTCAATCTACATATGATACACAATGTGCTTCACAGTTCTTTATTGTAATAAATGCATTCATACATTCCAAGGCTCGCATCCATCATTTCCGCCCGCTCCTTCCTGATGCGCATTTTCGAGAATGCGCGCTCTACATTTCCGCTTGGCACGTGAAGTCCCAAAATGTCCAAAGAGGCTTGTGAGAGTACTGGCCAGTCTGGTGAATGCAGCTTGCAAACCCGCTTCGACCCAAACAGTATAAAATACACTTCAAACCACCCAACTGGGGTCCACAGAGAAGGGGGGCAACCTTCAAGGGGGCAATCTACAGAAGAGCACACCGAGGACAAACATTTGGGGATATAAACTGAAGGTCAAAGAGCACTGACAGAAAAAACACACATCTCAATAACTAAGAGTAGACCTTAAAAAACCCAAAGCGACAAACATTAAAAAAAAAAAAAAGTTAAAGAATGAATCTGACAAACGTCTACACCAGTGGTTCTCAAATGGGGGTCCGCGAAGCCTACCTTCATCAGTCGAGTCCGAAAATAAAAGTTGTTTTTTCTGAGATTCAGAAGAAAGGTTCCAATTTTCGGGTGCGTTTTCTCGTGTATATGTCAATAAGGGAAGTTTACTTCACACTAGCCCTTAATTATATCCATTTATTAAATCACTATCATAATTGACCTATAATTTCCCTTCCCCTCACCACGAACGGGGTCCTCCACCATCTCTGCCAATCCGCAAGGGGTCCGCGAAACATAAATGGCTGAGAACCACTGGTCTACACAATACTTTTTCAATAAAAAAAAAACGAAAAAAAAAAAAAAACGGTTGTTTGTACGATAATATTTAAAAACCGGTATTTTTCGGTTTTAACCGATTTTTTATTTTCGACACCAATAAATGTTTATCGGCATTTTTCGGTTAAAACCGGGAAGTATACGGCCTAGTTATATACAATGCGTGATTCCGGCGTTTTTCTGCAAAGTAAGCGAGAAAAGAAAAGAGTACAGATCTTACGGGTAATATTCTGCCGCTTCTTTGTGCATACCAAGGCGTCGCCAGCGACAGGGGTCCAATGCGACTGCCAACTGGGACGGCAGACGTCCGCGTCCATGCCCCGCCATTAGACCCCGAATGCATGGGACCTC
Source organism: Ixodes persulcatus (assembly GCA_013358835.2). NCBI lineage: Eukaryota > Metazoa > Arthropoda > Arachnida > Ixodida > Ixodidae > Ixodes > Ixodes persulcatus. The sequence continues at coordinate 387,703 of JABSTQ010009079.1, forward strand.
TCGCTCTAGATTATTATATGAACTCTTGTCCATCAGAGACTGTTCCAACATTTCCGGAGGAAAAAAAGAGTGTTTCCGCCATTTCAAATAAAGCTACAGACAACCGGCGACGACGACTTTTTGCAACAAGACGGCCGAAGCGTCGCCACTCCGAACCACCGCAGCTTCTTTGGCAGCGCGAGACTGGACGATGAACTGGCAGACAAGGTGGGGGAGCGCGCAGGCCGCGCGAGCGAGGAGGAGACACGAGGAGAAAGACAACTCACGACTCCGATTTCGGGCAGCGGCGGATTGACAGGCTCCGCGTCGCGTCGGCTCATGAACTGTTTCAGCTTCCTCTCCATTACGACGAAGTCCCTGCTTGACTGGGAAAGGTTGCTCGGCGCCTCCTTGATGAGAAAGCGATCTGGCGCCACCACCTGCGGAAAGCAACAACGCCGCGGGCGGGAATCCTCGCATGAAACGCCGAACGTGCGTGAGTGCGCAACCACCCACCCCGAAGGCTGGTTCGCACACTCGCGACCGAGTGCATTACGTCCTTTCGTGATACCTTACAACACTGGCACGCTGGTGCCATCCACGAGGTTGCCCTGAAGCTTTGTTTCACTGGAGCAGAGGTTCTTTGGTATTTGCCAAACCAAATGGACGTGCCATTTGTGAGAAATTGTCGACGATAACGTTGTCAAAAGTTGTTTGAACCAAAACATTATGCGTAAAAAAAAAACAAGAAAATTTACGGAAATGTTAACTGTTTGACGGCTCCTTGACAGATGGCGCTAATACATGCTCTCGTCGTAAGAGATCCCGAGAGGTCTTATGGCACTCCGTGACGAGCGGTCACAAGCTGCACGAACCAGCCTCGAGTTTCATGCTACAAACCTGAATACGAGGGTCGTTCGAGGTTGACCGGGACTTTAATTCCCACGCAGGAAATGGCAAATCCGACAAGTAGGAATCTATATTTTTAACATTTTAGACAAAACCCCCCCCGAGACTGGGGGGAAGGAAGGATAACACAACATGAAGTGCTGTGTTTGAGACTTCGTGTTTCATCGTCCTTCCTTCCCCTCAGTCTCGGGGTTTTGTCTAAAATGTTATCCCTTCACCAGCTTGTTTGCGCCCAAATTTTTTGTAAGAATCTATGTCCGCGTTCAAAGTGGTACCTGCAGGCATCAAGGCACTGCCGCTGTCCTTTAGGAAGCTTCCAGATTCCTTCGGTGCGAAAAGAACAAGGTTGCGTGACTGCAGTAGAGCGAACATGTTCACATGCAATTAATTAGTTACTAGGCGTCATCCTTTGCAAAACTGCTGGCACCATTGGTACAAGCTTGTCCGTAACACCGTTAATTGCTTGTTGTGCTGTGTGCGTGGCGGAGCCGGCAATGCCCATGACTGCCATGCAAAGGAACGGGGTTAGAAGCCCGATCAGACTGGCTCTTTTTTTTTTTTTTTAATGTTCTTCTGGAAAGTTTGAGCCCATTCTTGGCCGTCGTCGTATGTGCTGGTTCGGAACATGCGAAGACAGCCAAGAATCTAGAGCAACGGTAATGTGCTGCTACGAGACAGTTGCCCTTCCATCACCAACGCGAGATGCTGGTACCTATCTCCAAGTTTGTAGGCACGCGTTCGCCTCATTAAGCATTAATTTTCAGTTTTACATTCACTCGCTTCGTTTATTTACGACCAATACTGTGATGGCAAACTTAAAATTTCAGCTGGCTTAACCTTCTTTGCCAGAAATAAAAATTTTCACCCCTGCTCCACAGCTACAGACAGATTGCTAGCTGCCATGATAGCTGGAACTGCTGCGCAAGCGTCAAATACATCGTTCCGGGCACTGGATATCCATGGAGGATCACGTTAACACTCTCCACAACTTTCATCGTGCTAAACTTGTTCAGCAATTTCTTATGAACAAAAGTCCAGGCCATACTTAAACAACCCTTGCACTAACCTTGGTACTTCTAATAAAGACGACTGACGCAGAATGCGTCGTGCGCTTACGATGACGTGCTTTGACCGTTTGGCCCCTTTGGCTTTGGGGCTAATCTGCAAGGGATGCCGACACAAACACGCGTTGGCATCCCAGACACAGAATGCACTTTTGATAAAGCGCATTCTGTGTCAGTCGGCTTTATGCGAAGTGTCGAGGCAAGTTAAATTTTTTTTCCCACCCAAACGTAAGAATGTGATCAAGTGACCACATTCTTACGGGGTGTTCAGCGAAAAAGCAAAAATTAATTTAGATGACCTGTGGATCCTCAAGCCAAAACTGAAATCCCAGTGAAACAGCATCTTCACTGCATTAGCCAGCTTGAGGGTAGCCTGGCTGAGATTCGAGACCATCCGTTGAGAATCCTGAAGTTCGGAGTCTGTCAGCGTCCACTTAAAGCCTTAAAGGCACGGTTCAGGTAAGAGAGGCACAGCTGCTATTCGAAATGGCTGTTATCTAAATGATTGACGTAGAACCATAGTATGAGGTTCTATCTGTTTTAAGCTATTCTAGACTCGTTAGATGCAAATGATATTACAACCCTACGTTATACTTTCACGTCAGGAACATGTAAGAAAACATCTTGATTGTGAAGCCAATCATCCAGGAACTAGGGAGCACAATAGTCGCACCTTGGTACCTTCATCGCTGGAAGTTGCAAACAGGTGGCACAAGCTACCGCCTGTTCTAAAGGGTACAACCAATGGTCACTGCCAAGGTGGGAACAGTGGGCGGAGCCTCGGTAGTCCTGCCTCCAGCGCGTGCTTGCTACCTTCGACAACGCTTCGGCGTCTTGAGCAGCTCGAGTGTGTGTGCGCAACTAAAGCACTGGCAGAAGGCATGAAGCGCATGGTGGCAGCCAGATGTTCGGACACAACCTGATCCTCTCACCAAGCCAGTGACCATAACACTCAATTGGATAGCGCTGTCTCAGCTCTTCAGTGCTGCTCTACACCAAAAGAAACTAGACATATATATTTTGATAGGTCTCAAGAGAATGGACCTTTTCTGCATACCGATGGCACCAGGCGGTGGCTGCACAAACTAAAAATCGAGGAAGTGACCTACCTGCGCTACCAATCGATAATGGGAGCTACGCTACCAGTTTCTTCGCTCTCTGAGCTGCGGCACGTGCCCAACGCGACTTTAAAGAGGGGCATCTGTGGCGTCCACCGAAACGTTGTGTTTTTCCTTCCGTCCACTTTCTTTTATTGTGTAACACAATTATGTATATGCTGCAATTACGTGTTCTACTCGCTGATCCCACAGCCTCCTTCCAAATTTCCTCGATTTTTCGTTCCGACTTCCGCCGCTTGGCATCGGCGCTTCAGCATGCGCAAAACACTTCTGGGAAAAGGTCCATTTTATAAGGTATCACGACCGTTAAGCTGCCTAGTTAATGAAACAATTCATTAAAAAAAACTATCAGATAGTTAATTTAGAGTATGGCCCTCACCATGAGTTGTTTACTTTCAACAATCTTATTTGGTCGCATGAGTTCTGAGCGTAAGACTACAAGATGCGGCCGCAGGTTCACGTTGACGGCAAGGCAGCTCGAAATCTTGTAAATAAACTGGCCTGCCCCAAACAGTACTGAGGACACAGCTCATCCAAGACCTAGCAGAATTGTGCATCGACGCTAAGCTCTCGAATGTTACTTTCTTGTCACCTCTTTCCCGTTTCTCCACCCAGTCTCGGGTGTTTTTAAGGAAACTGATAAACTTACAACAGCTCGCCCACGCAATCGTATTATTGCTAAGCAGTCTTTGTGTTCTTCTGCACATGGCAAACCATGGCCATGCTTTGTTGCAGACTGCCTGAGCCGGCCCTGTAGTTTACTGACACTTTCTCTGTAGCTGCGCTGTATTTGTGTATGTGCGACAGTCAGCGCAAACACACCATCGCTGCCTTTTTTGCGTTTTACTCATGCGGTTTAATGTAAAACAACAAACTTTGCCACCTACGTCAGTTATCTACATTGTTACACTGCACTACACTATTAGTTGTGATGAAAATCTCGCTACTGTTAGAGAAAACCAAAGGAAGATAGGTACCGCGCGCTCGTGCCAACTGCACTGCAGCCGTTGTCATTTCGTGTTTGACAGCTTGCTGTCTCTTAAAATGAACTCGTCCATAAGTTCATTTCTTTCAGAGAAACACGCATTTAGCAAGGCATTGGCCTTCTGACTCAAATAAGACACTGCTGGCCACAAACCGACGACAGCTAGGCGACGGCCTAGGCCTTCGATGAACACCGATTGCCACCGCAACGAAACAGCGAGACATTTACCTTCAAAATAGTCACGTCGGTTTTTGGCTTCCATCCTTCCCGAGTGCGGTACGCGTCCATTTCAACTTATATCATTCGCTGAGCGTGATCTGTCAAATGTTCCGGCGTGAAGAAAGGGGATGTATGCGCTCGCCGCCTTCAAACTACCGGGACCATATCAAATTGTCACGTGGTGCTTGGGGCACTTGGGGTGCTTGGGGGACGCCGTCAGCGCAGTCGGTGTGGTGCTGTGTTTCCAAGAGTTTTCTTCACCGCGAGACAATGCGTACATTTGGCTCGATGAAGACTTCGCCTCGACAACGTAACTGGACCGAAGGGTTAGCACCCGCGCCGTCAAGCTTGTTTATCCGTCATTCAAAACCATTCGAACACACAACAAATTCTCCGATTGTTCCTTTGCAGGATTGGATTGGATTATATTGGATAGCGGGATTGCACCAAGCGACGCCGTCAACGTTACGTTGAGTAAAGTCATAGTAAAGTTGAATAAACTTGAAGACTTCTCCTGCAGTAAAATTAGTCAAATAAACGAATGTAGTACCAAGATTTTTTTAAAGTTTTACTCCGTCATTTTTTGTTGCGGTTCAGCCAGGCAGAGCCCGGTTCAGCCGTCAAACCGAATACGATGTCAATTCAATCCAATCCATTCTGATTTCTGGAATGTGTGGCGGCTAATCGAAACGAAAAAGGAAGGTGCGTGACAGTCTCGAGGTCTCGAGCGACACGATAAGAAATTTGATACGTTATCGGGCAGAAGAGTGCCGTATAAATACGATTAGACGGTGTCGACAAGAGCCCTACAGGTGGTGAGTGTCGAGTTGTCAAGAATCAAAATGGGGCTTCTCTTGTGCGTCGCCTTACTGCTCGGCACTAGTAAGTTTAGGATAGGTGCCGGGGGTCATTTTGTGCGTTTGTCATATCTTTTCGTCTTTCTAGTGTCTTATATATCTGTAGACTTCTGAGCCAACCGACATCACGCAACATTGTTCATTATTTAGGCATTTTGATGGATAGCCTTCCATGGGAGGCATGTGTGGAAGCATGTTCTCAGTGTTAATGGGGTTGGTTGTATTTTGCAGCTTTGTGTCTAGGACAGGAGCGTCCAGAATGGGGCGATGTGTACAAGGTCAAGGGGGTGTTGCACCTGCCCTACGCGGAGATTCGGGAGCCCTTCACTGGTTACTTCGACGCTTCGCAAAACTTGAGCCGCATCGATTACTACAGAGGTGGGTCAACTGGATATTCATCGAGACGCCTCATAAACCTCTGACAAGTATTTTTCACTCTCTCTGGTTTGCACCTTGAGAGGTCTCCTTCCTTACGACGGAAACACTCTGTCTAGGGTACTGCGGTTAGTTGCCACCGGACAATGCGAGCTGAAACACTTGACCTGGGCGTTTTCCGCGTTTAGCGTTCCCACAAGCTTCGTTATCTCTCGAATTGTTAAAGAGTTCAAAGACTGAGACGTATGCTTCACATTCCAAGTTTGAACCAAAGCTTGAAGGCGAAAGGAGCATGGAGGGCCGTTTCAATTTGGATTTTCTGTAGTAATGCACTCTGCAACTCTGTTAGCACGTACAAGTCATTTCCAGTTTTCCCCGCTTTTCCCTCAGCATCGAAGGATTGTCGTAAAAACTACTATAGTGGTGCAAAGTGCTCCGTTGGAGCACTAATTAATGGTAAATTTTGATGCCTTCCAGTATATCCTTTCAAAGTAAAAAATGGAAAAGTGCCACAGTCGTGTTTGAGCTAACAGTGTTGTGCTGTGTACGCCCCTACACTTTTGTTTTACTTGATTTTGAGTTTTTGTCTTATACTAGCTACCGCCGCCAACAGAGTGAAAACGGCTGGGCGTGTCCTTCAAACGCCCGGCCCTTCTGCCCTGCTTTGGCTGCGCACGCACATGCTTGAGGGGCTTGAGATATTGAAATGTTGTCTAAGGTAGGAGCCTTGAACTGGAGGCGTTAAATTTCAAGCCCCTCCCACCGTTTTCACCTTGTCAGTGACTTGTTTAGTGTCAAAACCGCTTACCGTATATAGTTACCGTATATATCTTTTTTCTTTTCTTTTCTATTCATAATAATTTACTCTAAACTTGTTGCAAGAGTTGTCTCGTTATTGCATTTTATCATTTTTTGTTATTTTCGCTTATGGCAGTACGACAGACAAGCTTCACTAATTTCTGAAATGGGCTTACGCCGAGGCCACGATGGTATACATGACTTGCACAAGACTTTAGTCTGCCCTCCCTTCTAGTGGCGAGAAGCATCACATTAACATGCTCTTTCCCCTATTATGTCTGACCAAGTGGCTAGTGAAAGCTATGTATATGCATATACAAGTCAGGAAGGTTATTCATTGATTTGATTGATTGATTCATTGAATATATTCTTGCCACAGACGTTTGGGGCTCAGTTTTTTTTGTGACTAGTATTAAGACATTAATGTTTCGGATTGTCTTTGGCAGAAAGAAAAGAACACACTTAATATGGCCAATCACAAGCTATACAAATTAATAAAAGTGCAAAATGAAACAATTGACAGCAGCATGCATTTACGTAATATCCTGAGAGATGCCCCACTCCCAATAGATAACCCACCCCTATTTTTGGCTGGATTTGCTATTTTCTTTTAAACGCCGAAAGATAGCCCACTCCTAGAAATCGTGTTCGGATCAATGATGACCTCGGTGTAAATGCGGCTAGTTAGCTATGATGGGATATAAGCTCACATTGCTGACTGGGACGTACAGTCATCTTTGCCTTCATTGTCCCTCACCGCAATACCAAGTTTAGCAGGAAAACATGACGTGAAAATGGCGTTTTATTCAACTTTTCTTGATTGTACTTCGAAAGTTAGCCCCCTACTTATTTTTGCCCAATTCGCTCTCGCTTTTAGGTGGGCTATCTCGGGATATTACGTTTTTTTTTTTTTAAACTCCCACTTAAAAATCTTTTGGCCGAGGTGCCCGCAATTCAACGGAGGCTCATTGCTGGGAAGGTGCCATGTAATGGACATTTTGGTTGCTCATTACAAAATTTTGAGGTGGTCAAAAATTAATCTTCCCTCCTCCATTGAGATGCGCCAGATGCCCTCAGTTGGTTTGGGCGTGTAAGCTCTCCAAATTTGCTTTTAATCGCTTCAAAGTAAAAGTAATTGGTTTGGACAGTTTTTAGAAGTTTTTCCTTCAACTGCGAACTCGAAATTTTTCATTGTGACGTTTAGACCTTTTTTTTTTTTTTTTACCGGAAAATACCAGGGCAGCGGCTGAAGAAATTCAGGATTCCTATTGCTGAAGAAATTTAGGATTCCTATTGCTGAAGAAATTTAGGATTCCTATTGCTGAAGCAATTTAGGATTCGTATTGCACTTGCCACCTCTTTTGTGGAATTTGCGGATCTCAGAATTGCCGAATGGGAACTCTTGGTGTCAACCTCGTTTTTATTTTTCCTTAGGGAGTGCAAGAGGAATTTTTTAACATGTTCCTTTTTGTCATGCTTCGCTCCGATTGCTGTCATTTGCCCAGATAATTCTATTCTGCGTACAAATAAGTGCTCTTGGTTTCATTCCTAGCGTCCTCGGTTCAGATTCGTCTTTACACAGCGCGGCCCTTTGTCACCCCTCGACTTTAACCCAACTATCGTGCAGCTGCACGTTGAAGTGCTTCGTCTGGATCAGTGTATCTACAGATACAGATTAGAGCTTTCGCTGGCTCGCTTTGGCAGGTCATGTTGGTCAAAGATACGGATTGGAGCTTTTGCTTCGTGGGTTGTGTTTATCAGCCGACAGCTGCCCAGTGGGGTTTATCTGTGCTCTTGACTACGCCTGCCCTTGAAATCTGCGCGCGCGCTTTTCGCTGCCCTCGGTGCCGCGGAAGAGCTATCAGTTCTGGGGGCTCTTCAGGAACAAACGTTTGTTTCCTTCGAGAGCAGCGCACAATGAGTTTTGAAACTTGTATCCCTTTTATTTTTCATTGACGATTATCTTTCAAAGAAGGACGGAAAGCAGACGCAAGGTTTCGTCTAGAAATTAATAAAAAAAAGAGTAAGTAAATAAAAGGTACAAAAATACTAGGTAGAGGACAGTCACAGTGACATTGTTGCAGTAGGTGCAATCAAAATGTTGCATTGTAGCTTGGAAAGAATTATCTTAGAAAGGAGACACTATTCTCGGGTGGAACCAGCTGAACAAAGGAAGGTGGGAGATTGGAGAAAAGAACGGCGAACCGACCGCTCGACTACCAACTGTTTTATTAATACATCTTCCTCTTCTTCGCTCCTTCCTTTGTTCAGCAGGGGTGCTATGTTCGACAAATGTTTCGTTTCTCCTAAAAAGAAAGGGAAGTGATGGAAGTGACTATATCGCGTCTGATTGGTTAGAGGCTCAAATGACGACAATTCCCTCTTTCGTCATTTGAGCCTCTAGCCAATCAGATGCGATATCGTCACTTCCGTTTCTTTTTAGGAGAAACGAAACATTTGTCGAATATAGCCCCCCTGGTTCCACCCGAGATGTATCAAAACCAGCTAGCTCAGCTCATTCCGGTTGTGAGGCACTATTGATCGCCATGTACTGGGCATTGCTTGGGGTTGAAAGTCAGATTGTGTGGATGTTTAGATTGTATGAACTTAGTTTGCCTCGATAGATAGGGATGGATGGATTTTAGTTGGGAGAGGAGTGTGCAAATAGCAAAGCATTAGCTCGAATAGAATTTAAACCGAATAATTCCAAATAGTGCCCATAATGTTGAATGTTGATACTGTCGGAACTTCGATTTGAAATGCAGGGAAACAGACGAAACAAAGCTTGCTCTAAACTCTGCTGCATGTTTATATATTATTACGTGAATAAAAGAGAGATGTTATAAGAGCGACAAATGAGATGGTCTCAGACAAACGTCCCTCTCTTCTTTCTCACTGACTGCCTCCTCTTCTTCTCTACCGTAGCGTTACTCCCCTCTGGGAAGTACAATGTCTCGTCGGTCAAGCAATAGAAGAGGCGAAGGATGCACGTGGGGCTTGAACCTAACGACCCGCACGGCGTCGACATCTTTCTGGCGCCCGTCGTGATGTGAACCGACTTGCTCGACGAGATATGTCGCTTCACTGGCTCGCGTGAGGATTATGTACGGGCCGCGACAGCGGGGCAGTAACTTTTGAGAAAGTCCCACTTGATGCTGTGCCGTGCCGACATGGACAAGGTCGTCGGGAGAATAGGTGACGGATCGGTGAAATTGAGCACACCGAGCACACTGACATTCTTGAGATTGGAGGGCACGAAGACGCAACAATTTTCTAGCTTCCACGGCGCAACTTGCAGCTTGCGACGTTAGTGCAGTTCTGGAAGCCGGGTCTTTGGGGTGGAAGTAGAGAATCCAGCATCGGGGCCAAGTCTCTGCCGAAAAGTAAGGAAAAGAGGCGAATATCCTGCAGTGTCTTGTTGGCAAGAGGAGTTGCAAGTTGAAGGATAGAAGCAGAATGGTATTTTTTTTAATTTCTCCTTCACTTAACAGGATTACATAGTCGCAGGTTTTGCGGCATTGACATAGGAGTGGGGATTGCCCCTTGCCGACTATAGTCGAATGTGGCTCGCAGATTGGACGCGAGCACTGCGCGAGCGCTGAACTTTGGCTCGTGAAGTGGATGCCTCGGCGGACATTTAAGAAATAGTGGCTCGTGTCTATTCGCAGAGACACTGGGAGGGCGTATCCCGTGGTTTGCCAACCTCTGCGCATGGCCACGACGAACATTGGTGGCTGACAATTGACGCCGGATTACGTGGCCACTTGTTCTAGTCGCGAGTTAAAGGAACACTTACAAACTCCAAAAGTTTTTTTTTGTTTTTGCCACGCGATTTTTTATGGTGTCGGGAGATTACCCAATCAATATTTTGCTACAGCGTCGCATAAATTTTCAATGAAGTAAAAAAACGCTACTGCTTGAAACCGAAACTGGACTGGGGTGGAAGAAGAAATATGGAGGAGAAAGTTACCAAAAATCACGTGGCTGTGCAACTTTTTTTTTTTTTTCTATCAACGTATTTGCAGCTTTTTAGAAGCCACAATAAATGGGTATAATGTTTTTTGTCGATTTATGGTATTGAGTGTGTGCCTTCAATGACCCACTACTTCTATTATCTTTGGTGGTTGTGTCTAAACCATAGAGAACGGCACTTGACCACGGAGAAGAGTGTGAGCGCGACTCAAACCGGCCAGTTCTCGATCGGCGGCTTTCGGGCGGAAAGAAAACTAATTTCGAGCCGCAGATTGTGTTCTTGGTAGTTGGGCTCTCATATGTCATGTACAAATAAACACCTTGGCGGGCATAAATGCTGTCGGTATCCCTTTAAAAAAGGATGAATTAGTATTGCTATTTTTTTTTCTCTATTTTGTTTTCTTTTTGATTGCCATATTGCATGGAGAGAAAGACTCTGTCTTTCATGGGTTATGAACATTAAGGACCATCGTATTTGCCAGATGACGATCCGCACGGCGCAAGATTTGAACTTTTAAACATGTGCATGTCTGCGGACTATTGTCCGGAAGGTGTGGTTATTCAATGCAGTATTTGGTGAAACTACAAGAGCTGGTGAACTTCCTCTTTAAATGGAGGGGCCTTTACTTGTCTTCCAACTCCGGCGACTCGTCTTCTGTGGCGCAGGGATGGTGCAGACCATCCAGGTGGGGCCGGGCGCGGAAGAGGGTCGCTCCGAGACCCCTTACGGCGCCAACTACAAGATCGCCTACATGCCGGACAAGGAGACGTGGCAGCCGCGCCGGACGTGCTTCCTTGTCAACGGCACCGCCAACAACACCGTGCCCCTGCAGGCTGTGCTTCCTGACGTCACCTCCTTCGAGGTGTGTTTCATTTATGTAACGGGGTTTCAGGTTTTAACCGAAAAACGCCGATAGTCAGGCGCCGATGTCAGAAATGCAACCTTTTCCACGCAAGGACATCCCCAAGCGGCCGGCACACAAACTATGCTCAGTGGGCTCGGATAAATGAATAGACAAATGCGCACAGCCAATTGACCACTCGCTACATCCCCAAGCACCCCGGCCCGCACTCGAGGAATCATGGGAACGGTGTTCCTTCAGCTTCCTATAGTCCGTTGCAACTTAAGAAGGTAGGGCGAAGGAAAGGAAGGCCGGGAAGGAGAAAGCAGATAAAACGCTAAAGAGAGGAGGAGGTTTCCCCTTTGCCTCTCCAGCATTCGATCGGCTTCCTCCTCCACGGCCTTCCTTTCCTTCGCCCTACCTTCTTGAGTTGCAACGGGCTATAGTGATTGGTAATTTCGACCAATTCAATGGTTACACACTTTTTGAGTGTAATCCGGAGTCATCCTGAATAAGCGTCGTGTAAGATTCAAAGACCTGTCATACCACTTTTAAGATTTCTCGTCAATGTCACCATTTTTGATACTGTGCATGCAATCCACCTTTTAACCTGGCTGAGCTGCAGAAATTTAACAATATTATCATTCTCGTGACTGTCATTTTAGCGGGAATTGCTTAAAAAGCCGAGAATTCACAACAACCAAAACCACGATTTAGCTTGGAGTCAGCGGGGCTGTTTATAGCATTTTTAACGTTTCTATGTTAAAGGGACACTGACAGGGTATTTATGCTGCCAAGGTTTTTATTTGTACATTACATATGAGAGCCGAACTACCCAGAAAACGATTCGCGGCTCGAAAATCGTGTTCTTTCTGACCGAAAACAGCCGATCGAGAAATGGCTGGTTTGAGTCGCGCTCACTCTCTTCTTCGTGGCCATGTGCCGTTTTTTTATGGTTTAGACATAATCACCAAATATAATCAAAGTCGTAGGTCACCGAAGGTACTACGCACACAATATTAAAAATAGAAAAGAATTAAAGAAATAGAAGCCCACCAGATGATACTAATAGAAAAGAAATATGATGCCCATTTTTTTGGGCTTCTAAAAAGCTGCAAATATGTTGTTTGGGGCAAAAAAGGATATCACAACCACGTGACTTCCGCCACCTCTCTCCTCCTCAATATTTTTTCTTCCTCCCCAGTCCAGTTTTGGCTTCAGTTTCGAGCATTTGCTTTTTTTTAGTTTATTAAAAATATATGTGATGCTGTAGCAAAATATTGATTGAGTGGTCTTCTGACATCATAATGAATGGCCTGGCAAACAAATAAAAAATAAATTTTGGGGAGTGTCATTGCCCCTTCAATATCAGCATCTTTAAAGCTGTAAGAGAATGATAATATTGTATCAGATTTCTGCAGCTCTGCCAGGTTGAAGGGTGGATGGCATGCACGGTATCAAAAAAGCTGACGAGCAATCCTAAAAGTGATACGACAGGTCTTTGGACTCACTAGAACGCTCATTCAGAATGACTCCGTATTAGTCAAATAGTGTGTAAGCATAGAATTGGTCGAAATTAATGATCACTAGGGAATTGAAGGAACACAGATCCTATGATTCCTCGAGTGCAGGTTGGGGCTCTCGGGGGATTTAGCAAACAGTGTATCGGGTATCAGCTTGTGCCACCTAGTATCTCTGCAGCGACAGTACGGTGTCTCGAACTTGTGTCCGACCAATGTTTCCCGCATCTTGCTTAATAAGTGGCCCTTCAATTTCCGCCCGATGACTTAGTTAAGGGGTCATGTTGTTGTCGGCCCCCGTCCCGGCGATTTCGCATCACCGGTGGTGGATGTGGCAGACGCCTGCTCTGCTGCAGGTCGCTCTCCAGCTTGAGAGTCGCCTGGAGTTTTGGCAGCCAGGAGTCTGGACGCCGCAACGACAGCGGCACTCGCTTTCTCTCGTACGTTTCTTGCAGAAGTTCTACGCCCATGGGGGGGAGGGGGGCATGGACGTCAGCCACGTAGCTTTCTTGAAGCCATCGTCCCGTGTCTCTCGCCTCTTTCTCATCCTCCTCGCCAATCCTTCCTTTAAATATGAACCGCACGAGACCATTGATTGGGACGTGGTTGCGTATATTCGTATGTGAAGGAGTGGTCCCGGGTCCCAGGTCCTACCGTGGTTCTGCTTGTGATCGCAGCAGCTGACTGCACCCGCTGCCTTTTATTTGGTCGCGTAACAACAATACATTCAAGCAGTTGTGTTTGTTACTCTCCGTTACCGTCAAGCAAGTGGATACCAGCGTTCTAGTAATGTGCGTGACTTTGTTCAGCTTGAAAGCTGTGTTTTGCGTCGATAGAAGTTTAAATACAAATTTTGACAGCTAATATTTTGTGCACGCCCGCGTGAAAGGTGTCGTGGAGCGCTTATACGCGACGCCACTGACTGAGAAGCTTCTTCGTCGCCGCGTGATTTCAAGAATATGAAGGTGAACGTTTTCTTTCAATCTCTCTTTCGCAAAACTCGATGACGAAGTTGTGGGGACCGCATTGTTGGCATTGTCAACAATTCGGTCCCCAGGATTTAGTCGTCGAGCTTTGCCATCCCCGCCGTAACAATTACTGCACAAATACTGCATGAGCACTCAACCGGGGCTCGTGACAATCAATGTCTTGATTTGCATTCGGCTAGTGACTCGTGCCTAATTGCTGCGATGACGGATGTGTGGAACTCGGCACGCGCGTTGTGTTTTGCCAATTACAGCGCATCGCTACGATAAACATTGGCAGCATATAATTGGCTCCAGATCACGTGGTTACTTGTTCCGGCTGCGAGTTGAGAGGGTGAACGCTGCTCGTTTTTCTCACACATATTCTGAGGCTGCCATTGCTGAAGAAAAAGATAAATGCGTGTTTCGTGGGTTAGAGATGTGGGGAATAATTTTAAGCGGTGGTTATCGAAAATACAAGAATCGTTGCGTCGCCCCTTTAAGCCTCTCGTTTGACTCGTCCCCTATTACCCATTGGCCCGCTACCCGGACGTTTCAGTTCGTGCGCCAGGAGTCGTGCTGGGCGGGCACCACCGTGGTGGACGAGCAGGCCGAGAGAGCGTCGTGCGAGCGCTTCCAGCTGTCGGTGACCAACGAGCACCGGGTGAGCAAGTACACTCTGTGGGTGTCCCGGGACCGCCAGGGCAGGGCGGTGCCCCGCCGCTACCTCATGATGGGCTACAACACACTGCTGGGATCCCACTTCGACAAGTACGAGCTCGTCTACCACGGCTTCTCCCGCAAGCCGCTCCCATCGTCCGTCTTTGACGTCACCCACCTCATCAGTGAGTGGCCTTTCGCTCCCCTGCTTGGGGGGCTTGCCGTCCAAGCTCCATTGTGCAGGAAAGTGAAGCCAACCTACTCGTCATATGCCGGCTTCTCCTCTCCACAGGGGGGGGGGGGGGGGGGCGCCTTGTCTCTCTCTTTCCCTCCCGGCAGACGACGCTATATTTTAGTGGGGCCGTGCAACACCTCTTGGGACGTGTGTTCTCAAACTCTGTTTCCCAGACTACCCTTAGGGGTTCCCCATACTCCCAGGTTTCTCCCTGGTTGTCCCTGACCCTAAGCGAAGTGTTCAACCAGCCTAAGCACTGTTTACGATCCAAGCCATTCACTGGTGCGTAAGCACGGCATGCCCACGAATCCGGATGGAGTCTTTACAGCGACCGCATAAGTCGGCTCAGTTACATACTGTGCTACGATTTACCACAGAGGTGCCTAAAGATGGTGAAAGCGTTGCACAAAAATTAAAAAAAATAAACTTACTTGAGTGAAATAAAACAAAAAACGATAACTGATTTTTCTTACCTACAGTGTCCGTCTGCTATGCACGACAGATGGCGGCGGCGACCCCGGCGCAAGCTTACCGCACGGTCACGCCAAAGGCAGATGTTTTTAATTGTAAACGGCGTGCACTCAATAAAACGCATTAACTGGAGACATAACATATGAAACCGATGGTTCGGCGAATGTCAGCTAGATGTCGTCCGCTTTTGGTGCGACCGGGTGGCAAGCTTGCGCCGAGATTGCTGCCGCTGTTTGTCGGTCATTGCACCAATTTGAGAGTGCGTTCATAGCAAACACCTGTTTGCTATGCACGCACCTGTAGATAGTGTGCACCATGTGAAATTTCAACTTCCAAATAAGTATAGCTGAAAAATGCAGTGTTTTTCAAGAGAAAATCAAAAGGAAAACGGGTGGGCCACCTTTCAGTCTGGCCATCTTTCCAGGATGCTGTTGCAATCTCAAAAGTTTTATACAGCCCCTTTGGAGGATGGGCAGCAGTCCGAAATGGCGTGCACACATACGTTGCACAATCCTTGTCTTACTTTTGCAGATGAGACCTGTCGCCATTTCCCGGGCCCCGGCGCCGAACACCTGGCACTCCACAGCCCCATGGCGGAGTTTATGGACGGCCACGACGCTCACGTGCATTCCGCCTTTGACAAGTTCAAGGAGGATCACAGCCGCGACTACGGACACCACACCGAGCACGAGAGGCGACGTGACATCTTCAGGCAGAACCTCAGGTGCGACTCCCCTTAGGACTTTGCTTTGTATGCAGTCGCGAACAATGCTGAAGCCCAAGCGAGCACATGGCTTCGAAGACCTCCGGTGCTAAAGCCAAGCTATCGTTGAGGCTATTGCTTGCACGAGCAGCGTTTCAGTGGCTGTACAATTTTTGTCAATACTCCCGACTTGGGCGCTGTATTTGGATCGGCTTGCGGCGTTTCGGTTAAAAGTCGAGAGCTAGGAATCATGGAATTAAGAGTGCAGTGTTTGTGCATTGCGTGAAAAGGCCTTGAGATCAGAAACGATAAGTGGTTTTAGCTCATTATATAGAGCACTATTGTCGTTTTTTATCTTGCAAACTTACGATCGTACGCCCAAAGACTGATTGATCAACTTGCCAACCTGGTGGTTTCAGCCACCCTTGATTTCGTATTTTGTCATGCAACGACTCTACGACAGGCGCTAAGATCACTATTAACTAAGCAACAACCAGGTACGACCAAGATATAACGGCCGCTTATGCCTCGATAACGGTCTAGCTTACTTTTGATAAAATGTAAGGGTGCAAACGAGCTGGTGTACATTGCACATGGTTGAAAAAACCCCGAGACTGCGGGTAAACGACACGACACTAAAAAGTCTACTTTTGATAGATGGCGCTCGCCTTTGCTTTTTCATATCATCCGCTACCTTACACTCTGTGACACTGCTAGCACAAACAAGCCATTGCCAACTTCCCTTTGTTTTTTTTTCTTCAGTATTGAAGAACTGAAGGAAAAAAAGTGCTCAGTTGGAGTACTAACCTAGGTGATAAATTTTGATGCCTGCCAGTACCTTTTCGAAGTAAAACGTGAAAAAACACTGTAGTCACGTTCGCTTACAGTGTTGCACGGTGTACTTGCACAGTCCGTTTCACTTCTGAAAGGGATTTTTTTAAACGTTTATCCGTATTTTTGTGCTAAAAAATTCGCGTTTTTATAGATGCACGAAAGCAATGCCACATTTTCGGCCCACGGTCTCGCAGGGTGAGGACGACAGTGGTTCCCAGTCGTACGCTAGTTTGTCTTTCATACACCATCTGTGCGATGCTAACTATTCACATCGTTCAACAGCAGCGACGGGCCACTCATCAACGCTATGAAGCTCGGAGTATTTGTGACAAGCAGTCGCGACTAGGAGCAACGTCCGAGACGGCAAGATGCGGAACAGACGCGACATACCTTTTGTGCCGCATTTCTGGCCAGCACTGACTGCTCCCTTAGGGTTAGGGATCCTTGGGGGTGCAGCCAAACATTCTCTGCCCCCAGGGTTCCCCGGAAGGTGCTAACCAGAACTGAAGGTTCTCAATTCACACCGCTCGGGGTGTTAGACGAGTGTCGGCCCTTTGGCAGCAGTGGAAGGAGCATGAGACTTGGGTTTCTGTATATCTCTTTGGAAAGGAGTTGATGCAGGGATTCTAAACACCTTTCTAAAAAACGCCTCTGGGCCGTCGCCACGTTGCCGATGA
Organism: Ixodes persulcatus; assembly: GCA_013358835.2. Taxonomy (NCBI): domain Eukaryota; kingdom Metazoa; phylum Arthropoda; class Arachnida; order Ixodida; family Ixodidae; genus Ixodes; species Ixodes persulcatus. The sequence continues at coordinate 404,886 of JABSTQ010009079.1, forward strand.
TGATGCAGCTGGTGCGACTCTCGCACTCCCTGTCTGCCGTCAATTTTCTGCCACTCTCTCGGACTGTTGAAACCTGCTCAGCGCGATTCTCTGCCCACGTTTTGCGGTTTTATTTTCCAAGTTTTTCAGCCCCTCTTGGTAGTTTCGACTTTAATTCCCGTATGCATGCTGCTTACACTTTTTCGGTTATCTTCCACAGTGAGAAATAGGGCTGGCAAGTGCCTGCCATTGAAGCATTTCTGCTCGACATTCACGGAAAACGAAGGAAGGGAAGAACGTTGAATGGCCCTCGACGCAATGTGGCAAACAATGACAACTGATCTTTCCACTTCCAGAGATAATCTGCATAAAGTCCTTCTCAGTCATCACCAGAAATAGCTGTTTGAATTGGGAATGGAGCAGTCGCATCTAGGGATGCCGCGAACGCTTTTCGAACTGAAGGTTCGATGATCGAATTAAGCGGTTGAAAGATTTCAAACTTTCTATATCGAAAAATTCGACGTAAGTCGCATTTTTGAACTTGTTAAACTAAGAAGTTCGACACTTTTCTAAATTTCGAACTTTGCACGTTCAGAAATGCAATGTCTTCCAAACTTATTACACTAAAAAATTCAATCATTTTCGAACTTCTTGCACTAAAAAGTTAGCTTTTCGAACTTTCGAACTTCCTACGCTAAGAAATTCGATACTTTTCGAACTTTTGAACTTATTTATCCGGAGAGTTCGAACATGTTCAAACTTTCGATTCCTGAAAAGTCAAAAGTTTGACGAACTTCAAACTTTTAGGGTAAAAGTTCGAAGTTCGTCGAACTTCAAAAGATTGGCCAGCGGTTTCATTTGAATTCAAACAGTAAGGTACATTCGTAATTTTTTTTTTCTTCTCGAATTTTTACAAGCAGTGTTGGGTTCCTTGCGAAAGACAATGCCGTTTATTTCAATGTTGTGGCATGCTTAGTTTTAAAGAAATCAATTCCCGAAAGCGCAAGGAAGGACGACTGGTTTTTGACGATTGTCGTTTGTGCCATATTTGAAGCGCGCTATAGCCGAACCTATTTATAGTAGAGATGTTAAACTTTTTAAGAATGATCTATGTATAGCCTAGGTAAGTGTCGTCTTAAGATATGATTTATTGTTATTCAAGATGAGTTTCGAAGAAATGTCCAAACATGTATCTACGGGCAATTATGCCCTAAACTTGGTAATTTTTTTTTTTTTGTCTAAATTGTTTGAGGTATCGCATTTAAATTTACACCACAGACAGTACATATCATTGCCATCTGCAGAATATAAAATACCGTAAAATCCCGTAAGGACGCCCACCTGAAATGAAGAGATAAATGGTGAGAAACATGGGGTGGGCTATCTTTGGGGATGCATCAGCAAAACTTTATCAAAAATTAATGACAAGCACCGGGGCACCCACTACAAACCGCGTGACGCCGAAACTGATGCCGGAGATCGCAGATACGGCAAATTCGCGTTTCACGATGCGATAAACACCCGGGAATTCGCTACAAACTCCTGTGTCACGGCGAAGGATACCGCAAGTGGCCGACGCAGCAGATTCGCGTTTCACGGTGCGAAGGATTTGCGGAAACCCGCCGAGGACTCGCATCTCACGGGAATGGATACCGCAGATCGCGGACGTAGCAGATTCAAGTTTCATTGTGCAATAAAGACTCGGGAAGGCGCTACAATCTTGCCTGTCACGGAAACCGATATCGCGCGCAGATCGCGGACAAAAACACGGGAATACGATACAAACTCGCATGTCACAGAAACAAATACCGCAGATCGCGGACGCAACGGAATCTCATTTCACTATGCAATATACACGCAAAAACGACTCGCGAGTGTTACAGCTAAAAGTCGATAATGCGCGCGCAGATCGCGAACGCAGCACCGCAAATCGCGAACGCAGCAGATTCACATTTTACAATGCAATATACACGCAAAACAACTAGCTTGTTACGCAAGCCGATATCGCCCGCAAATCGCAGACAAAAAACGCGGGAACCCGCTATGAACTCGCTTCTCGGACTCGCCGGTACCGCCGATCGTGCCGTTGATTCGCGGTTCCCACCGGGACATCGCTTGACGTCCAACGGGAATTGGGGGGTGGGCGATGTTTCGGAATTTTTATGTTACAGATATTTAGCCATAAAAACGAAATGGGCGATTTCTCGGGGGAGGGCGCCCTTATGGGATTTTACGGTAATGTTCTTATTTTTTTTTTTCATGTTGAGGAATAAATTAACTATGGGGGAAGATTTCTAATATTGTTCAAATTCAGCTTGTGTATCTTTTAGTCTGTACACATTTTGGTAGGAGAAAATTGTTTCGAAGTTCTGAGCCTCTGAATATGCAAGAATACAACACTTCCGGCGGGTTCTTGAGTTTTTTTGTTTTTTTCTCTCCAGCTTTTCATTCTCACATTTATTGTTACCTATGTTTAATTTTTTTTTTTTTTTTTTTTTTACCAATGGCACAGTTATTTAGGTCAAAAAGACACAGCTTTGAACTTCCGAACCACTAAGCATGTGACGAGTAGTGCCTTCTGACAACAAGTTTCCGACAATGACCATCTATGCAATCTTTTATGCAGTGAAGAGCGACAGTAGCTATACATATGCTTAAATAATTTCAAACATTTTAGTGAAAAACCCGTGACTGAGGTATTGACAGACGACGACAAGGAAGAGAAGGAGAACATCTCAAACACAGCTAAAACTTTATTGAGGACAGAACCTTTTATATAGGGTTCAAAAGAAAAGGAAGGAAAGGGAACCCTTCTTCACATCACCTCTCTCCACGAGACACGACACCAGACCTCTAACAATGGGGTCAAACCAACAAAACAACTGACAGCACCAAAAAATGACACATCATTCACAAAAAAAAAAAAAAAAAACCTCTGGGAAAACTACAGATTGCACTGGACCTTTCACTGAGAAAGTCAACTATAAGACTACACACACAAAAAAAAGGAAATAATGTTAACATTACCATTAGAGATTTAGAAATTGCTTCCATTCCGCTTCTAAAGACAAAGAAGGCTTGTTCACTGCATTCCCATGCTTCGTTATTGCGGTTGACTTTTTCAGCAGGCGCTTGTGGTCGTTTTTTTTCTGTTACAATTGGGGTTGTCGAGTTCCATAATGGCACGCAATTCCTACATTCCTGAATATGCTTGGATACCTCGGAATATGGATCCTTGTTTTTGACACATCGTTTATGTTTGCCTAGTCTATCATTAAGACAACGCTTTGTTTGACCTATATAGCACAAACCACAATCAAAAGGGATCTTGTAGACTATACCTGAAATACATGTAACACATAATTTCCCTGTGTTTAAAATGAAATAAGCTCGACCACGCCCTCTTTTCCCGTATTGTTTTCTTTAACAGTCCGAAATATCTGAGGGGGAGGGGGGAGGGAGGAGGGGGGAGTAACTGCAAGAGTTAATTAAATGTTTTGCCTCTGCTGAACACTTAATGAACGGCGCAGTAAAATTTCGAATTTTAAATCAACCTTGATGTGTGGCTGAGAAGAGTCAAAAGAGATGCCCACACTCACATAGTTTCGTGATGTTCTCCGTCAATAGCAAACTCCTTTGAGTGTTCAATATGGTCTATGCTGCACTAAATGGATACTTGCCCGGTGTTGAAGCGGCTAAAACGCATATGACCTTCTCCACTTGTTTGGAGTAACAAATCTCGTACCATACAGATTACTTTAGGTCAAACCTTCAGCTAAAGTTTGCCTTCAAACAGGTGTACTCGTCCACGTCTGCATGGTGAAGGCATTGAATTTTAGGGGCGAAGCTCCTTAGGGGCTAGCCATGTCCGTCCGCCGTCCGCCGTAGGCCGGCGTCGGGTGCTCGTGCTTCTGCTCGTGAGATCACGTGCTCACGAGCACGTGAGCACATGCTCACGTGCTCGTGTAGGGCAAAAAAAAAAAATTGGAAAATAAAAAGATGAAAAAAATAATGAAAAAAGAAAAAGAAGAAAGAAAAGAGTAGGGGGTTCTGAGATGCCATCCCATCTGTCTGCTTAAAAAAAGAAGTAGGGGGTTCTGAGATGCCATCCCATCTGTCTCTTTAAAAAAATTGACCGCATCTCCACGTGGTGAATGATGTTGCTTGGGGCGAAGCTCTGGTGGTGCTTGTCTGCGTAGACGCCGAGCCGCAGCATGCCGAGCCTTTTCATTCATGTCAGTAGGAGAATGTGTGGTTTTCTTCTTTTTCTTTTTTAAGCAGACAGATGGGATGGCATCTCAGAACCCCCTACTCTTTTTTTTTCTTCTTTTTCTTTGAGCCTTTTCATTCATATCAGTAGGAGAATGTGTGGTTCTCTTCTTTTTCTTTTTTTAAGCAGACAGATGGGATGGCATCTCAGAACCCCCTACTCTTTTTTTTCTTCTTTTTCTTTGAGCCTTTTCATTCATGTCAGTAGGAGAATGTGTGGTTTTCTTCTTTTTCTTTTTTTAAGCAGACAGATGGGATGGCATCTCAGAACCCCCTACTCTTTTTTTTCTTCTTTTTCTTTGAGCCTTTTCATTCATGTCAGTAGGAGAATGTGTGGTTTTCTTCTTTTTCTTTTTTAAGCAGACAGATGGGATGGCATCTCAGAACCCCCTACTCTTTTTTTTTCTTCTTTTTCTTTGAGCCTTTTCATTCATGTCAGTAGGAGAATGTGTGGTTTTCTTCTTTTTCTTTTTTTAAGCAGACAGATGGGATGGTATCTCAGAACCCCCTACTCTTTTTTTTCTTCTTTTTCTTTTTTCATAATTTTTTTCATCTTTTTTTTCCCAATTTTTTTTTTTTTGCCCTACACGAGCACGTGAGCATGTGCTCACGTGCTTCGTGAGCACGGGATCTCACGAGCAGAAGCACGAGCACCTGACGCCGGGCCTACGGCGGACGGACATGGCTAGCCCCTAAGGAGCTTCGCCCCTAAAAAGAAAAAGAAGAAAACCACACATTCTCCTGCTGACATGAATGAAAAGGCTCGGCATGCTGTGGCTCGACGTCTACGCAGACAAGCACCACCAGAGCTTCGCCCCAAGCAACATCATTCACCACGTGGAGATGTTTACTTTGGGGGGTTTGTCAAAGCTTAAGCGATTAACTGGTTAAAACAATTAATCATGATTAAAGCATTAATTGCTTAATCGGTGAATTAATCGGTCGAGTGCCCAGCCCTACTGATTAGGTTAAAAAGTGTCCTACCTACACTTCAAATTTTTTTTTTTAAACGGGCAGTTGCAATATTTTATTAAAACAATATTTATATGCCAAAGTTTTTTTTTCTTCAAAAGATATTAGTGCAGTTACGATGCTGAATGTTTTTTTAAAACGCACGGTGTACAATGCTCGCACAATGGCACACATTGTGTGGCCAAGAAGGAGAGCAAGTTTGTCTGCTTCCTGCACAGGGGTTACGATGATGTCGGAACGCCGAGCTCTTAATGGCCGATGGAAAAAAATAGTGGGTAGACCTCAAGGCATCTAGCATTGAGGTGAGAACTCGGCGCCAATCTGACGTCACCGCAACCCCTGCTCTAGAAGCAAACGACTTGCTCTCCGCATAGTATGTGAATTAGTTTTTACGAGGTCTGTAGGCTTCTGCACCGCTGTACTACGTCAGAAAAGGGTTTGTCGAGATCGAGAAGTTTGAGAATGTCTGCAGTATGCTGAAGGACTTCAGAAGATAAAGGTCATTGGCCAATCTTTCTTCTAGGTTCATCCACTCTACGAACAGGGCCAACCACGGCTACACCGTGGAGGTGAACCACCTGGCTGACCGTAGCAGCGACGAACTGGGCTACCTGCGTGGGCGGCTGCAGTCGCGAGCGCCCACCAATGCCCTGCCTTTCCCGAAGGACAGGTTCAGCTCGGACTTGCCCGACTACGTGGACTGGAGGCTGTATGGTATTGTGACTTCCACGTCGGATGCATCCTACGCGCATTAGGCGAAACCGAGGTTTTTCTTTGTTATTTACGAAGAAGCCCGCATCGCCGTGAGGCATTTTAGCAGCGGGTGGGTTTTACAAAACATTCATAAAACATCATTGTAATATGTATATATAAAAAAATCTGTCAAACACAACTAGTATAGAAACATAAAGAATTATTCCTGTAAACATAGCTGGCCACTTTTGTTTAAATTATCTATCTGCACAACTACCGTAAAATTCCGAGCAAGCGCCCTCACCCGAGCAAAAGCCCCCCCCCCCCCCAACTTCACCGCTAATTTCACATTTCCGCGCCGTTCCGGGAAAGCGCCCCCCTCCCCGCTCCGCACCCGCATCATGCACCGCGCCGACCGCGCCCAGGCAACACTGGCCTACAAAGTTCAGTCCAAGAATCCAATCCAATCCTACTTTGCAGCCCAATCTGCCCGGTCACTATGCGCCATTGTCGCTTTGTTTTGGGGGTGTCAGGTCGGCTATGCATTCTTACACAGTGGTAAAGAAAATCAATGTCGTCCAATGGCATTGTGAAAACGGGAAAGACGTACACCAGACGGTCTCGACACATCAAGCTCGACCGGATACGGGAATGGGACAAGAATTTTGACAATTTGCTACAGTCAAACTACGGGAAAGCTAAGGTTCGACGAAAGCTAAGTAACGGCGCGCCGGTGTTCAGTGAATACGTGGACGACGCGCTCTTTGAATACCTGGAGCGCGAAAGAAGTGCAGAATGAGCCATTAGCAACCGACTTCTTTCTGAAGAGGCTGTCAAAATAGCCAACGGCATGCAGTTGGGAAACATCGCGGAATGCTGCGAACTTTTTCTTGCGGCCGTCTCTGAGGAATCTTTAGGTGGTTTTGAAAGGGATTAATATAGCAGTGACAAATCTTTGGCCTCATAAACTCTATGTTCTCAGAGATAAATAAAATATTAAATCTGTGTGCACTGCGCTTTTTTTTTCTTTTTCTGGCGGAAAACTTTTGTCGTCGCCATCTTCAATTTTGGTGCCGTTCCGGGATAGCGCCCCCCCCACTTTGCAGGTAATTTTGACTTGCGTGCGGGGGGGGGGCTTGCTCGGAATTTTACGGTGGTGTAAAAAGGCCATTATCTATCATACAATTGGATTATAAGAAGTGCTATCAAGAATAGCTGGAAAAATAAAAGCACCATCCATCAAACACGAGCCAAAGAACTATTTCAAATGCTATTTTGAAAATTTGTCTAGAATACATCTTCAGGCTGCCTATTCCACTCTTCAATAGTTTTTCGAGATATAAGAAAAAACTTGGGTAGGGCTGTATCGGAGATGCAGCCACAGTGGGGTATGGGAAAGGTGTTTTGCTCGCTGCAGAGGGTGTATGGGCACTACGGTACAGAAACAATGCAACCAAATACACAACTTACATTTATTCATCCGTTACAAAGCTTACGGGCTTAAGTTATGCTGTAGCCAGTGGGGTTCTTATTGTCTAATCGTGCAAACATGCTTGCTCCCTATTCATAGTAGTGGGCCCGTTTGTTTTGCACGCTCGCTCTGGTTACTCTAAGGTGGTGACGATGGGGGTGGGCCACCCTCTGTCTTGCTGCCTGAGTCTCTTGGCCATTTTCGGACCCTTCGTGTCGAACACAAGGCGCCCTAGCCGAGCACCCGTAAAATTTCTGCAAGAAATTACACACTTGTAAGCCTTGTAACTGCTGAAGAGCACCGGTTTGAGTTTGATGGATTATACCTACTATAGAAGAGTGAGCTCTCTCAAAGGCGATCACTCCCGCTCGGATAGTCAAACGTAGTGCCGAGCTACGCCTCTGAATGCTGCGCACGAGGCTAAATTAAGCTTAGATTGCCTCGAGCGTGGCACGACAACAGTGCAACCTGCGCGCACGACACATGTGTCATCACGTAATGGCTTCTTTCTTCTTCACAACAATACCAAAGTAAGGTGCGCAAGTAGTACTGTTGCAAAGGTATAAGCGATATTAGAGGTGCATGTTTTCGTTACGTGCGGTTTTAGCAAGCGACCCCCTACCTACCGAAATGAAAGATGTTTCACGTCAAAAGCAAACTCATCAGTGCGACAGGAGTGTGGTCGGAGTTTGCTCGTGCAATCCACTCTTCCTAATATATAAAACTGTAATATCCGGAGAGAGTAGCCGCAGAATACCTCTCTGTCGCCACTTTTGACAGAGTTTTAATTCCAGCAACCCTCCTGGAACTCGAGATTGTGCACACTTAATTCCTTGGTCCCATTCGCCAGGTCTCGAGAACTCGCTTGGAAACTCGTCGACTGGAGAGATTTCTTGGCTAAACATTGTCTTTTCAGTCGTCTCTGTTTCATTGCGATCCAGGAGCGGTGACGCCCGTGAAGGACCAGGCCGTCTGCGGATCCTGTTGGAGCTTTGGCACCGTGGGCGAACTGGAGGCCGCACTCTTCCGCAAGGCAAGACACTTTACCATGTTCGTAATTGAAACTGTCAAGGAAGTGTGACCGAGCACATTGTGAGCGCTGGCAGCTGCTTGCAACGAGAAAACACACAAGCTCTCTGTGTATACTGTAAACTACTTAATTTTCGTAAAATGTGCCACTGGAAAAAATTGCAAAAAATGGATTGTGCGAATATATTACTCTGTGGTAACGAATACATAGCATGCCACCCCAAATCGCCAAATTTTGTGCCCGAAAAGTACTTTTAGAACACGCTCTTCGCTACAATTCGCGGAATATCGAGCCCACAAAAATAGTTTTTTACAGTAACAGACTGAAAAGGGTTTTGCAGCATTTGCAGTATCAAATCTACGAACCTACGGCTGCTTATCTGTTGGAAGAAACAATCGCCTATGACGTTTTGAGAATTAATTGAAGCCCACACTGAAAGAATGGTACATAAATGATTAGGAAATATTATACGCAGACCAGACTGTTACAGCTGGTTAGCCGATAGATGGCTCCAGACTGTTTTCTTGTCGTAAGCTGTCACTATGCACTAACACTCGAATGCAAGTGTGTGGTCCAACTTTTACTCAATGGTCTTAGCCTACAGTAAATCCTGAACCTGCATTTGTAACTGTACCGTGTTCGCCATTCTCTTCGACTGCAGGTCATAGCGATCCGTGTTTCTGCAGATTGAAGTCGCGTGATTTTTGAGAGGCTCGGTATTAGAGCGGACAATTTGTGGCTTTGTCTACCTGTTGGGTAAGGTGAACACGGCATGACGTGGGCCGGTAGGAGCTAGCATTGAATTTGCGATGTTGCCGTCGTCGCATCGTTAATGCTGATTTCAGTACCCAATGCAGGGGCGTTCCACGACTAAAGGTGAAATCGGGCACGGCTTGAACCCCCGGGTCTGCACGTTGAACGATTAGTTTTAAATGCAATTGCTTTAAGGAGGTCATGTCGCAGAAAAGCTGGCATTGGCGTCGGTGGGACAGGAAAATCCTGATTAGTCGATAGGGTCATGGCGTCATAGCCACGACCTCGCGCGGGAATTTCAAACAATGCGCACGTGAAACGTGACATCATGCTTGGAGCGAAAGTGATTAAAACATGACATGTAATGTGAATTGAAGGTTGTCGCATGTCCCAAATGATTTCACTTTATAAAGTAATTCATTTGCCTTAAAGAAAAAATTTGAAGAATTTTCGGCTTATGACGCTTCGGTTGTGAGCCAGACACGCTACCGACCAGGCCATGCAGACACGCTTGTACGGCTTGGGAACGAGCGGGGGTTTATATTTAGCTTAAAGGGGCATTGACACCCCAAAGGTCGTATTTTTTTTATTGTCTAAAACGATGCAAGTTGTAGTCATAGACACGCAAAAAAAAAAAAAAAAACGCATTGTGAAAAAAAAAAGTTTTTGCGCACGTGCGCGCCTTTTTATTTTTGGCGCTTTTCTCTTCCGCTCCTCACTTCCTCGCTTCTTTTGATTGGTGACGTCAAAAATCATGAAATTTAGAAGCTTTGTAGGCTACATTTCTATAACATTTAACAACGGCAATCGTAAAACATGTTTTTTAACGCAATTGCGAACGCGCTGGGGCCCTTCTTTTTGAAATGCCAAAAATCTGAGTCCGTTGTGATGTCGCTTCCTGGATTTGTATCCTCTCTTGGAAAACTTGGCGGCGCTCGAGCAGAGGATGATCGGTGAGTCAGGGAACCAGACGAAGATACCGGTTTTTCACGGACCTTCTCGCTTCAGGTCGCGGTGGCAATGATGCTTTACTTTGTAGTGTGGAGCAGAGGTGCGAAAGAAAGTCGACTCGCAGGAGACCGCAAAATTTGACATCACTGCACTGGCGCGAATCGCGCAGGAACTTCAAATTCGGCATTTGGAAATTGTTTTTTTACTTCACAAATACTGAATTTCCAAGTTTCGAATTTTTGAGGGTATAGTCTCAACATTGTTTTCAGTCGTTTCGGATAACAAAAAAAAATATCATTTTGATGTGTCAGTGGGGCATTTGATAATAATTAGTTTGCTGGATAAAAGATAAGCGGGCACACACCACGCACAAACACTGCTCGCTCAACTCTACGATCCCTCGCTCTCAGCTTTTGTATTGGAACGCCGCAATTTTTATCCATAAGCAGCGACGAAATTGGTGTTGACCTGGCAATTATATGCCGATTAAGTGGGGAGTAATGAGAAAACTTTAACAGCCACTGAAATGCTGCTCATGCACTCAGTAGCCTCTATGGTATCTCAGCTTTCTTCCGTTAGATACCACTGGAGGTCTTCAGAGCGATGCATTCGCCTGGGTTTTTTAGGGGCAAAGCTCCTTAGGGGCTAGCCATGTCCGTCCGCCCGGCGTCGGGTGCTCGTGCTTCTGCTCGTGAGATCACGTGCTCACGAGCACGTGAGCACATGCTCACGTGCTCGTGTAAGGCAAAAAAAAAAAAAAATATTGAAAAAAAAAGATGAAAAAAAATATGAAAAAAGAAAAAAAAGAGTAGGGGGTTCCGAGATGCCATCCAATCTGTCTGCTTAAAAAAAGAAAAAGAAGAAAACCACACATTCTCCTACTGACATGAATGAAAAGGCTCAAAGAAAAAGAAGAAAAAAAAGAGTAGGGGGTTCTGAGATGCCATCCCATCTGTCTGCTTAAAAAAAGAAAAGAAGAAAACCACACATTCTCCTACTGACATGAATGAAAAGGCTCAAAGAAAAAGAAGAAAAAAAAGAGTAGGGGGTTCTGAGATGCCATCCCATCTGTCTGCTTAAAAAAAGAAAAAGAAGAAAACCACACATTCTCCTACTGACATGAATGAAAAGGCTCGGCATGCTGCGGCTCGGCGTCTACGCAGACAAGCACCACCAGAGCTTCGCCCCAAGCAACATCATTCACCACGTGGAGATGCGGTCAATTTTTTATATCGTCCGCGATTGTCTGGTGAAATACCACTTGAACAAACAAGGGACCCGAAGAAAAAGTTTGCTTAATGAAAGTTCACTCGACTGAATGCATTGGACACAATAAAATTTGGCTGGGGAATTGTTCAAAGAATTATAGAGCCCATCCGCTTCACGTGAAGATGGAGGAATAGCGAAGCTGTTATCTTTACGACAACTATACGGCATCTATACATACCATTTACATATGATTGCACTGAAGACACGTACACGACTTCATTGTTTCATTGTCTTTATTTAATTTGTAGTGACTATAGTGATCATTGCCTTATGTTCACTTATGGGCAAGTTCTAAACCCAATTTTTCAAGGCACACCTCGAAAACGTTTTTTTCCAATTGAGCGCAAGTCTCTTTATCAGCATCGCTGAAGCGGAAAAAAAGAAGGTTAGATCCGCACGTTCTGCCTCAGCCTCGTCACAGATCACTCTTAGCTGAGATAAGTCCATGACCTAGATGATAACAAGGGATCAGGACCTCGCTATCTAATAAGGCCAAGGAAGGCTGACTGACGCAGGTTGCCGCCTCTTTTTATTTACACTTGCGACGACCAATCGGAATGAAGGAGCACCGTTTAAATGGGATTTTTTTTATTAACATCCATAAATGCTTTTTTTTTTTTTTTTTTTTTTCAGATCTTAGCACTTAACAGCTTTGGTGTAAAATGTTTTTATCTGAATAGGTTGTTCAACTGGAGTTAGTTTAAGTGGTACAGTAGACTCTCATTAATTCGAACGCCAGGAAGCCAAGCATTTTGTTTAAATCATCAGTAATTTATCTAAATATGATGCAAGATAAAATTGTGATCTGTTATGCGGATGGCTGCACATACAAAGCAGATATTTTATAATTACCTCTACACAGGCCTGCTAATCATAAGCTGGCATGCCACAGATGAAACATTGGTGAAATGTATGCGATAACTTTATTCATCCCTCAGAAATGTTGTCTATAGTGGACTGTTTAGAGAGAACATGACACCTTAAAACAAAATGAAGTTTGTTCATCCAGCAAAAAAGTTGTCTATACTCTGTTTCACCTTATGTCCGAGTGCGGCGGATGCTACGAGCCATCGTCAAAGGGAGCCAATCCAAGGCCGTGCGAGTGTCACATGACCTTGAAAAGGGGGCACAGCGACGTGTGGGAAGCGTATCACGGGCTACAACCACAGAGCGGGCTTGGCTAGGGTATCTCATAGCGTCTGCTGCGTCCGGACATAAGGTGAAATGGAGTATAGTGGGGACTATAGACCAACATGCGGCCCTGACGTCACGCAGCTGCGATGGCACTGTCGACGGCACTGCGCATGCGCAGAGGCCTCACTTCACCCGAATTCGGTTTCTGCGCACGCGCAGTGCCCACACCTGGTGTGGGCAAACGCGGGCTTGTTTGTAAACAGCGTGTCCGTCTATACTCCGTTTATTGTTGACTTGTTGAGTGCGCTTCTTGCCGAGCACCAGCGCACTGCGGAGAAGCAACACCTGCAAAAGCGAGCTCCACGGGTATTGCTTTTCCGCTGTGCACTGGCGCTCGGTAGGAAGTGCGCTCAATGAGGCCGCGTAAACAAAAAGTATGACGTAAAGAGAAGTCCGGTAAAAATGTGTCTGTCATTGCCAGGGGTCTCAAACACGCGGCCCGCAGGCCGCATGCGGCCCGCGCAGCGTTTTCTTGCGGCCCGCGCAGCCAGGCATAAATAAAAAAAAAATTTTAAATTTAATTTTGACTGTTTTAATGATGTTTTTACTTTCGCTCATCCCGAGTGTGTAAAAAGCTTGCTAAAAATAAAATCCAAGCTGTTCGACTTTGACCATATGCCAGGATACATGACGCAAACGTGGAGCGTGGTGTCATGAAGTAGTGTCTGTGGAAGAGAGAGGGCCGCATTTGGCTAAAAATAGATAGTCGGACCGGACGGGGTAGCCGAGGCGTCGACAAAGGGCTTCCAAGAGTTCTTGGCCCAGGCGTCGAAGCATAGCCACCTATAATCCTGGTCCGCACCTTCAGACATGCGGATGACGTATCCGGGGCAACTAATCTCCCCCTCCATTCCACCCCACCTTCTTTCTATGCTCCGTTCACCCCTAAGCTGACAGTGCGGTGGAAGCTGCACGCTCGCTGGACCACTCAACTGTCGGCCTTGAACCATGTGACCACTCCCCCCTCCGCGCGCTCCTGCGTGTTGAGCGAGGTCAAGCGATGATTGGTCCGGCGAACATGTAGCCTCCAGCGCACTGTCAGCTTAGGGGTGAAGTATAACCTTGTCAAAGCGTTTGGTTCTCCCAACCTCCCTTTTGTGTTCATTGTCACTTCACTTATCCTTTGCACCCAAGTTTATTTCAGTCGAAACTCGTGGATTCCATCGTTGTATGCTTCCCTTCTAGTTCTTGGAAAAGCATTTTACCCTGAATGCGGTCACCCGCTCTCCACGCCCAGAGTGATCCTCGGTTGACGGTGGCGTTGTGCACCCGAGATTTGCATTGATTAGCACAGGTTGTTGCGTTCTGTTTCAACGATTCAGTCGTGCGACGTCAACTCTCAAGCAGACATCTCGATGTCTTTGTCCAAGGCGTCTGCAAAACGCAAAGTTGAAGACGAGAACCGGCTCTTTCAAGAGCGATGGGAACTATTCTATTTCTTCACGGAATTGCGAGACAAGGTGCTGTGCTTAATTTTTTATCAGACTGTAGCTGTGCCAAAGGAATATAATGCGCGACATCACTTCATGTCATGCCATCAAGAGAAGTATGAAGCCCTCACCGGAAAGATCCGCGAGAACACGGTGTCCAAACTTAAGGCGTCGCTGGGAAAACAGCCAGACCTTTTCCAAAAGGCGGTCAATACAAGCGACGAAACGGTGAGAGCTAGCTTTATTGTTTCCGAGCTTATCGCCAAATCGTCAAAGCCATTTACTGATGGCCTGTTCGTAAAAAAGTGCCTACCGTAAAATTCCGAGCGAACGCCCACCCAAAATGAAGAGATAAATGGTTAAAAACATGGGGTGGGCTATCTTTGGGGATGCCACAGCAAAATTTTATCAGAAATAATGATAAGAACCGGGGCACCCGCTACAAACCGCGTGACGCGGGAACTGATACTGCAGATCGCGGACACGGCGAATTCGCGTTTCACGATGCGATAAACACGCAGAATTCACTACGAACTCCTGTGTCACGGGAAAGGATACCGCAGGTAGCAGACGCAGCAGATTCGCGTTTGACAGCGCGAAGAACCCGCGGAAACCCGCCGAGAACTCGCATCTCACGGGAACGGATACCGCAGAAACCGATATCGCGGACGTAAACGCGGGAATCCGCTGCAAACCCGCATGTCACGGAAACAAATCAAGCAGATCGCGGCCGCATCAGAATCGCATTTCACGATGCAATAATACACGCGGGAACAACTCGCGCGTGTTACAGCTAGGAATCGATATCGCGCGTGCAGATCGTGGGCAAATACACGGGAATCCGCTGAAAACTCGGGAACGGATAGCACAGATCGTAAACGCAGCAGATTTGCATTTCACGCATTTCACGCGCGCAGATCGCAGACAAAAACGCGGGACCGCAGATCGCGCCGTTGACGCGCGATTCCCGTCGGACATCGCGTGACTTCCGGCGGGAATCGGGGGGAGGGCGATGTATCGGAATACCGTTCCCAACAGATGTTGGACAAAAAGGGGCGGGTGGGCGATCCTTCAAACGTGGGCGTTCGCTCGGAATTTTACGGTACTTGAGGTTGCAGACGCTGTCTGTCCCAGCATAAAGAAGACATTTGAGAAGATAAGCCTTTCCCCAAACACAGTGGCAGAAAGAATTAATGAGCTCAGTGAAAACGTCGAGAAAGAATTATTCACCCGATGCAACGGCTTCAACGTATTCTCAATCGCCGTCGACGAGAGCACAGATATTACTGACAACGCTCAGTGCGCCATTTTTGTAAGGGGCGTAAACAAAGATTTGGATGTCACAGAAAGGATGCCAATCCCAAATTTGGATGCCAATGAAAGGAACAACCACCGGTGCTGATATTGTTTCCGCCCTCGAAAGAGTGGTTGATCGTGCCGGGCTGCCATGGGAGAAATTGGTGTGCCTCGCAACCGACGGCGCACCGTCAATGGTGGGAAAGAAAAGCGGCCTTGTCGGACGATTGAGGACGAAACTGATTGGACTGGATATCAGCAAGCGATTTGCAGCAGTCCACTGCAGTTTACACCAAGAGGCACTCTGCAGCAAGTCACTGCAGATGAAAGGAGTCATGGACATTGTGGTTGGTGCAGTGAACTTCATTCGCTCCAGAGCGTTAAACCATCGACAGTTTGTATCTCTGTTGGAGATGGTTGGCAGCGAGCATAGCGAAAGTTTGTACCACACTGAGGTACGGTGGCTGAGTCGCGGGAAAGTTCTGAAGAGGTTTTTTGATCTTCGACAGGAGATTGATACCTTTTTGAAAAGCAAGAACAAGGCCATCTCTGAACTGTCCGACTCCAGCTGGCTTTGCTCCCTCGCATTCCTCACGGATATCACCGAGTACCTGAACCATCTAAATGGGAAACTTCAGGGGAAGGACAAACTTATTACGACAATGTATGATGACATCCAGGCGTTTCAATCGAAGTTACAGCTGTGGGAGCGCCAAATGAGGCTGCTCAAACTCGACCATTTTCCGACGCTCCAGTCACTAGGGCACGCGAGCCAAGAATCGTGCGACACCTTTTCGGACCTCCTGCGTGATCTCCAAAAAGAGTTCCAATAACGGTTCCAGGACGTGAGCAACCTGTCAAGCGAATTTAAACTTTTTTCCTTGCCCTTCTCGGTGCAAGTGGACGACGTTGCACCTGAACTACAGATGGAACTGCTTGATCTGCAAGCGAACACTGTACTCAAGCAGAAGTTTGAGGACGTCGGAGTCCCGAAGTTCTACAAGTTCCTCGACGAGGCAAGCTTCCCCTTGCTGCGCCAACAAGCAGTGAAAATAATCGCCATGTTCGGGAGCACGTACTTGTGCGGGCAACTGTTTTCCTTGCTAAAGGTAAACAAGTCGACACTTCGGTGAAGGATGACCGACGAACATCTGCGATCGATCATGAGGGTCGTCTCGGCACAAGGGTTAATGGCGGACATTGATTTTCTCGTCGCTGCTAAGCGTTGTCAGGTGTCAAGCCAGCGCTCATAGAATTTTAGCTGCCACATTTGTGGTTCACATGAATAAATATATCTTGGCTTTCATAGATTGTTTTGGAAATTATCTTTGTAATGCTGCGAATTGCAACATAATTTACGCAGGTAAACTTTGCGGCAATGAGTTGTAGCATGGTTGGTGCAGATTTCGACTGTTGACAAAAGCGGTGATGGTATCTGGCATGAACCCCGTGTTGGTCAAAATCAGAAACTGGACGCCACACACTCCCGAATGGCGACAATGGCAAATCCAACTCCCCTCCCCCCCCCCCCCCCCCCCCCCTCCCCCGCTCCCGACGTGCCGGCCCTTGCGAACCTAGGATTTCTGAATGCGGCCCGGCTCCTAACGTGAGTTTGAGACCCCTGGTCTATGCCATTCCGACCGTAATATCTTGCACATTCTGGCACACGAAAACGCCATTCAAATGAAGCGGGTTACGAATACATTAAAAACATAGCAGGACAACCAAAATTTTAAAATTCATTTGAATTAACCAGAAGTATAAAATATCCGAGCTTGAATTATCGCGACCCTACTGTATTTCCTTATATATTTGAAAAGATACTGGTGTTCAAAGCACAGATAATTGGAAAGAGCTTACTGTTCAGGGCTCATGTCTAAAGCCCTGGTCAACACATGCTCATAACAGATATGCTTGTATACAGACAAAATCATCATCATAAATTGAAAGCTGAATCCAGCTTCTATCAGCACATATGATGGACGGCTAAATCCGACCCTTCAGATATGGTATAAGCATGCCTTGGCTTTTTGTTTCCTGCTGTTCCACTTCTTGAGCTAGAATCTGCTCGGTGGAATCCGTACTACGCTATTTTTTGAATATCCGGGAGTCAACCATGCTTTTATAATTATAATAATGATAATAATAATAATAATAGTATTTATTTGCACAAAAAGAATATTACCCCGCATGGTGTGCCAGGCTGGGCAAAAAGGTTAAAATCCATATGCAAGTGCGCCTGCCAGCCCGCCACCTAAGGTTATGTTAGAACATGCTAGGACATTGTGACGTTCACGAGGTTCACGAACGTGATCGGACTTCTATGGCTTCCAAGAATAATGTATGTATGTCGTAACCGGATAGCATCAATCCACCTCTTCCCGGAGAACCGGTGCCCCTGTCGGACACTTGGTTGGAGGATTCTTCACCATAAAATGCGAGGAAGTGAGGGGATGTCGTTAGGAAGGGGAGGGCAAAAGCTTCCTTGTAAAAACTGGCGAGCAAAACCGAAGACACAATGGGCACAAAAGTAATGCTTTGGCTGCTCGGTCTAGGTCACTGTAGCTCAGTGGAGCCGACAGGATCTGGCTTTGCCGCTCGAAGGAATGTTTGCGCTTGCTTGTGCCAAGTTTATGCAACTTCGTACCGGAAAACACCGACCCGGAATTCGGTAAACAGTGAATCGGACTTTCGGTAGAGTGCGTGAAACGTATGTTCGACTGGTGCGTTTACGGCGTCGAAAAAAGTGGTCCCAATGTTGCTGGCCGCAATTCCGGCGGTATTGCATCAGCGGTGGTGGATGTGAAAGACTCCTGCCCTGCTGCAAGTCGCTCTCTGGCTCGACAGCTCACAGAGGCTTCTGCAGCCGGGAGTTGAAACGCCGTGATGACTGCAACACTCGCATTCTCTCGCGCCTTCTTTCGGAGCGTCCGCGCCCAAACACCGGGATCGTGACGTCCGACAGCCGGTTACTCCGGCTTTTGCGGCGTCGTTTGTTGCCACTTCTGGACCACTTTCGACGCGTCGGTGGGACGGACGCTAAACGCTCCAGTAGCAGACGCGTTCCGAGCGCCGTAATTTCGGCGTGCTATTCTCCGGTAACGTTCGGCGGCACACTTCGCTCCACTGAGGCCGTGCGGATGTCCTGACGTTCTGCGGATGTCCCGTGGACATGCGTTTGTGTGACAAACACGCCTCGCGTCGCAGACGGGGAAACTGACCCGGCTCTCGGAGCAGCAGCTGGTGGACTGCAGCTGGAACCAGGGGAACAACGGATGCGACGGAGGGGAGGACTTCCGCGCCTACGAGTACATCCGTGCTCACGGCCTTGCCACCGACGAGGACTATGGGGCCTACCTGGGACAGGTGCGCTCAAGAAAAATCTGCTTCTGGAACTTTTTTTTTTCATTAGCGATTCTTCAATGCCCGAAACTTTACTTGGAATACTGGAATTGTACAAAACTCTGATGCGGTTTTAGAATGCTCGGAATAACAGAAATCTGGTCTCCTAAAAGAAGTACCTTTTAATTAGTGTGTTGCGAATATTTGAATTTTCGGATAGTAGTTTCGAATAATACGCTATTTGATATACACTTCGAGATATTCTTTTCTACTAGTATTCCCATTTTTCGAAGTGTTGATCGCAGCGGGCTTCTTGACGAGCGAGGGTGTACTGCAAAGAAGCAACACCCGCGGAAGCGAGCTCCACGGGTGTTACTTTTCCGCTGTGCACCGGTGCACCCATGCTCGACGGGCCTAACCCACCGAAATCAGCATTTCAAAAAATACAAATATTGCAGTCGTGTGCATAGGAGGAAAGCACACTTTCAAAGCAGGAGGGCGCACGAGTGCGCCGGGTGTATTCAAAAAGAAACAAACTGTGTGAATGTTGATTGAACTAAAATTTTCAAAATTGAATTGCGACTGTCATGCAAGAGTATTTGTTAGGAAGAGATGCCCTGGGACTATCTGTGCTTATCATTTAAGTTTTTTTGTTTTTTTTTTAATTTAAGATTGAAGGAAGTATATTTACATATTAGGAAATTTTATGAATTCCCTTGATTAGGTATAGCTGGGCATCTCTATTGGTTTCATTTTATGTCAAATTCGTCGTTTTTTTACCATCACAATGTAGGCATTCAAATTTCTGAGCTCACGGTCTATTAATAGGGTTAGATTAAAATTAACTTATCTTAGAGATAGACGAGTAGAAGCTTGGAAACAACCTTCATGAGTTCAGCTGGGTTTTCATTCAAGCATGGTGCAACAGTAATGAAAGGCTTGGAGAAACTATACGATTAAAAATATTCTGCCAAAACCAACCACCATTCGCTTCGCAGTAAAAATCAACTGCTTGCACATGACTACTTTTTTCATAAACGTGTTTGAAGTGTTGCTCGTGAGCAACATTGGGTATCTGCAGCACTAATTCACGTCGAAGGACTGAAAGCAGTTACGACCTGGGAAAAGGCACAGGTGCATTTCGAATTTCGCGCAGTAGAGAAGGGTGGAACCAGATTTACAATATTTGCACCTGTTTTTCTTCTCGCAGTTTTGAGACCAGTGGTGCACGCCATCATGCCTCTCATCCACTGTCGGCTTTGGTTTTAAATGACGAGTGATCTGTTTTGAAAACTCATTTTGATCCTTCACTGCTAAGTGCAGGTATCCTCATTCATTGAGTTGCACGTTCCTCGAGAAAAATAAATCTTGAGTTGTTCCTTTTCAATGCTGAGCGTCAAAGGGCGAATCTGACTGATTAGTAATCTTCAGTCACAAACTTGCATAACTGAAACGGTTTCTTAAAGCACCATATTTTCTAAATAAGGGGTCTCCCGTCATCTCGGCATTCATTTGCTTATCGCATACTAGTTATTTTTTTATTGTTTTACTGTTAGAATATGAATGTGTCAATTCATTTTGTGTGCCGTTTTTTTACATTATCTAACTATTTGCTTAACATGACATTCTGTTAATTTTTATGTATTTTATGTGTTCCAATATCAGTGCCTGTTATCGTAATATTTTATTAAAATTGGCCCAAACTAGCCAAATTGGCTATGTGCCAAAATGGTCTTTCAGTAACTCGTAATATGCATTGACTCTAATAAATAAAACATTGATTGACTGATTGATCGACATATTGTTTTCAAAATTCAGTCCTCTCACCCTGTGCAAAGACGAGCACGACGCCCTAAATGACAGCGTTCTACAGCTTCTTCTCGGCAGGAAAAGCGAACGTCCTCATAAGCAGAAAGGGGGGGATCGATTCTAACACCTTTGATTAATAAAGCCGAGGGTGTTCGATTTAGCCAATTTTGTATCCCGTCACCCTCATTAGTGCAGAAATATTGGAGCTCTCGAGACTGCCACCAGATGGCGCTTACTTTTGAAAAGGGTCCATCAAAATGAAATTCCCGCATCGCATCAGCCTCGAAACTACGATTGCCGACATGTTTTCGCAATTGAAGGTTTCATTTGCAGAGGTTCTGGACAAGATTAAGAACGATTCAAACGCTGAAATAGAGTGATAAGTGTATATCGGTAAACTAGAAGGTCTGCAGAACTGAAGGCGTAAGTGAAAAGACCAGATCCAGCCCGCGGGCCACCGGTTTCCGAACCCCGTTCCAGAGGATGTCTCTTTGGTCGCAGGACGGCATTTGCCACGACACCAAGGTGAACGCAACGGTGACCACCATCAAGAACTACATCAACGTGACGGACAAGGAGTCGCTGCAGAAAGCCCTGGCCAACGTGGGGCCCGTTTCGGTCTCCATCGACGCCGCGGTCAAGGCGTTCACCTTCTACTCCAACGGAGTCTTCTACGACCCCAAGTGCCGTAAGCACCGGACTTCTTCTCACTTGCGACTCGGATGCACGGTGGGAGCGTAAAAGGGTACCGCTCGGAAAACTCGTAAGTGCGTGCGCCTAGGGACGGGCACGTGAAAGGGGACACGGATAAGCTGGCCTGTGAGTACATGCTCGATCGTAAGCTTACTCGCGCTTGTCGATAACAACGGGTTTTGTTACGTATCGTAAAAACCCGCATACAATGCAATGTTTTGTTTCCCGGTTTTCAACAGAATGGTTACCTTAGTGTCCGAGAGCGTGGGCAACGGTGAGGTGGGACGAAAGTTTACAACGAACGAAGGCTGCGTTCATGAATGGATGAGACCAAAATATGCCGTTTTCGCACGTAAGAGTGCAAGAAAACATTTCAGGGGGGGGGACCCCCCCCCCTTCCTGAAATGTTTCTGAAACCGGTCTGGACCTGACTTAGTTCGTGAAGGAACAAATGTTCTCTTCACCTTGCCGTAAGCACTGTGCTGCTGCGGGCAAAGGCTATGGACCTGCATGTTCCTGGGTCGCACTATATCTGGATCAAACTTTTTCTTTCTTTTCGCGGGTCTTGGATTGCATTTTGTATTATATGCAGGCTTTTAGGCTATGTGTAGATGGGGAAATCTGAGATTTGGAGGAGCATGCAATGACATCCTGTTTTCTTACTTTGCCGATAAATTAATAAATGGAAACACCCTCGGCAGGAATTTTGCTTGGCTGCATTGAGAGGAGAACCTGCGCATCAGCAGCATAGCCAAGAATTTTTTTGGTGGGGGCTGAGGTGACTGGGATGCCTATGACTTGGGGTGCAGAGGGGGGTAAGGGGGTTTAAAATGTGTGTGTATATTATAAGGTCGGCTGAATTTTGGGAGGGGCTGAAACCCCATAAGCCTCTCCCCTGGCTACGCCACTGTCGCGCATTAAGTAATGAAACGCTGGGTGGGATGTAGTCGGGTAAAAACTGTATTCCACTCAGCAACTGCTGCAAACGACTTCAGAATTTTCGCAAAGAGCTTTTTGTTATGTTTGCAACCCGAAAGATGTTGCACAAAATTGAGCGTGCAAAGCCACCGTATAGCAGAAAATTGATCTGCTATACGGTGACGATTTAGTGGCAACCCACTCGCAGTCGTGAAATTTTCTGCTCGCTAAAAATATTTCCGAAGCTGCGCTCTGCGAAAATCTCTATATATCAAGCCCGCAAGAGTATGGTCGTTTATAAAAACAAAAACAAAAATAACTAGCTTGATCGTGCTGACTAAGGCTGGGGGAGCACAGAATGTGTTGTGTATAAGTTGTGCACATGCTATGTATGTGCTCAGCTCAGCCTAGATCACAGGACTGTGATGTCACATGATGTCATGGTGTCATACCGACATGTGACATTAGGACATCATAAGACATCATGATGATGCCATAATAACGTCTCAATGTTGTCATGTGATGTCACGGTCCTTCGTGACGGTACAACGGGTTTTCACGATGGTTTTCTCATAAAATGAAACTGATAAAACACATTGTGTGTCACTAATGCAGGATACAATTTCTCGCTTTCCGTATACCGAACCCGTCGTCTTATGCCGTGACCTCCCGGGTTTTCGGCACGCTTGCCCCCCCCAGGTAACGACACCGACGGCCTGGACCATGCCGTGCTGGCTGTGGGCTATGGAACCCTGCAGGGGGAGCCCTACTGGCTGATCAAGAACTCCTGGTCCACCTACTGGGGAAACGACGGCTACGTGCTCATCAGTCAGAAGGACAACAACTGCGGGGTGGCCAGCCAGGGCACCTACGTCGAGCTCTAGCATTTCGAGACGACGAGCCCTTCTGCACAATACCCCCGCAAAAGGTCTCTTTTGCAGACAAGGTTAACACAACTGGTTTACCTATATGGAGAAATGGACACAATTTTTCTATGTACATAAAGAAATGCCTGCAATAAACGGAGCTGAACATCTGTTTAAATCGCGGGAGGTTAGTGTGGTGTTTACGCTGTAGATGAGAAATTCAGCTGTCGCGGTGCCCCTGCTAGCCTGGGGTCTTTAACGTGCACCACGCAGCAGTGACACACGATTGCATGCCGGTACAATGTTCAGATCGAAACGGGCAGTGGTGGAGATCGAACCCCTGGATCGCTGGGCGCTGCAGTGCGAGCTTCCGGGACTGAGAAAACTCGGGGCAAAAAGCACAGAAGCCAACACAACTCAAGGTCCAGGGCGTCAGAAGAGGAAAAGGAAAAGGAAATATTTTGGACTGTTAAAGAAAACAATATGGGGAAAGAGGTCGTGGTCAAGCTTTTTTTAATCTGAAATTATTTATGCATATGTATAGCTACTGTCACTCTTCACTGCATAAAAGTTCGCGTAGATGGTCATTGTCGGAAACTCGTTGTCAGAAGGCACTACTCGTCACATGCTTAGTAGTTCAGAAGTTCAAAGCTATGTCTTTTTGACATAAATAATTGTGCCATTGTTAAAAGAAATTAAACATAACGATACATGCGGAAATGAACAGCTGGAGAGAAAAAAAAAAAACTATTGAGAATTCACCAGAAGTAGTGTATTCTTGCATATGCAGAGACTCAGAACTTCGAAACAAGTTTCTCCCACCACAATGTGTATAGGCTGAAAAAAACACGTCCCAAAAACTTAAATCTAAAAAAAAAAAAAAAAAAAATGGCTTGTTTTTTTATTGACGTGCTGAACTTAAATAATATTTGAAATCTTCCCCCATGAGTTAATTTACTCCTCAACGTGAAAAAACAATAAATACATTATTTTGTATTCTGCAGATGGCAATAATATGTACTGTCGTGGTGTTAATTTAAATGCGATACCTAAAAAAATTTAGACGAAAAAAAACGACCAAGTTTAGAACATAATTGCCCGTAGATACATGTTTGGACATTTCTTCAAAACTCATCTTGCATAATAATATCTTAAGACGACACTTACCTAAACTATACATAGATCATTCTTAAAAAGTTTAAACATCTATACCATAAATAGCTGCGGCTATAGCGCGGCACAAATGACAATCGTCAGAAACCCGTCTTCCTTCCTCACTCATTCGGGAATCTTTAAAACTAAGCATGCCACAACATTGAAATAAACGGCATTGTCTTTCGCAAGAAACGCAACACCACATGTAAAAATTTGGAAAAAAAAAAAAATTACGAATGTACTTTATTGCTTGAATCCAAATGAAACCACCCGCCAGTCTTTCAAAGTTCAACGAACTTTGAACTTTTACCCTAAAAGTTGGAAGTTCGTCGAACTTTTGACTTTTCGGGATTCGAAAATTTTTGAATTCTCTAGATAAATAAGTTCGAAAATTATTGAATATCTTAGTGTAGGAAGTTTGAAAAGCTTCAAACTTTTTAGTGCAAAAAGTTTGAAAGTTTGAAAAGCATCGAATTTTGCAGTGTAATAAGTTAGAATGTTTGAAAAGGATCTAATTTTTAGCATATTAAGTTCGAAGGTTAGAAAAATATTGCATTTCTGAACGTGCAAAGTTAGAAATTTCGAAAGGCATTGAACTTCTTAGTTCATTTGCTCATTTGTTTATTTTCTGGTCCTCCAGACTGCAACAGGCACCTAATCTGGTCCCTTAGCCATAAAGTTTGGAGACCCCTGATATACAGCAATTATTTTTTTGTGGAATGCAATCCCCACTCAGCTGTCCATGAGGCCGCTGCTTCAGGAACCACGCCCCTCATTTACCTTTCTTATCAATGCCAGGACGTTTTTCGAGTATTCAGGTAGCGCGCATATTCTCCATAGATTGGGGAATATTCCCATGCCCGTGTCCATTTCTCTTCAACAACACAAACTTCATCACAAAACACAGAATCTGTAAAAGAATAACAACCTTGATGAAATGTCACCAAATTAGAAGAAATAAGCCCGTTTAACGCAGAACCCTAATTATTACCAGCTTGCCAATATTTTATTTATATTGCAAACTTGCAAGCATGTTAGCATTAATTTAAATCAACACTGCGGAGGATGGGCTGTTGCTCTCCGGATCATCATCAAAACAATATTGATATACAAATTGTGTGCAGGATATGAATCTATCATTTTAGAAATAGCTGGCACTGCCTGGCTAGCCTGGCAGAAAACGGGGTTTTAGGATACCCGGGACGAAACAATAGCTTTGTTTGATTTACCTGCACTTCCTGCACCGGTGCAGAAAAGTAGGCCAGTGTACTTCTGTGGTATGTGTTATGAGATACGGCCGGAAGTACACTGCCCTGCACTTTTCTGCACCACTGCAGGTAAATCGAACAATGCTAATGTGTGCCTTAGGAAGGAGGAGGAAGAAGCATCTTGGAACTT
This sequence comes from Ixodes persulcatus, assembly GCA_013358835.2. Lineage (NCBI taxonomy): Eukaryota > Metazoa > Arthropoda > Arachnida > Ixodida > Ixodidae > Ixodes > Ixodes persulcatus. The sequence goes on from JABSTQ010009079.1 coordinate 430,374, forward strand.
GGGGGCGAAAATATAAACCACAATGGTTGGTCGAGGGAGTGCCTGCATTCGTTTGAGCACATGCTTGCATATTTTCATACCAGAACCTCAACCAGCGATTTTTAAGAATGGTTTGTTGGAATCGCCAAGCTACATAGGGGTGGAGTGCTTGCCGCAACACAACAGATAATAAAAAAAAAAAAATGTGCTCTGAAGAGCATTTGGCATGTTCTCTCACTTTAGACCAGGTATATTTGATGCTTAAAGTAGAGAAACTGGAAACCATGATGAAACCCTTCGAAGGCCCAGGAAAAGGTACTGGCTCCTAAAACTAGGAAGATACAATGAACAGTATCATGAAGTATCTCGTATCGCTTTGCAAGAAGGCCCACAAACATTGAAACATGATGTTTGGCAGCTTGGAGAATTCCACTCGTGCTAAACACAAAATATTCCAGCACAGTTGAATAATTTATGTGCCCCCACTTTGATTCTTTATTCGTTCAAGGGTACTGTGTGAGCAGGGGTCCATATCGCATGAGCGAATGATGTTTTAGCGAACAGCGACGTCTTGGGGAAATAACGGGGGTGCCGAGGCTGTAAACGCCGCTTTGCGGCGGCCGACTATTCGCTAAAGGGTCATTCGGTGAGACGTCGGCGTTCGCTAAAACGTCGTTCGATCAAGTCAGTGCCTCCTTTGGTTATGACAGCAATGAGACCAGAATTGATAGTACTACTTTTGAATAAGGAGCGAAGTACCATTATGCTCTTTGTCTGCTGCTTTCTTTTTAGCTAAAAACATATGCTCTCTGCAGAAGACTTGCCAAGCCGAATCGCCTGCTTCGAAGCAAGTTCTTTCCTGTGGAAAGAAAAGTCTCTTTCAGAATTTATGGACATTATTTAGGTAAACTTGTTGGATATGCATTTTAGAAAAAAAATTAGCAAAATAGCGCTAAGGTCAAAGCAAATTATTGTGTATGTTTATAGAGCCGGAAGTTGTAGTCTGCCTCAGTCGGCGTCTGGTGTTTCAGCTGTAGATCCAGTGCGGTACAACCTCTGATGTCTTTAATGTGCACCACGCAGTAGTGATACACGGGCACTTAAGAGTTTTAGGCGCGAAGCTCCTTAGGGGCTAGCCATGTCCGTCCGCCGTAGGCGCGGCGTCGGGTGCTCGTGCTTCTGCTGCTCCTCACGTGACTGAATTCGGCGAATAGCGGCGCCGCGCGTCCGAGGCGCGCGGCGGGGCCAACGCGGGGCGCGCGCAACATCTACTTTCCTGCACGGCACTTGATCCGGCTCTTCATGTGATCGGATCTCGGCGAATAGCGGCGCGGCGGCACGTGGAAAACAGACGCGCAACTGTATACAGGAACTCTACGGGCACTCGGCCACCGATCCCCCCTTGCGCGAAGGTCAAGTACACACTGACGGAACAAGCGCTATTTGGCTCACGCTCGAGACGTGGGCCGTGGCCGACGTCACGCCGACGTGGCTCCACTCGAGACCATTGAAGAAATGAACTGAAAAGTAACGCTTATCTCTAAAAGAGGGCGCCACCGACCCTAGGAGTTTGAAGAGAGGAGGAGGAGGAGGAGGAGGCAAGAAGTTTTTTGTTTTGGTTGGTTTTGGCAAAGTTTTGGGGTGAAGTGAGAAGAGAGAGAAAGCGGATGTCACGTGACATTGTTGTCCGCCTCTGAACATGGCGATGTTTACGTTATCGCACTAATCAAGCCGTACCGGGAGTTGCGCCTGTTTCCCGGTGGCAGGACCCGGTATCCAAACACTATGCAGCAAGAAGCGAGCAAGGAAAAGCCCGTTAAGAAGAAAAAAATCCGGGCGTGGACCGAGGCAGCGCGCATAGTAAGTGCTTTCTCGCGTTAGGCTTAGTGACCTATTCAAGTTGTCAGGGCAGTCGGCCCTGCGATCATTAACGTGTTTCGGCGATTCCGCACGCCAGCCACATACGTCCGGCTTGCCCACCCCGTCTCGAAACGCAAGATTCGACACAGTCAACGAAGCGAATCGGCAATGTCCGCGGTCGACTGTGCCGCTTTTGCTCACCGCGATCCCTACTGACTTTGGGGTCGTGGACTCCAAAGATGCTTTTTGTGGGGGCTGATAACCTTATAAAGCCAGTTTTGAGCCTCCGCAAATTTCGCCTGCATGAGGGCCCTTTTCGGGGGAGCCGGACGTGGTTTGTGTGTTTTCGGTAGATTTCACTCGTCCAGAGAGCTGCTTGTGGCCTCTTTTCAGGAGTACGTGCAACTTCGATCGCGGGAAATCCCTCGCGTGTGCTGCCAGAGCTCATTCGATGCTCTGCTCACATTCGGCCGATGTGTACGGGAAAAAATTGGGCTGTGTTAGAGGGTGTCTTTTGTCGTAGTGAAGGCCTGTGCGACCGTGGAGATGCGTCGGATAGAGTTCGGGGCGAAAAGCTTGTTTGTTTTGCGCGAGGTCTTGAAATGCAGACTCCTCTTATGTGGCGATGTCAGATTTCCCGAAGCACTCTTGGAACTGTGTGGTTGATAGCTGACGCGGCTGTTTTAAAGCGGACGAGTGTGCACCACATTCGCACTTTGTGCCGAAGAGCACGATCGCTGATAGGATAGGAGTTTAGGTAATTCCTGTAAAGTGGGTTTGAACATCCTTCTCTATTCTTGTGGCTCACTAACATGTCAAACGCCTTTTGATTACATGCAGTGCGACTCAGTGACGCGCTTCACGCAGCGTCCTCGTTACCCAGTGGTACAGTACCATACAGAGGACGTCGTAGAAACGTCCCAGTGTGAATGAATAGATGGTCTGATGACACTTCAAAGATATATTCACACTGAAAGGCTGATTTTGTCTTCTTCCCTAGGACCTACAAAACCTTGAGGATGTCTCTAGGACCAATGTACAGTTGTAGATGAATGAACATCCAGAATTTATTTTAAAAGATCTTAATTCGTCAGGGTTTTACGACATACTCTGGATATCCTTGGAAGTGGAGTGAACACGCATCGGTGCTAGCCTCATTGACCGCATTGCAGGCAGTTCAAAATGTCTTGATAACGTCCAGAAATGGCCTTTCTCGGATAGTTCAGAATCTGTCCTTTGGAGAATGTCTACAGGATAGTCTCATTGGGAGGAAAACCCTTGGAATGTTTGCCATCTTGAAAAATACTCTGCTCCTGGAACATTCGGTAGGAACCATGGAGTTGGTAAGTAGTTAGTAAATACAGGTGCACTAGCAGACCTCAAGCAATAAAAATATATTCTGTTAACTCTATTGAAAGGGTGTCTAACGACCGGGAACTGTCCGGGGAATTTTTAATTACCGGAAAAAATCGGGGAATTGTCAGCGATATTGTCAAAAAGCGAGCCCAGTCAGGGAAAATGAGCCGGAAAGGCCATCGAGTGCCCTGAGCAAAAACTTCGGGACTTGGGGCAGAAAAATAGGCAATAGATTCAGCTTGGAGCAGAGTGCGGGCTCTGCTCACCGGGTGTAGTGTGTGCTAGCTGATGCAAAGGGAACAGCCGACAAATCCAGGCCAAGCCTTTGATTGGATTGAGGACACGACACTTGGCTAGATACAGTTAGAGCTACTAGATTTAGTAACAAATGGGAAAGCCGCAGACCCCAAGCCGAAAGCATCCGAAAGTGTGCATCTGGGGGCCGTGCTACCATTCGGTTATGAACATGCGTGGTTGAGCGTCGTGTCTTCATTGTGTTTCCGGAAGTGGCCTCTTCCCTGATGATGTCGACGGCAAGAAAGTGCTCGTTTAATCCAAACTGGACGAACCCGAATATTTCGGAATATGTAAGTTGGATTAAGCCCGTGGAAAATGATCCTCACAGTGCTCAATGCCTTGTGTTGTAATGGTCTTATGTATTTAAGCACCTCTACAGTGGTCACGGAATTTCACCTGGAGTTGCCAGGGGAAGCCCGGAAAAGTCTGGGAATTCCAAAATAATAATTTGCTAGACACCCTGATTCAGCTACCAAATTTTTCCTTATGACGATTGTGGGTTATTCTTTTCGCCCAAGTTCATACAAAAAAGCCCCCGCCCCCTCCGACGAGCGGAATGAGAGAAAGATGGGGGGGACCAAATGCCCTTGAAACTATTTTGGCTGGTGGCAGCAGTTTTGAAAATCGCAGATTGAGGGCTATGCATGTTGTCTGTATAGTAACCTATGCCACACCTAGAACCACAAAACTGTGATATTGTGCCCATCACTGGTTTCCAAACTATGGGGTGCAGCAGGCTATCAAGACAGTTCTAAGTGGTCCCCAAAACTTGGCGGGGGTCTCGAAAATTTGATGTAACCTGGTTAGATCAGAATGGGAATCAGGTTAAACCAAAATATAGGAATGGAAGTTTTCTCTTGCCAGGGTACCCTGAAGCGTGTGATTATCTGAGTGTTCATGTGCTTGGCCGCACAAAGCGGTAGAATTTAATGGTCGCTTCTCCCCCCTTTCGAAGTAAGAGGCAAAAAAGTGGCGATGTCGTGTTTGCGCTTATGGTGTCGTGCGGTGCACACCCCGAAATGCTTCGGGGTTGCCCGAACACTCCATCTGATTCCGTCGTCTCGTATGTTTTCCAGGTTCTCGAGCTGCACCCTCACACACCCATGTCCCACAAGGAGATCTTCTCCGAAATATGCACCCGGGGACTCAAGGACGCGAGGTGAGCTCTGCCTCTTGTTGTCAGGTGGCCCCAGCACCGAAGGTGTGTCTTCGAATTTCCGTTGTAGCGGACAAGCATGCTTGGCACAGCGGAAAGGAAATAATGATGGAAGATCTTGAGAGGTAGCCGTGGTACAGAAGCGTATGTGCATTATCGTTGACAAGGTCTGTCGGCTTCTGCCCTGCTTTCTTCTTTTAATGTCAAGGTGGGGAAGGGTTCCTCGGCTGTCAATTCAGAGAGATAGGAATCCCCGAGTACACTTATGGATTCCCCGAGTGGTTCCCCAGAACTCAGAGATTCCCGAGATTACCGTTGTGGGTTCCCCGTGTCCTCAACCATCCCTATCACTAAGTGAGGCATCATTCCAGTTTAAACATTCTTTTAGCAAATGTAAGCCAAGCACTCCTTAGCGCATTGAGACCGGAACTGGTTCTTGGGCCGGGAACCAAGGGAGATAGCAGGTTCTCGAGACTGAAGAGTTTGAAGATCCAGTGGGTACTTTGGTGTTGGTTTCCTCGCGTCTTCCGGTTAAGTTTTGGGAGAGCATCTCGGGTGGCGGGGGTGTCACACGAGGGCCTCGTCGTTCCGTCCTTCCAGTAGCCCGGCTTCACTGGCCTGCCTTAACGCCATGCTGCACGCACACTCAAGGGGACCCGAGGCCATCTTCTACAGGGTCTTCGGGGCCACCAGTGTCTTCGGTCTCAAGGTATGCCTCCTAGTTTGCACATTTTGCTGGCGAGCGTCGGTTTGACAATAGTGCCTGGAACACATCTTTGACTCGTGCGTTTTAATGCATCCTCATTCGTAGTCCCTCGATTTCTGCCTGAAGGCGTCACGCCCATGTTGTGCCGTGGCGTGGCATGAACACCAGAGGTACCACAGCGACGGATGTGGGTAGGCAGACGCCCATTTTATTGTAGATTGCTCTCCAGCGCGACAGTCTGCGGCGGACGGATGCTGAGATGCCGCGACGACAGCGACGCTCGAGTGCACTGGTCCACTTCATTCTAACTTTACTATGGTGCCTGGAACGTGTCTTCGACCGGCGTGTTTAGAGCCCTATCCTGCGCATACACCGGAAGGGGTCCCGAAGTGGCGACAGACGACGTCGCAAAAGCCGGCAGTGCCATGTCGTCGAACGTTACGCTCCTGGCAGTTAGTGGCCCCGGTGCAAAATAGAAGCTAACGGGAGTGTCACCGCAGTCGTGGTGTCCAAACTCCTGACTGCCGAAGCTTCTGTGAACTGTCAAGCTGGAGAGCAACCAGCAACAGAGCAGGCGTTTGCCACATCCAGCTGGGATACCGCCAGGGTTGCGACCGGGGACAGCATGACACTTGAACGACGTTGCGGGAGGAAATGGAGAGAGCACTTTTTAGGACGCCTTAAACGCGCCAGTCAGAGACATGTCCCGGGCAGCAGACTTCTGCGACCAACCTCCGGGATTGCGACATCGTCCGTTCCCACTTCGGGACCACTTTCATTGACGTATGGGCGGGATGAGGTGCAACACACACCAGTCAGAGACGCGTTCCTGGGACCATAGTACCGTTCCAAAGCAGCTGAAATGCATGGGAGGCTGGTGGAAGTTTTCCTCTAGGTTGGTAATGTCAACTTTAACCTCCTCAAATAAACCACCAATAATGTGTTAAAAAAGAAAAAAAAGGGTTAGTGTTAAGACATTAAAGTCAATTTCTAGGCTAGTTGGTTAAACATCATGTCTACAATAGAGCAAGGTGTCCCGTTTTCCCTCAAGAGTGAAAATTAACATATAGTTCCAATTAGAAACTTGCTGGGCGTCATCGAAAACCACTTAATCGGTAATTTTTAGAACGACTTAGAGCTCGCTCGTGGGAAGCGCAGTAGTGCGCTAAAGTTACACTTGTGCAACATGCACAATGCTATGGTGAGAAAACGCGAAAAATAAAAAAGACGAAGAAAAACATTCACGGGCGCGTCATTGTTTTGGTAGCTTTGCTCGTGCTGCTCGAGTCGTAGCTTTTGCACTCCAACCGTGCTCACCACATGCTCAGAGTCTTTCTAATATTGGCTGATTTAGCGGCTTTCAATGACACTCAGCAAGTTTCAAGTTAGAACCGTACGTTTATTTTCAATAATTAAAATGTTTGTGAACATATTCTAATCAATTATCCAACCAATCATTACGATTAGCCCCCTATACTATGTCCCCCTGTCCGTATAACTCGCCTGCACAAATCGCATTGTTCAGCTTTCACGAATGTTTTTAAACAATTATGTTAATCTTAAAAAACGCCTCATATATTTTCCTATCTCCCCAAGTCACGTTTTCTCAGTCTTTTATATCCTGGTGAAATCAAACACATGCAGAAAAAAAAAACACAATTTTTTTTTTTTTTTAATGAGATAAGCAGACGGTGTAGTTGGAACAAGCCATATTTATTTGCAGAGCGACATTCCCAGCAGCGCAGTCAGCATGGAGGTGGACGAAGATTCAGGTCCGGAGACGGAGGACTCTGAATCAGGAGTGGTCAGCTTCGTGCGGGACCGCAAGAAGGCCAAAGGCGAGTGGCTGTATTGCATGCAATAGCCTTTCTTTCACCACACCCCTCCACCCCCTCCCCTTTCCTCCCATCCCCCACAAAGCAATGGCAGTGGTGCCTGGGCATGCACGGGGATTACCTTGAAAGACTCACCTGTGCCGTGTTGATTTTGCGTTTCCTCTGTAGGGATAAAAGTCCCGGTCAACCTCAAGCGACCCTTGTACGCCATGTAAACTAACGCCTCTAAGGTACTTTAGACGGGCCGCAAAGATAGGTTTCTCTATGTATTGTGCTGCGATTTACTACGGAGGTGCCAGCAGGTAGTGAAAGTTTACAGTGAAAAAAGTCAGGGAAAGAACTTATTTTGTTGAAAAGAATAAAAACACTAACCTGTTCTGGGCAGTCTACGCCGCCACTTCGCAGACGATGCACGCATATTGAGAAGTGTTGCCAACAGATGATGTCGTCCTTGAGGTCGCCACATAAGAAAAGCGCCATCTGCTATCGTAATCTGAATTGTCTGGCCGTCCCTCAATGCAGCGTACGCCATCTATTGGCTGAGCAGCGGCAACAACCTTTCCAGCATTTCCATTCTAGTTTTCACCAGAGTGGAAAGGCTGAATATCTCTAGGCATAACCCTAGAAGTCATCCTCGAGGTCATCCTAGAAGTCTTCCTTGGGGTCGTCCTAGACATCGTCCTTGGGGTCGTCCTCGAGGTTGTTATAGAAGTCATCCTTGAGGTCATCCTAGACGTAGTCCTCGAGATCGTCATAGAAGTAATCATTGAGGTCGCTTTCGAGGTCATCCTAGAAGTCGTCACTGAGGTCTTCTTATAGGTGTCTTCCTCAAGGTCGTCCTAGAAGTCCTTGGGGTCGTCCAAGAAGTGGAAGGGCTCTACATTTTTAAAAGAGGCACGTTAATTTTTTTTTTTTTACTGTAAACTTCCACCACCTACCTGCACCTTTGTAGTAAATTAGAAACCGAAAAGGGGAAACCATGTTGAAGCAAGCGGGAAGTGAATTGCCAGATAACAGGTTGACGGGCCCCGTTCATTGCAGTACTGTACGTCAAGCTGCCGGGCAACTTCCGCTCAGGCAAGGGTCTCTCCCCGGATCCTGTGGCGAATGGGGAGCCCAACGTTCTCCTTCCGATGGCCAACGGGGCTTGCAGTGCTGTCGAGTTAGGCAGAGACGTCCTGGTGAGAAGTTTTTTTTTTTTTCTCGTTTTGCTGGTGAAAGATTTTTAACACTCATTTTATATCATCAAGCTTCTTGTAACCCATCAAGAACAACTTGTACTGTCCTCCTATTACAACATTTGACGACATGTTTTCAATGCGGGAACAACCCGTGTATCATGGGAACCGATATAGCATGGACGTGAATAAAAACGTGGGAACTTGCCACAAACTCTCTTGTCACACATACCCGTGCCAGAGATTGCGTGGTCGACGCAATTCCCGTCGGACATTGCGCAGGTGGGCGACGTTCTAGAATTTTTATGTTGCGCATATTTAGCCAGAAGAACGGGATGGACAATCTCTCGTGGGGAGGGCGCCCTTACAGGATTTTACAGTATTGTGACTTGTAATTTCGGATACTGGTTCAGATGTTGTTACTAGTTCAGACGTCGTTACTAGTTCAGTTGAAACTTGTTCAGGTGTTGACCCAATATTAAGGCAAAGCAGTGACTCAAATTTTGCCGGAGCACCCCTTTTGGAAACTGGTTCACACACCTGCGTCTGAGGGTGATTGAGTGGATTGTGCTCCCTTTTGATCACTTACGACGGTAGTGTACACTGGCATCATCCTTAGTGTGGCCCTGAAACTCTTCAGGCCTGCATGTATTTTCTGGTTTTTTTGCAGATCATTTTTTATAGTGGGTCGAAAAAGTTTTGACAATTTTATAAAGCACCATTCCTCATGGGATAGCATACATACTTTTGATCCCGCAGATACTGCAAAACCTCGAGTCTAGTTATACGCAGTTCCAGGGCTACCTCTCGGACGGTGTTGGCGCGCCAGAGTCTTCTCTCGTCGTAGGCAATCGCAGGGCACTCGGTCGCATTCGGAAAGATTTGTGCCAACCAGCCTTTAGACTTGGGAGTGTCAACTGTGAAGCGCAAATGTAATCTCTCTGTAACGGGTGTTGGGTTGGTGGTTGTGCAATTCCCGTGCGATGTGGGTAGGAGGTGGAATTCTAGAAATAAATAGCGTGAAGGTCATGTACACACTGATGGAACAAGCGCTAACTCACAACTGTCGTTTTAATATTCACACAAAAGAAGTCTTCTGTTTAAATATTGAAACGACAGTTGTGCGTTAGCGCTCCTTCTATCAGTGTGTACTTCACCTTCACGCTATTTATTTCTAAAATGCATGTCCAACTAGTCCACCTTAATATTTCGGGAAGTGGAACTTGTAAACTGCAGTAGATGGAATGCACTAGCAGGTGCCTGCCAACATTGGAAGGAAGTCCCGCAAATGCCAGCGTCTTCTCATATCGATCGACGGAAATGCCGCAGTGCAGTTTTTACGGCAGTGTCCGTTAGTGCCCCTTCCCGGCAAAAAATGCTTGGGATACAAACGCAAAACCCCTTTCTACAGCAGAGGCACTGCTCTCTCTCTCGCTGTCGTTCCTCACACACGGCAAGGCTTTCTCTCATTCCCCCTTTTCACCCCTGTAGGCCTCCACCGTTTCGAAAAACCCACGTAATCGGGTGGACCGCGTTCTTTGCTTCCCCATCGTTTCTGCTACATCCAGATACCCTCCCGCAATGCCCTCCCTTCCCCCCTCACCCCCCTCCCCCCAACCACCATTACCACCACCACCCCCACTTCGGTAGTCACCATTGTGAAATGCCCATGTGGTCGCAAGCTGCAAACACGCTGCATCGCCTCCCCACTGCTGCCGCCCAGCTTCCGTTCTCGTGTCTCTCTGCGCCTCTACAGAACTGTGCGGGTGCATACTTCCGCTTCTTCCACTGCAGGCGCTGTCATTGTTCTAAAAAAAAACATCAAAAACAGTGCATCTTTGTCTTTTTCTCTAATACATGAAATATATCGCACAGCCGTTCCACCAAAGCACACATCTCCTCACACAAGTCTCCTACATCAATTCCACTGAAAGCAAAGAACCCATTGCAAACATTCTACAACACACTGACTGAAGGCGAATCTTCTTCAACATGCCTTTCCATGACGTAGCAGCTACAGCTGTCGGTCCCGGCCCACTTTGCATGGCATTGCAATTTATTTCTTACTTTTTCTCCGTGGCCACTGGTTTGAAAAAAGCAAATGGATTTTTTTGTCATCCCGCAAACCTCCGAAGGGCAGTCTGCATGGGACACGCTTTTTGCTGTGCCCAGCGCTTGCTGGACGCAAGCGTAGGATTTTCCTTCGCTTCCGGTTCACTTTGGGACTCTTCTTTGCCAGGGGAAAGTCACCCCTCGCCTGCGTCTTTGGTCAAAGCAATGGGGCATGCTCCTGACGCAGGGTGGGACATATCCACTCGCACACTCTGCTGGTTGTCGTCGAGGCCTCCGCCGTTGTTGTCGGTCCCTCCCCAACCTCCTGAAAACAAGGAAGTGGAGAAGACGACAGCAAGGAGGAAAGCCGTGTTTGCTTGGTTGATGTGCTTACTCAAAATGTATGTGTGCGTCGAAATGTTCATGTGTCTTTTTACAGCGGAGCTGTCAAGGGCTAGTTTCCCCAGTATCGTGTCCGCAGGCAATCAAATATTGACACAAAACTCTGGACAGTTACTGCTATCTATAGATGACGGCGGCAACCAGAGGTTGCCCGTTGTCGCTCATAAATGGCAGCAACCTTTCCAGCCTTTCCACTCTGGTTTTCACCAGAGTGGAAAGGCTGAATTTCTCTAGGCGTCGTCCTAGAAATCGTTCTCGAGGTTGTCCTCGAGGTCGTCCAAGAAGTTGTCCTTGAGGTCGTCCTAGACTTCGTCCTTGAGGTCCTAAACGTCGTCCTTGATGTCGTCCCACCATAGTACAGCTTCGCTGGACTTCCTTCTTAACAAGAGTGGAAAGGCTGAAAGTTTTTTTTTAGAAATGTGCACGCTTTCTTTTGTTGTGCACACCAGAAAGTGTGTCCTGTGTGGACAGCCTTTTCCCTTTCTTTATTTGTACTTTTCTGCCATCCACTAACAATGTCGTTGTCGTCGTCGTGCAGCCTTCGGCCCTGAGCTACGGAGGGGTACGCCACTCGATGCGGCAACAGAAGCGCGCCAACGCCTGCCTGGACTTTTCCGAACAGCGGTCTGTAGCCTGCGGTGAGCCCTCATTTTGGCCTGCGGCGTTTGTTTTGGCGGGGGCAATTTTCGACTCGAAGACGCCGGATTAATGTGTTTCGCTCGCAATATTCATGCTTTGGATACTAATCGCGAGTGTCGCTCGTGTTCTCCATTACCGTTCCAACGGTGCCGCAGAGTAAAGAGCTCTGGAATAAACGAATCGGATAGTTGGGAATTAATAGCGAGAGCAACAAAGAACTCCTGGAGGCCAGATTAATGTTTCGTTTGATTTTCGTACCAGTTGTCAACTTTAAATAAAATCTTGCGGTATGTTCGATGGGGGGAGGAAAGAAGTCTTCGATGGGTTAAGGGTGCATCAGAGAACCAGCACTTATCCCGTGTTATTTTGCAGATATTTGTCCCGTGTTATTTTGCAGATATTTGAGACCCCCAGTAGTTAAAAGGGCTCTCTAGGGGCACTAATCCGAGCTGCAAGATTTTGTGCCCGCCAAATACCCTTTCAAAGCAAAATGAGACCGTCAACGTCACCTTCGCACTAGCGTCGTCGTGTGGTGTATTGTAAAAACCCGAGAATATAAAGAAAAGTATTTTCCGATTTCTGCCTGTAAATTTTGTGCTTGTGTCGTATGCAAATCCGAATGATTCTAAGCTCTGGCGGGGTACATGCAAGCTAGGATTCATGTGGTTTCGGTTTCCAGCCTGCGCCACCACCCGATCCCAATGGCAAGCTGTACGCGTTCGCCGAAACATTCTCACCTCCCCGTGTTTTCGACGTCGGCGACGTCTCCGGTTCTTGCCACACGTCCCGCCGATCTATGTGATGGCATCGTCACGGAAGCGGTGCTCGGCTGTGTGTTTATGGCGAACAAAGGTTGCATTCGTGGACAAAGGAGACCGAAACGAGCAGTTTTTGCGTGCAAGGGCGCAAGAAAACTTTTTTGGAGGCCGAAGAAAGAAAAGTTTGCCGAGACTAACCTGGTCCCGACTCCGTTTGTGAAGGTTCAGTGTGCTCCACACCTTGGTGTAAGCACTGAGCCGCCACGAGCAGAGGCTATGGATATGTGTGTTTCTGAGCCGCGCTGTACGCAAATCATACGTGGGTAAATTACTTCCAAAATGTAATTTAATTACAATAGACCGATCTCACCAGGAGTTGCGCGACGCCACCGCTGCCGCGGTGCATGCTGGTACCTGTAGTTCTCCCCAGTTTTCTGGCCGCGTCAATGAGCATTGTACGCCCGCCCGGCGTTTGGAAATTTTTGGGTTAGCACGAGACGTTTAGCCGGGTGTTTACTCATGGTTTTCAATGGGTGGCTTCACCCGTTGTATGCCACGGTGCTACAATAACAGCACCAGGCAAAAAGGCCTCGGATATTATGTCTTCCCGAAAGAAAGCAGCACGGCAAAGAAAGGTAAACAGAGCCCGACAGAGCGGCAGGAAAAATAGCGTTTTTCCAATTGTTTCGCGATTTGATTCATAATTTATATCCACCTATTGCACGTCAGCTAAAAAGTGTAAGATTACAGGGCACGAGACACACAGTGTGCCGAAGTGTTCCATACGTTGGAATATCTCTGAGCATTCGCTCCGTAGCGGTCTATCCGTTGGTCTATCTCCACTAAGTTTGGTGAGGCCGTTTTTAATACACTTTTTGCTCAATAAATTTTGGTGGTTCTAACTGTTAATGTGACGACATGTTTTATGCACAAATGTGCTTCAAAAGATGAGGACAATCACTCAAAAAAGAGCAGCGATTCTTGTTATGCATCACTTGAAATAAAACAACTTTTTTTCGGAAGCGGTTTTCATTTTTTTTATACAAAACGTAAAAAAAAACCACATAATGCAATTTTGAAGTGCTACACTTACCGCCAGAAATGTAACAAACGAGCCTAATCTATTTTGTGGTGGTCTATTAGGCTGGCGCTACTGATCCAGAAAAAAGCTTCCAACGTCGGGCGACTCTTAGCGTTCGGAGCTTGCGCAAACAAAACGAAACTGAATAGAAACTGTACACGAAAAATCATCTCCACCACAAGTTTTCAGATATCTTGCATGGTTGCTTCTTTTTGAGAGATGACAATTGTTACGGCGCATCAGGCATGGCCTTTTTGTAGATCATTTCTTCTCTGTGTGCAGGCTTCTCCCCGCAGTTCATCTGTACCCTGTCGCACAGGCTGTCAACCAGAATGAAACAACTTTTAGAAAACTATAGCTCACGGAGAAAGTCTATTTAGCTCCTCTTACTTCATTGTTGATTAAACGTTATGCACAAGACTGAACACGACCAAGCTCAGTTTTACGCCAACACATTTGACGCTGTTCCACGGTGCTACACAAAGCCGATGGTCCCTCAAATTTTCTTGTTCTTTGCCATTCAACTAGATGTTCAGTTTCCAAGTTAATTGAGACATCCGAGCAGCTGGAAAGCTCGAGTAGTGGCGTCGTCGTTTTTTTTTTTCTGCGGCCGCAGTGGGACCACTGCGTGAACGGCAGCGTGCTCACGCGTTCACGAAGATGAAGAAGCAGACGACGCCGAAGCAGATGACAAAGTGATTCTAAAGCGATAAGACGACTGGAACTGCTTTTCTGTGCTTGCTGACAGATTAAGACATCACTACCAACACAATTTTATGAAGTACAGACATGCAGGAGAACCCAAGCTGATACCGAGGCGTTCCAAATGAAAATCTACAATGTACGCGCAGCCCTATGTAGCCGGGAAGCCGGAAAGCGATGACTACAAGTAGCATGGTGGCGCACCACTTCCGGAATGCGCGCGCCTGCGCAGTTCGCTTGGTGACATCGGTCTATTACTTTGCTTCAAAGTACAGTCGAATCTCGTTAATTCAAACTCGAGGGGGACCAAAAATTTGTTTGAATAAAGCAAAGTTTGAATTAACGGGAGTTTCCTCCCATAGAGTAGCATAGGATGGGACCTGCATGTTAGTTTGAATTATCCACAAGTTTGAATTAAGAGAGTTTGAATTAATGAGAGTCGACTGTAGTTTAACTACAATTACAATTACTACTACGTGAAAAGTAATTAATTACAATTAGAAATTACTTTTAAAAAGTAATACAATTACTTTACAAATACTTATTTCTGAGAGCGACCAAATGTGGGCCATAAAACGTTAAACGAGTTGTATAGAATGCAAAGTATTTGTTCATTCCTTACTTCAATGTTCACGTATTGTACTTTCGTTTTATGAATTTTGTTAAATTCGTGATAGAACTTGACAGAATGGGGCAATGAAGTACTATGTTCTTATATTTTTAACAAATAATAATATATTAGTTGATATGCTGAACTATAATGCAATTAAATGCAAAGGTGCAAGCGAGCTGGACAAGAATGACGAAAATAATCCCTGGAGAAGGGGAACAAGAGGGACAAAGGACAAACACAAATCTCCAAGCACAGCTAGGTGACTGGTGCGTGACCGAAAAAGGAAGATGCCAGATTGCTAACGAAAAAATTGGGTTGACAGACTGTTGTTAGCCAGGCAAATAAAAATGCGGCAATTATTTATATTGGAATATTTTACAAGTGTTAATATAAAAGTAAAATCCACATGCACTAATACGACCGCATCCACATACAAACAGCATGTTATTGTAAATTAATTACATTGAGTTGAAATTATAATGGCTCAGAAATATATAAGTACCGAATCCCGAATCATTGGGGAAAATATTCTCAGGTGCCAGGTCATTCTCCAAAGTGCTTATGCAAATAATAACCGAAATAAAACCAACACGAAATAAACTTGAAAATAACACAAATATATGCATATGCGACAGTCCTGGAAAAGGGACGTAAACAAACTGGCAAAAAAGAAAGAAAAATAACTTCATAGACAATTAAAATTCCCAACCTCGGCTGAAAGCTGAAGCTCTTTTTTTTTTCTTTCAATATTTTGGCATGCTTACGCTATTGTTTTCTTCTCGCACCGCATTGTAAGGAACAAATCAACAAACAATGCAACGCTATTTATGTTGTGTGTGAGTGTTTCACCGAGAGCTAGGCCGCTTGTGCAAGCGCTGAGGCTTTCAGAGAGGTTCCGTCTACGCCGCAAAGTTTTGCAAAAGTAATTGTAATTGTGCCTGAAATCTTGCAACTACTGATGCTAGAAAGTAATTAAATTACAATTCCTTTTAGCAAACAGTAATTAATAACAAATTACCATGAAAAGTAATTACAGTAATTCAATTACAGTAATTGAATTACTACCCAAGTATGACGCAAATCAACTTTTTTTTTTTTTGCGGGTCTTGGATTGCGTTTTTTTTATAATACACGGGCTTTTACGTTACTTGCTATTTTTTGCACCGTTGATTTCAGAGAATCGTTTCCTGCCCCATCTCGTAGACCTCGCATATTTTTTTGTCGCATTTCTGTGGGGAGTTTTGAAAGTGTCTTTTGCAACTTGTTTCTATCCGTCGGCGCGCAGCGCCGGTGACGGTGCAGCGCAGCTCGGCACGTGTGGCGGCCAAGAGCGTGGGCACGGCACAGCAGCTGTCGGCGGCAGATCGGCCGCAGACGATGAGCGAGATCCTGGCGTCCCTCCCCGGTCTTGGACTGAAGGTGAGCGGACTGCGAGGGAGTCGGGCATTCTCGTGAATTCGGCGGAAACATGTGCGTCGCGTTTTTGCCTTAAAATAGTGTGGCATTTTGAGTTATGACTCCGCTTCATTGGTACATAAGTGCTTTGCATTAAGGAGCAGTGCTGGTCTTAAAAATAGTAAAAAAAAAAAAAAAGAATTGCTTAAATTGTTGTATTTTGCGAGTCACGATTTTGAAGCCTGTATAGTCCAAAGTATGCTCTCACAAAGAATGAATGCTGAATTCGATCCTCGTAAGTGTCGAAGGGCCCGACTTGATTGAGGCCTAAACTTTGGAAATCGACCGAACTTGCAGGCTGAGATGTCATTGACACTTTTCTGAAAAAGGCGAACGCCGCTGGCTCTCGAAAAATGCGCATGATAATCTTATCGTTTTCGTTTTTTCACCACCAGGCTTGGGTGTGTCGCACGAGTTATAACTCTAGCTCACCAATGTGCCTCCCATGAGCCCCGAATATTTCTTAAATTTACTGATTTAGTGGGTTTTGATGATGCTGAGCAAGTTTTTGTTTGAAACCACATGTTTAGTTTCACCAATTAACAAGTGAATAAACAAGTCTCAGTTAATTATTCACCTCGCATGACAATTAGCCCCCATATAATGTCCCCCTTAGCTGTACAACTCGCTCGTACGGACAGCATTAGTGCACCTCTGAAGGCTCGTTTAAAGCGAATCCTCCGAAGCATAGAAAAGAATACCCTGCATTTTGAACCTGCTTGTTTGATTTTATATAAACATACCTAGGATGGAAAAAACGTCATTAAAACTACCGGTAAAGGAAGGATTAAGCTTTTATTGTTTTTTCAGCTACAAAGAATCTAACATCGCGTGGTACAGACACGAAATGGAGGTGCTAAGCACAAGAAAGCGCCAAGAAAGTAATGCCACATAGCGAGTCGGTGACAAACTGTTTCTTAGTGCACGCAATGACGGAGATCCTCTCTCTCCTTGCAGCCGCACAAGCGATCCTCCCGCAAGTTGAGCATGAGTAAGTTGCACGACTCTCGGGGTCTGGGCCAAAGCTTCTAACTTGCCGCCCCCCCCCCCCCCCTCCCCCGACTGCGACGACAGCCGCCCAGATCGCCGAGACCAGGAAAGGCCTCGTCGACCTCGAGACTCCCGACTCCATCTTGGTTAACACCAACATCAAGGCAAGTGTGTGGGGCATGGTGGCCGTTCCAACCTTGACTAAGCTGCGTCGCAGGTCTTGCCGCACAGCACCTGCCACATTTCTCGTTGTGCCACCCTCGCTTTGTGTTTCTTAAATTGCTGGACACATGCAAAGGAACAAAGAAATTTTTTAAAACAGCTTGGATGGGAAAAGGAAGTCATAAAACAAATTTACAACAAGCAAGAAAAGGTTTTATAGAGCTTTATTTATGGCACAGGGGTGTGACAGCTGCGCCAATTGCGCCATTTTGATACAAACCCAATTTTCTGCGCCTAGTTGCATCAAAAACGTGAAATCGGTCGAAATTGCGCATACTGCGCCAAAGTAACTCGAAAAGTAAAAAAAAAGGTTTGCGGCGACGCTAGATTTAGCGGGAAACGAGAGCTTGGTTGGCAACGTTCAATCTCGTCGTCGTGAAGTACACGGCACGGGCACAGGGTAGTGCAAGCAACTGCCAGATTCGAAGATTTCAGCTGTAGTACCCTTCTATACCTATGATACATGGTCTTTTCCTAATTTTCCTACTATTTTCCGCTGTCATTTGGGACTGCATGCTACCGGTGCGCTGTCACGCGGTCTTGCTCTCTGGCCGCAGGAGGTACGACGCACAGGCTATCAAGATGAACAAACCTAAGTATTTCGTTTTGAGGGTAAACCTTTTCTTAGGAGTGCTCTTGAGCACCTCTATTGTGTAATTGTTCATTCGTGTCCGTAATCTTCTTACAAAATGGACGGCGCCATCGCCGTGAGTACTTTCGGTTATCACACACTTGCTTCCAGTGCGTGAACAATCAAAGGAATCAGTCACATATTCGTATATATATTGCATGTGCTGCTCACAGTTTTTCTACAAATTCACTATTTACCTTGAGACTCACTTTTGTAGGGAGTTTTTTTCTATCTGCACCTGCTTTCTACGAGCGTCCGGTCGATGTCTGGTTGTAGTAAACCGTGCTTCCCTATCTCGAATCGCCGCTTTAAAAAGTTTTGCACTACAATTGCGCTTTGGCACCAGTTCGTATAAGCTTGAGGTACCTGGTGCCCACCTAACTTTGCAGCAAGCCTGTGTTTCTTGTCCTCATCTATGCGCATTAGACTCGCCTTTGCCTTTTCCGTCTTTTTTTTTTTTAGGGGCGAAGCTCCTTAGGGGCTGGCCATGTCCGTCCGTTGTCCGCCGTAGGCCGGCGGCGGGTGCTCGTGCTTCTGCTCGCGAGATCACGTGCTCACGAGCACGTGAGCACATGCTCACGTGCTCGTGTAGGGCAAAAAAAAAAATTGAAAAAAATTATGAAAAAAGAAAAAGAAGAAAACCACACATTCTCCTACTGACATGAATGAAAAGGCTCAAAGAAAAAGAAGAAAAAAAAGAGTAGGGGGTTCTGAGATGCCATCCCATCTGTCTGCTTAAAAAAAGAGAAAGAAGAAAACCACACATTCTCCTACTGACATGAATGAAAAGGCTCAAAGAAAAAGAAGAAAAAAAAGAGTAGGGGGTTCTGAGATGCCATCCCATCTGTCTGCTTAAAAAAAGAGAAAGAAGAAAACCACACATTCTCCTACTGACATGAATGAAAAGGCTCAAAGAAAAAGAAGAAAAAAAAGAGTAGGGGGTTCTGAGATGCCATCCCATCTGTCTGCTTAAAAAAAGAGAAAGAAGAAAACCACACATTCTCCTACTGACATGAATGAAAAGGCTCAAAGAAAAAGAAGAAAAAAAAAGAGTAGGGGGTTCTGAGATGCCATCCCATCTGTCTGCTTAAAAAAAGAGAAAGAAGAAAACCACACATTCTCCTACTGACATGAATGAAAAGGCTCAAAGAAAAAGAAGAAAAAAAAGAGTAGGGGGTTCTGAGATGCCATCCCATCTGTCTGCTTAAAAAAAGAGAAAGAAGAAAACCACACATTCTCCTACTGACATGAATGAAAAGGCTCAAAGAAAAAGAAGAAAAAAAAGAGTAGGGGGTTCTGAGATGCCATCCCATCTGTCTGCTTAAAAAAAGAGAAAGAAGAAAACCACACATTCTCCTACTGACATGAATGAAAAGGCTCAAAGAAAAAGAAGAAAAAAAAGAGTAGGGGGTTCTGAGATGCCATCCCATCTGTCTGCTTAAAAAAAGAGAAAGAAGAAAACCACACATTCTCCTACTGACATGAATGAAAAGGCTCAAAGAAAAAGAAGAAAAAAAAGAGTAGGGGGTTCTGAGATGCCATCCCATCTGTCTGCTTAAAAAAAGAGAAAGAAGAAAACCACACATTCTCCTACTGACATGAATGAAAAGGCTCAAAGAAAAAAAAGAGTAGGGGGTTCTGAGATGCCATCCCATCTGTCTGCTTAAAAAAAGAGAAAGAAGAAAACCACACATTCTCCTACTGACATGAATGAAAAGGCTCAAAGAAAAAAAAAGAGTAGGGGGTTCTGAGATGCCATCCCATCTGTCTGCTTAAAAAAAGAGAAAGAAGAAAACCACACATTCTCCTACTGACATGAATGAAAAGGCTCAAAGAAAAAGAAGAAAAAAAGAGTAGGGGGTTCTGAGATGCCATCCCATCTGTCTGCTTAAAAAAAGAGAAAGAAGAAAACCACACATTCTCCTACTGACATGAATGAAAAGGCTCAAAGAAAAAGAAGAAAAAAAAGAGTAGGGGGTTCTGAGATGCCATCCCATCTGTCTGCTTAAAAAAAGAGAAAGAAGAAAACCACACATTCTCCTACTGACATGAATGAAAAGGCTCAAAGAAAAAGAAGAAAAAAAAGAGTAGGGGGTTCTGAGATGCCATCCCATCTGTCTGCTTAAAAAAAGAGAAAGAAGAAAACCACACATTCTCCTACTGACATGAATGAAAAGGCTCAAAGAAAAAGAAGAAAAAAAAGAGTAGGGGGTTCTGAGATGCCATCCCATCTGTCTGCTTAAAAAAAGAGAAAGAAGAAAACCACACATTCTCCTACTGACATGAATGAAAAGGCTCAAAGAAAAAGTCTACGCAGACAAGCACCACCAGAGCTTCGCCCCAAGCAACATCATTCACCACGTGGAGATGCAGTCAATTTGTTTGTTACACTTCAAACGAATATGAATACCGTATTTACTCGATTGTAACGCAAGTTTTTTTCCAGATTATGGCTGCCTAAAGTCAACCCTCGCGTTACAATCGAATACCGAAATTAAAGTTATCTAAAAATTGCAACGATACGCCCAGACCTAATTGAAGGCGCCAGATTTGGGCGCCCCGCGACCTATGTGTGGTTTTCTTCTTTTTCTTTGTTTAAGCAGACAGATGGGATGGCATCTCGGAACCCCCTACTCTTTTTTTTCTTCTTTTTCTTTTTTCATAATTTTTTTCATTTTTTTTTTGCTCCACACGAGCACGTGAGCATGTGCTCACGTGCTCGTGAGCACGTGATCTCACGAGCAGAAGCACGAGCACCCGACGCCGGGCCTACGGCGGACGGACATGTCTAGCCCCTAAGGAGCTTCGCCCCTAAAAAAGAAGGTTAATAAGTTACTTTTAGAGCCGAAAGGAAGCTCCTGAAAAAGTGCAAGCACCACGTGCTAGACCTGTGCGCCGGTCAGAAAGCGATGGCGGAGGCATGCCGGAGTGTTCTCTTCCGTCAGCGGCGCACCACGCTCGGCGTGCGGCAGCGGGGTGACTTTTTGGTGGCGGCGTCTACCACGTGACCAGGACACAGGTCTACCACGTGACCAGCGGCAGCTCCCACGGGCGACATCTTGAAATTCATTTCGCGTTATAAATATAGCTCTAAAATTTTGTTTTGTTCTGTGTAAATTCGTTTTATGGCATTCTTTTTTCATCTAGGCGTTATTCCCTGTTACAGGTTAAATTACAGTTATACCCTGTTGCAGGTTAAGAAAAGCAGGACCAGGTCCTCCCGCCCCCCAATACCTTCCCCTCTTTCTACTTTACCGGAGAGAATGCTGGAAAGGAGGCGAGGAGGGACTCTCCTCATCTCTAGCATTCACTCGGCTAAGACGGAAAGACAGGAGGGCTTTGTGTAATGAGCTTGCCCTCTTTTCTTAACCTGCAACAGGGTATGGGGTTTCATATTTTCAGAGTTTATAATTAGCGAATTTCACAAGGTGGTTTTCATTTGTACTGACAGTTCGGTGTAAGGAACTGGCTTGATTTTCCAACTAACCGCTGGATTGAGCGAGTGCCGTATTTATTGTTTTATTGTCCGTTGACCCTTTCACTCTGAATATCACAGAAACTTTAGTTTTAGTTTTCATGTGAAGAGCGCAGCTTTTAGGCGACCGTTTCTGGGTTGAGCGGCGTCAAGGTAACCATACGCGTTGCATTATGGCACATTTCCTTGCTAAAGTTAGTGGGGAAATTTTCCCGCTAAATGTAGCGTGGGAATTCTTTCACTAAATTTAGCGGGGAAATTTTACCGCTGGAGTTAGTGGGGAAATTTCCTTTTCCCCGCTAACTCTAGTGAGAAAATTTTCCCGCCAACTTTTGTGGGAAAATTTCTCCCCTAAATTTAGTGGGGAAATTGACATCACGTGAGCTCAACACCAATTTAGTTTCCACTAAATAATGACGTCACGACTTCGTGTCACATCACCCATGAACAAATTCAGCGGCGGGAGGAGGGGAGGGTGCGGAGGAGGAGGAGGGGCATACCCTTTCCTCTGTACTCTCTCCTCCTCCTCCTCAAGAACTGCACTTTAGTTACGCATTATTGAGATTTGTAAACGTCTTGATGGGCTTATGGCCATGGTATAGAAAGAGTTGATGACTGAGTGGCTGTGTCATTTATTGATAGTATAAGCGTGATTATGATGTATATATTTGATGGTGACCTGTTGGGTAACAGCAGCAGTGGCAGGTATTAATATGGCAGAATGGACCTTTTTCGAGTAACGAGCGCCGTCTGGGGAGTTGTCTGCAAACTACAATTGAAGAGCTGCCCAACATGCCTCCGCCTGTCAAACACATTGGCATTGTGCCGTTGTATCGGTTTTCAGTGCTTTTTATACCCCATACTACTGATACTAAAAAACAGAGCGCCGAAATAGACTAAATACGTACGAAGATAGATGCTGAGAATGTTGCTGTCGCCATTTCCGCAGGGCACTGCGTCCCGGTGTCCTGCGAAAATAGCGAAAGCGGAGTGTACGCATATGCAGAAGCTTACTGGAAAAAGGTCCATTGCCCATGCAAAACAGCACTCGCTCCTGACTAGTTTTTCACAAAACCCTTCATTGTTGTCTTTGTAACAATGGATTGATTAGCTGTGGTTGCTCATTCTAAATTTCATGGTAACTTTAGTCTGTACCTCACTGTTTTTTGTATGCAGAATTAGACTGATTGTTTGATTGATCAATTTCAACTAGCTGCTGGGATTATATTGACTGGTTTATTTATTGATTGATTGGAGCCCTGTCATTCTAAATCTCATGGTAACTTCAGTCCTCACCTCACTATTTTTGCATAAAAAAATAGATTGATTAGTTGATTTATTGATTTCAGACTAATTGATGGGTTTAATGACTGACTGGCTTGGTCATTTATAAGTTTGATTGACTGGCAAAGTGTACCCTGTCACACTAAATCTCATGGTATGATATGACAGGCCTTGGTTACCTTGTGGCTCTAAATCTCGCTGTAACTTCAGTCGTTTCAGTCCTCACCTCGCTTCTTTTGCAGGTCAAAAATGGAGTGACTGGTTATTTGATTGATAAACAACTTACTGTGGGTTTATCACAAACTTATTTATTGGTAGATTAATAGGAGCAATGTTATTCTAAATCTCACAGTAACTTCAGTACTCACCTCGCTGTTAATGGATAGAAAAATGAACCGATTGGTTCATTTTACCTCTGGGCTTCTTGACTACGGACGGGGTTGGGTCACTTATTGATATGACAGGCCTTGGTTACCTTGTGGCTCTAAATCTCGCTGTAACTTCAGTCGTTTCAGTCCTCACCTCGCTTCTTTTGCGGGTCAAAAATGGAGTGACTGGTTGTTTGATTGATAAACAACTTACTGTGGGTTTATCACAAACTTATTTATTGATAGATTAATAGGAGCAATGTTATTCTAAATCTCACAGTAACTTCAGTACTCACCTCGCTGTTAATGGATAGAAAAATGAACCGATTGGTTCATTTTACCTCTGGGCTTCTTGACTACGGACGGGGTTGGGTCACTTATTGATATGACAGGCCTTGGTTACCTTGTGGCCCTAAATCTCGCTGTAACTTCAGTCGTTTCAGTCCTCACCTCGCTTCTTTTGCGGGTCAAAAATGGAGTGACTGGTTATTTGATTGATAAACAACTTACTGTGGGTTTATCACAAACTTATTTATTGATAGATTAATAGGAGCAATGTTATTCTAAATCTCACAGTAACTTCAGTACTCACCTCGCTGTTAATGGATAGAAAAATGAACCGATTGGTTCATTTTACCTCTGGGCTTCTTGACTACGGACGGGGTTGGGTCACTTATTGATATGACAGGCCTTGGTTACCTTGTGGCTCTAAATCTCGCTGTAACTTCAGTCGTTTCAGTCCTCACCTCGCTGTTCATTAGTGATGGACCGAATCTGCCGAACTTCGGATTCAGCAAAGTTTGGCACATGCCAAAGTTTTCAAGAAACGTTTGGCAAAGATTCGGCAAACGTCTGCGCATGGGGGGGGGCATGGATTGCAAATGGACGCCATGCGGTCATGCGGTTATCATCGTACAGTGTAGTACTACCAGCGGTTCCGGCGAGGTGCGGAATAGGCGACATAGTAACTGTGTGGTTGTCTGCCTTTGTGAGTGTGGTTCTCTTCAATATTTTCTGCCTCAAGAACAGAAGCAACCAGGAGTTGATGCAGCATACTGTGCAAGTGACAAATGATGTGGTGCGTCATGCATAACGTGATTTTCATTTGATCTTTCCAGTTAGGTAGTTGTAACATTGACTGACAAGTACTTTAAAGCACTCCTCGCAATTATATGAATGTTGTTTTCAACTGGCAAGTAGTTTGTGCCAGAACAAAATAACATTGCTTTTTAATTTGTGTTATTTCGCGGTTTTTATCTATCTACATAAGACTAAACACGGAACTACTTGACGTTGCACACCCAACATTCCCAACTCTTCCCATCTTCCTTAACGTCCGCGCGTGTCCTGACATCAGAAACCGGCATTTTAAAAGTTAAAAATGAGACGTTGCGAATATGTGACACACACTTTCATGTAAAACTGGCGTCAAGTGACTCAAATCGAAAAACATGCATACTTACAATAATATTATCTCTTCTGGTGGAGGCATTTTCGCGTGCGAAACGGTGAAATGTAAAGAAAGTAAGAACACAGTGTTACTACTGCCTTTATTTCACTTTAACAATGCACAGACACTTGCAGGCTTGTGCTGATGAGGCTTCAAGACGGAAAGTCGTGCATTGTGTCTGCGCCCACTACTACCCAACCTTGTTGTCGCACCACTTTTGTAAGAAGTCACTGTAAAATTGCCAGTAAACATGCAAAAATGACACCAATACAATTTTCTTTTATATTAGAGCCTTATTTAGAAATTACTGTCAATGTGCATTATACGTGAGACATTTAAATAATAAAAAAAAAAAAAGAAATAATCTTTAAAAATGTTTGGCGAAACTTTGCCTCTGCCGAATCCCAAGATTCGGCACTGAATTTTCAATTCAGCGAAAATTCAGCGAAAATTCAGCCCATCATTATTGTTAATGCATTGAAAAAATGAACTGATTGGTTGATCAATTGAATGATTTCCAACCAACTGTCGGGCTTATTGACCGAGGGGCTGGGTGTTCAAGGAATAATCGGCTGCGGTTACCCTGCCATTCTAAATCTCACCACAACTTCGGTGGATTCAATCCTTACCTCGCCGTGTTCGCTAGGCCAAACGGGCCGACAGGTTGCTTGACCGGCCGACCGTGTTTCAGGACCTGCTGACGAGGCACACGCTGTCGCTGCTGCCCCCCCTGTACCAGTACCGGCTGGTGCAGCTGCTCCCTGCGGCAGACCGGTGCGCCTGGGACGCGAGCTCGGTGGTGCGGCTGAGCGGCTCTGCCCTGAGCAACGAGTTCTTTGCCCGGGCCTGCCAGGAGTGGCGAGAGCGGCTGGCGGACGGGGAGCTCACCCACGAGAGCCGGCTGAGGGCCAGGGCAGAGCGGGAGCGCGCCTCCCGCCTGGACCCCTGGAAGGTGGCCAACTTCGAGGACGTCTGGGGCCACAGGTGGGCCAGTTTGTTCAGCGTGCTACGGTCGGTTCAGGGTCCTAGGGAAGCTCCTCCCACCCCTTTTTACTCTAGCAGAGAAAACGCTGGGGAAGAGACGACCTCGTCTCCGGCGTTCGCTCTGGCAAGAGGTGGGAGGAGCCCTCCCTGAACCTTTGACCTGGCACCGACTATAAATATACCGGGTGTTTCTGCGAATACTTCCAGAGATTCCTGAAAAGGATGGTTCGGTGAAAGAGAAACTCATTTTGAGAACGGGCTGCCAGCCAAAACAAACGTCGAGGATTGCAAAAAAGTAACTAATTAGCAAACTAACTTCTTAAATCTTGCTAATTGAATTTCTAATTATTTAAAATAAACATAGGGTTCTAATTAGAAACTTGCCGAGCATCGTCGCGAAACCCCATCAAAGTCGATTTCGGGAAGACTCGAAGCACGTGGGAAGTGTGGGAGTGCGCTACAGTTTCTACTGTCGAGACCAGTTATAACGAAGTCAACGGGAATCGGAAATTACTTGGCTATATCCGCTGTTTTGTTATAATGAACTTGGGTTAACAAAGGGCAAAACGGGATGGGAAATCGGGATCACTTTGCTGTAGCCGCTATTTCGTTATAATCGACTGTACTGGTCCAGCGGGCACAAGGCTCGCGATGCAAAGACTTGAACGAAACGAAAATCGTCTTTGCATTGCCAGTCTTCGTCCACGAGTTGCTCGACCGTCCCCTCCCCCGGCGCGTGCAGGCTTCCGTCCGAGGAGCGCCTGGCGTCGCTCAGCCTGACGCCGGGTCCCCTGGCGGTGCCCTCTGCCAAGGGGGCGCACAAGAGCGGCCGGCCCCTGAGGAGGGGCGCATCCGCCCACAGGACCAGCCCCTCCAGACCCGCTCCGGTGAGTCAGTCTTTCGTTTTCTGAAGTACCGGCCGATCGATCACTCTGGTCTCCGCGAGAAGCCCAAGCACTTTGCAACGAGTCTTGGTTACGAGCTGCCTCTTATGGCATTCTGTCCCACGAGTTCTGTTGTCACGCTTAGGCAGGAGTTAGCCTAAACCGTTCTGTTCGGGGAGAATGCCGTCCTGCATTTAAGGACGTTTCATCGCGGAATGTGTTGCGGCGCCAAGTTTTGCGAGAAAAACATTGCATTGTGCTCGACCAACGCGTGGGTCGGGGTCTCCCCCGACACCCCAACGTCACGTGACACCGTTGCGTCACACACACACGGCATGTGCCCAGCTCGTTTGCAACACATTCTGCGTGTATCCGAATTCATCGGACTCAATCGAGATTTGCTGATCTTTAAATTTTTTTCAGTGCCTCGATAGTAAACACTTGCCTCGATAAAATCTTTTCCCGAGAAAGACAATTCTTACCGCAATATTTACATCGCGAGACTCACTTGGAGTTGGCAGCAATCTCGAATTGCGCTTATATTTTGAGACGTCCATCCCAGGAATCGCTCAAATGAGTCTCGCAGCGTAAACATTTCAGTAATCTTCTATTTCTTTTTTTTTAGTAAAATTTCTGTGTCCCTTCAACAGAATGTTTGCACTTTTTGAATAACCCAGCCTCATTTAATTCATCTATTGCGCCTCCGTGAGAGTCAAAGCCTCGATTGATTTTATAATTACGCATCATAAATGCCGTAGCTAGAAACATAGTTTAGATTGATTTATTGTGTCGTAAATGTCAGAGTCTTCATTTATTTAGTACATGTTCGTGGGAAGTGCAGTCAACTGATTTATTACGTGTTCTTGAAAAGTGTAGTTCCGATTGAATGTATGGGTGTCCATAGAAGGCACAGCGTAAACTGACTGGTTCATATGCTTACGTATAGGGTAGCTTCAACTGCCCCATGAACAATGTACTATCACTCATATGAACCTTGAGAAATAACCCCAGAACCGGTTTTATAAAATTCAGAAAAAACGGGGGTGGTGGGGGCGTATTCGAGCTGTTTTTGAGAAAAAAAAACTGGAACTTACGCGAAAAAAAAGTCTGTAGTTCCAACGCTATTTTGTTTTGTCCTGGAACATAGATGTGTTATGAGGCTGCTGCATTTTTTTGGGAACCACACTTATGTTATCTGTTTTCTGCAGGGCGCTGCTGTGAAAGGAGGACTGCATTGTTTAGCCCGTGTAAATAAACTATGCGTCCCTGAAAGCCCAAGCCCCGTAAGAATGTGACGCTAGCGGTTGGGATAGTAGGCGAACGTTTGAGAACATGACGTTCCTCAAGGTCGGAAAGTTTGATGTCCCCCGTTCTACAGCGCCTGGAGGGTGGGAGTTTGGTGAGCTAATGGATGCGCTCCGGTCCCTTTTCAATGAACCGCGAGCAGGTATCAAGGGGACGGTGTCCAGCGAGGCACGCGGTGCGGGGCAAGGCGTCGCTCAAGCGAGCGGCGGCCGCTAGGAGGGCGGTGGAGAGTCCGGTCGCCAAGAGGCTCAAGGAGGTCCCTTCCCCGTCACCGGCTACTCCAGGTCGGTTGCACTCTCTTTTACTGCCTGTGGAGTGCAGGTCACTATAGTTCGGCGGATTGATTGATTCAGAACGCGTATTTATTAAATTTATTAAATGCGTTAGCGCTTACTGCCTCAGTGTATGCAGCCGTCTTTGGTTTGGAACGTCGTGGTTTGGACCGGACCGGACTGTGGTTTCGTGAGGCCGCGGCGCGGTTCCTGCTGTGCTCTTTCACCGTGTTTGTTTGCTCATTACGTCCACTTTTCCTCTTAAAGGGGCCCTGCAATGACTTTTTTACTGGTTTTTAAATTGCACCGAACCTGAGCGCACTGAACGTAGTAACTTAATGAAACTTTTCTTTTCTGAAATTTCGCTTTATCTTAAAAAGTTATAGGCAAATTAGAATTACAAAAACAAGCAAAAAATAGCCTCCTTCATGACGTCGTAGGTCCTGGCTTGGGTGGCCGTGAACTAGAGGAGGGGTAGTGGGCTCATCGAGCGTTCACGGCTGCCGCACTCTGTGTCGACGGCTCGAGAGGGCGCCACTAAAGCATGTGTTGGATAGGCTGTATGAAGCGGGCAGCCAGGGCGGCTCGCATTGCATTTGCTGCGCGATTAAAGACTAATTCGGCATAACACTTCATTGGCCACAAATGACAGCAAACACGGGGTAAAGATCAGTTCAGAACGGGAGCCACTTCGCGCTGCCATACCGCCAAATGGCCAAATCGCCAACCAAGCCCGCGCCAAAGGCCTTCGGAACGCTCGGAACCGGTCGGATCCTCGAGCCGGTATACGATCGCAGCGCCGCCGCGTACATCCGGGATTTTTCTATGCTCGCCGTTCGCGCGGGCCTCATCCCACTAGTCCTTTCTAGTATGCGCCGTTTTTTCCGCCGCTTGGTGGCGGGTATGTCGACGGGTCATTTCTTGTTTCCGTACTTTATAAACTGCATTTGTTTCTTTTCTGATCTAAAATACTGAACAAAAACTAGTTTCATACATAATTGAAATGGTTCGCGACACTTATATTTTGTATCTCGACTAAAAAAAAGCTTTTAGCGGCTCTGACCAGTAGTAAGCCCAGGACCAGAGACGTCACATTTCGCGCGCTTTCGGCAACGCGGGTCGCCCTCGTAGGCGGAGGAGGTTTCCGCGTCGTCCGGTTAAAATATGACGCACTGATATTTAGTTACTCTCTCCGTGCCCGCAGGCTTTCCCGAACCCCAAGAGACGTGGAAACCGCAAAAAAAGGCAGACGCTTAAATATGATTGCAGGGCCCCTTTAAGTAAGAGGGTAAGAGCCTTCTCGCACGCTTCCAATGACTCGGAAACGTGAGGGGAGGGGATCGAGCAGCCGCGGCAAAACGTACGAGGTAAAGCAAAACCGAGGAGCGGCAACGATTCCGCTTGCGCTAAACCGCCGACACCCGGGAGAAACGATTGGCTCTATGAAGACAACACTATGCAGACTGGCCGGGCGGAAAAGAATGCTGGCAGCTTGGTATTCCCATCCTTTGCCGAGTCAGAACCCCCGTGCTAAATGCCGGCACATTTCGTCGAGAATCGGCGTAGCGACAGCAGCGATTTCGGCGACTTTTTTAATTAAAAGGTTCACCTGCCTATGCCTTAGTTGTCCAGAGGCAGGAGGGATTGGGGTTGTGGGCTGTAGGGACGGGGGGTATGGTTATGATTATGATTTCGTTTTATGAAATGATGGACTCCGGAGTTCCCGACGTAACGTATCGGGGAATCCACGATTTGCTTCCTGTGCTGTGCCTGTTCCTTGGTGTGGGTCCAGTCTTCCAGCTGATTTGGTCTTGTGCAGATCAGCAAAATCGTCCTATACTGCACCGTGGGCACAACAAATCTAACCCGCTTTATTTAAGCCTCAGAAATTGGTGTTGCATGCTCCTACACCGTCATATAACGCAAAAATGTGGCTTGGTGGTGTGTTTGTTTTTGGAAACTATCAAAGGAAAAACCCGCCTTAATCGATAGTTACTCAACTAAACACAAAACTTTCCTATGGCTCAATATGAAGTTGAGCCTTTTTAGGCTAAAAGTAAAAAAGTGTCCATCTGTAAAATTTGATCTTCTCATCTACGGCGGGGACACCAGATGCCCACTGGGGCCGACTTCCCGCTGTCTCAGCATGCACGCAACACAATTACTTTTACCGTATTTACTCGCCAGACAGCGCCTTGCTATGGGCATTTCTCGCGAGTCGAGACGTCAAAGTTGCGCGTCGAACGGCACGTGCGGTCTAGCCGATTGTGCAAAACTGCAATTTAGTTATACCGATGCTCGTAAAACGAAAAAACTCATCGCATGAAGCGTGCAAAGAGGTGTGACTTATACAAAGGTGCGACTTATATACCAACTTTTCCACAAAAATGGCTCAATGTAACGGATGTGCGAGTTATACAAGGGGCGACTTATAGTCTGGAAAATATGGTAATATCTTTCAGTTTTTTCTTCAGTCTATCAAGTTTGGTTCCATGCGATTCGGGAGTACACCTGGGCAACCTCACTTGTTTTGCTTGTTCTATGATATATACTAAAGACAATTTAGTTAAAATTTTACTGTGGGGGTGCACTTTTATGAACTGCCTAAAGCGGCAAAGTATTAATCCCGCCTCTGGTCAAGGAGTATGTCTGCGTAGCGTGCTTAGATTACAGAGTATGCGGATTGAAAGTTTGTCTGCTTCTTTTGCAGGGGTTGTGGTGACGTCAGAACACCGAGCTCTGATTGGCTCTGTTTGAAGGATAGTAAGTAACCCTCAATGCAAGCTGTCTTGAGGTCTTCCCACTATCCTTCAATCAGAGCCAGTCAGAGCTCGGCGTTCTGACGTCACCACAACCCCTGCAAAAGAAGCAGACAAACTTGCGCTCCGCATTTCGAACTGCTTGATTGGGGTCACGTGATTTATAGGCCGCATTTGCAATGCAAGCTGCTCATTTCCGCTTATCCGCCCGATTTACTCCTCGCCACGGTAACGCAATGCACGTGCACTTACGACCGGTCTGTGCAGGAGGCATCTGTCGTTAGATCGCACGGCTTGAGTTGATCCCTCTCTCAACTCTAGGCTCCCCACATGTGCGTTTCAGGGGTGGAGCCTCTGGCGGCCGCCAACGAAGCCCCCGCGGCAACCGACCAAGCCGAAGACGAGCCCGAAGTTGTGCTTCTGGCAGTGCCCGAGGCTCCAGTGTCCCCTCCCCATGCAGCCTCCTCCCGCCTCGAGGAGGAACCCCCGGTGAGAAGTGCCACGCATGGTTTTCGGTGGAGATGTCGGCAAGCTGGCGAGGTTCGAGCTTGTGCAGCCTTTAAGCTTAAAGTATTACGGTACAGGGTGTCCCTCAAAAACATTAACGGAGCATTTGAGCCGCGAAACTAAACTATGCGTCGCCAGGCGCCGAGTCGGTCTCGATGTAGTGCTAGCCGGACGAACCAGATGCTAAAGCTTCGGAACTACTTGCTGTAAAACAAAAAACAAAACTGATTTTTCAAATTTCAGTGGGAAAACTGCAGCCAACAAAGCCCACAAATACATGGAGCTGAACGATGCGAGCTACCGGGAATGGGCCCCATTTCACTTTGAAATTTTCAGAAAGATCACAGACAAATCATGTCGGCCTAGTTCTTACCGCCGGCTCGGAGCCAGTAGAAGGAACGCCGATTTGCGCTTGTCGCTTATTATAATCTTTTTATTTGTACCATTTTTTTCGTCCGGCCAACAACACTTTGAGCCAGCCGCGGTGAAACACCACTCGAACGAGCTGCCGTCAACAAACTATTCGAGCGAACAAACTTTCGTAAAATTCTCTGGCCAAACCCCATTCTGTGGCCTTTGGTCGAGCGAGCCTTCATTCGAACAGGCTTTTTCTCGAGGCCACTCAAGTCAGCATGCACAAAATCTTTCCATATCGCGACAGCGTCTATGGCGTTCTCGCGGTCGAACGTCAAAGTCTGCAACGGCACTGCGGTCTAGCGATTGCAAAAGCAATGTTAACGATGCTGTAAAACGAAAAAACTATTGCATGAAGCGTCAAAGTGTACTATCAAAGTGCGACTTTATCCAACTTTTCACAAAAATGGCTCAATGTAACGGATGTGCGGTTATACAAGGGCGAATTATAGTCTGGAAAAATTGGAATATCTTTCTGTTTTTCTTCAGTCTATCAAGTTTGGTTCCATGCGATGCGGGAGTACAGACCTGGGCAACCTCACTTGTTTTGCTTGTTCTATGATATATACTAAAGACATTTAGTTAAAATTTTACTGTGGGGGCGCACTTTTATGAACTGCCTAAAGCGGCAAAGTACTAATCCCGCCTCTGGTCAAGGAGTATGTCTGCGTAGCGTGCCTAGATTACAGAGTATGCGGATTGAAAGTTTGTCTGCTTCTTTTGCAGGGGTTGTGGTGACGTCAGAACACCGAGCTCTGATTGGCTCTGATTGAAGGATAGTAAGTAACCCTCAATGCAAGCTGTCTTGAGGTCTTCCCACTATCCTTCAATCAGAGCCAGTCAGAGCTCGGCGTTCTGACGTCACCACAACCCCTGCAAAAGAAGCAGACAAACTTGCGCTCCGCATTTCGAACTGCTTGATTGGGGTCACGTGATTTATAGGCCGCATTTGCAATGCAAGCTGCTCATTTCCGCTTATCCGCCCGATTTACTCCTCGCCACGGTAACGCAATGCACGTGCACTTACGACCGGTCTGTGCAGGAGGCATCTGTCGTTAGATCGCACGGCTTGAGTTGATCCCTCTCTCAACTCTAGGCTCCCCACATGTGCGTTTCAGGGGTGGAGCCTCTGGCGGCCGCCAACGAAGCCCCCGCGGCAACCGACCAAGCCGAAGACGAGCCCGAAGTTGTGCTTCTGGCAGTGCCCGAGGCTCCAGTGTCCCCTCCCCATGCAGCCTCCTCCCGCCTCGAGGAGGAACCCCCGGTGAGAAGTGCCACGCATGGTTTTCGGTGGAGATGTCGGCAAGCTGGCGAGGTTCGAGCTTGTGCAGCCTTTAAGCTTAAAGTATTACGGTACAGGGTGTCCCTCAAAAACATTAACGGAGCATTTGAGCCGCGAAACTAAACTATGCGTCGCCAGGCGCCGAGTCGGTCTCGATGTAGTGCTAGCCGGACGAACCAGATGCTAAAGCTTCGGAACTACTTGCTGTAAAACAAAAAACAAAACTGATTTTTCAAATTTCAGTGGGAAAACTGCAGCCAACAAAGCCCACAAATACATGGAGCTGAACGATGCGAGCTACCGGGAATGGGCCCCATTTTCACTTTGAAATTTTCAGAAAGATCACAGACAAATCATGTCGGCCTAGTTCTTACCGCCGGCTCGGAGCCAGTAGAAGGAACGCCGATTTGCGCTTGTCGCTTATTATAATCTTTTTATTTGTACCATTTTTTTCGTCCGGCCAACAACACTTTGAGCCAGCCGCGGTGAAACACCACTCGAACGAGCTGCCGTCAACAAACTATTCGAGCGAACAAACTTTCGTAAAATTCTCTGGCCAAACCCCATTCTGTGGCCTTTGGTCGAGCGAGCCTTCATTCGAACAGGCTTTTTCTCGAGGCCCCTTCAAGTTTGTTCAAGGTGTATTTCAATGCGTCCTTCGAAATGCTGAACTTTTCTGTCCGAATCGAGTCTTCGACGTTTAATCGTTCCAACGCTTCCCGTCGCAGCTCTGCATCACCCCCGAGGTCCCTTCCGTGGCTCCCGGGTCGGCCAACACCCCGGGACCCTCGGACGAACCGTCGGAGGGTCCGTGTCTCGACGAGGAGCTGGAGACGCTGTCCGCCGAGCAGCTGCTCCTCAGGGTCTACGACGAGACGGACGTCAAGTCCGACGGCCCCGACGAAGACCCGGATGCAAAGTACGACGACGCAGATCTGCACAAGTACGCCGAGTGCACGGAGGAGCTCGTCGTCACACCGGCACCCGTCGTCGCCCCGGAGACGTGCGGCTATGACGTGCTGTCGGAGGACGGCGTTGCGGCCGAGGTGGCGGTCACCGTCGAGGCCGCCGTGGCATCCGAAGAGGACGACGAAGAGTTGGTGCGGGTGGCTGAACCGATGCCGGAAGTCTGCGCCACGAGTCTGCTCCCGCCGCCGGCTGCGGAAGAGGTGGTTGTCGTGGCGGAGGAAGAGGAGGAGGAGGAGGAGGTGATGCTGGTGACGACGGTCGAACACGACGCGCCCGTCATCCTGGCGACTGCGGAAGGTGTGCCACTCGTGGAGGGGCTGCTGCAGACGGAGGACGTGTTGGTCTTGGGTGCTGGGGAGGAGGTGGCGCCGCCTGGTCACGCATTGGACCACGTGGCGCTGGAAGTGGTGGCGCAGGAGGTGAGCGTGACGGCGGCCGAGCTTTTTGCGACGTGTTTTCGTTTGGGGGTTGGCAGTTGTTGGAGGGCTGAAGCGGAAGATGTGTTTTTTATGTGGGTTTCGGAAAGGACAGGGCAGTCTGGTGGCTTAGTCTCAGACGCAGCTCTTGTGCAGGTTAGTCTCAGACACGGCTTTTTTGTAGGTTCCGGAAAGGATAAAACAGCTCTGCAGCTTAGTCTCGGAGACGTCCCCCTTCTACAGGTTTCAGGAAGGAGAGGACAGGTCTTCAGCTTAGTCTCAGACATGTCTCTTGTATAGGTTTTGGGAAGGATAGGACAGGTTTTCAGCTTGGTCTCGGACACGTCTCCTGTGTAGGTTCAGGAAGGATGGGACAGTTTTGCAGCACAGTCGTGGACGTGTCTTACGTATGTTTTGGGAAGGACAGGACAGGTTTGCAGCTTTGTCTTGCTAGTGGCGACTCCAGCAAAATCGACAGCGATGCCAAGAAGCTCTGGAGAGGAGGTCGTTTCGACTGTCTGCTATTGCTGCTTGGTTCTCGTAGGCAGCATAGAAACAAACATTGTTTCTAGTAATTATTTTTATGCTTCCGTCGTGTCATTCCTATGCGCTGACCAGAAGAGGTTTCTACCGTCGAAAAATCGCTTTACTTTCATATCTAAGAGTGATTTGATGCTGCAGTGCAAGACATTTATGGTTGTTCGCGTGCTGAACGACGAAAATGACCTCCTTTTGTCTGCCATTTTGCCTGACCAGCACGCCCCCGATAGTTTGCTGGAGTTGCGAATACTGTGTCTGCTCTCTGTTTCTACCTGCCATAAACATATAGTGCATGCCAAATTCCTCAGTTCAGGCACGCCGAACTAAAGAGATGGATACTGACGACTCCTTGTCTCCCAAGGAGCCGCCCCTGGAGGCCCAAGTGGTCGAGGTCGAAGAAGTTCCGCTGGAGCTGGACATTGCAGACCCGACGATCGCGATGCCGAGGCTGCCGTGGGTTTTCCAGGAGCCCGCGAGGCCGGAGCCTCGCAGCGCGACCCCGGAGCCCGCCGTGTCGCTCCAAAGAACGGCGCAGGCTCCACGGCCGTCCAGCGTCCCCCTGGTCGTCTCTGAGGGCAGAGCGGCTCGACCCTCGAGCGCTCCCCTCGTGGTTCCGGAAGGCGGCGTCGCGCTCCGAGCGGTCCGCAAGTCGCTCAGCTGCAAGGACCTACTGGCGCTGCAGCGGCAAGGGGCGTCCGCCGTCTGCATCTCGCTGGAACCGCTCGCAGCGACGACGGTGGCACGCCTCGTTCCTACAGCGGCGGCGGGCAACGGGCGGCGGCCGGCGCCAGACGGTCGGGGCA
Organism: Ixodes persulcatus; assembly: GCA_013358835.2. NCBI lineage: Eukaryota > Metazoa > Arthropoda > Arachnida > Ixodida > Ixodidae > Ixodes > Ixodes persulcatus. Next base: position 465,998 of record JABSTQ010009079.1, read on the forward strand.
CGGGGGACGGGGCCTGCGGATGCAACCTGAGGGCCATGGCCGTCTGCCGCAAGTGCGGAGCCTTCTGCCACGACGGATGCATCGGACCCTCCAGGCTGTGCGTCACCTGCCTCATTCGGTGACCGGAGACTGCTGCCGGTCGCGGTGACGGTGCCTGTTACGGGGAGACACCAATATTTATTTGAAGGGGGGAGGTATGGAGCGCGTTCCTCTTGTTACAAACTTTTTTTTTTTCTTTGACATGTAAATACATTTTTTTCAGTCGAGCAAAACGACTTGCCTTGTTTCTCGTGTCTTTCGGTGGCCCCCTAGGGCGGCCTTGAAATGGCTTAGTACCGGAACGTGAAGACGGTGATGGCGAGGAAGACGACCGTCCAGCAGGAAGATGCCAGGATGCCGAGCAGCACGGATGGGTGGGTGAAGCCCCAGCCCTTGGACATGACCGATCGGAAGGCCTCAGCGGGTAAAGTGAGCGGCAGGACGTAGCTCAGCCAGCGCACGTACATGGGGATGCCCTCCACGGGCCACAGGATGCCTGCAAGGCCGTCGATTAGCATATTCTCACCGACGGGACAAGAACAGCAGGGCGGTCCTTTGGTCGTCCCACCTCCAGAACGAGTTCCCCACCTTTGACGAAACTAGACTGTCTCGTGAGTTTCGAATGTCCCTGCACATCCAAAACGCGTTGGAAGGCAAAGGGCACATACTGGGGGCCAGGTGTCGGAAAGAGGTGCCCTGCTGCTCTCATTGGCTGGAACCGTTTGGCCTATTGTCGTTCGACAAGTTCGACCCGGAGCTCTCAGTAGAGTATGCGTTCCAACAAGATAAAGGGCGGTGTTACAGAACGCAAGTATTTTTCGTTGGGGCGCTCGGGCAGAGCTGCGGGGACACGGGACAGTGGCACTGACCGCTGATCATCATGCTTGGGTAGTTGATGCCGACAGTCAGCATGGAAGCTGCATGTGGGGAGTCCAACATCGACGAGATCATGAACCCTGCAAAATAATATTGAGATTAGTGTCTGACAGTGACGGGTCCTGGCGTTTCTATGGAAGCAGCATGAAGCATCGGTTGACAAGGTATGTTGTAATGTGTGCACGTGTATGTGGTGAGGAATCTTGTGAGGAACAAAACAACGGTCCGTGAAAGAAAATTACACCCAATTCTTTGGCTCACCCAAACACACCATGTATTGCAGATAGCTGAAACTCCGTGAGAGTGTGACACTAACAATGGTGATATAATGCAAAAGGTTGAGAACACGACAGTACCTTGGTCAAAAGACAAAAAATGTTTGACCTGACATCAGTCACATTTTCACAGTCACTTCTCCAAGCCTTTCTAATACAGTCAGCGTGCACAGGACCCTTCGGTGTGTCGAAGCCGGTGTATATAAAACCAATTTAGAAGATACTTTACTAAGTGCGTAAAAGTCCGAAAAAAAATGTAGAGGATGACTGTCATGACTGCCTGCATTACATGGAACAGAGTCTCTGTCACTCCTTTTAATGTTGCGGGACCACGTCTCACGACGATTGAACCAGAGAGTGGCACGAAAAAGGGAACGGGCTTTGCAGGACCGGTGGCCACTATTCCACCCCTGCACAGGGGCCCCAGGAATTGAAATTAGGGGGCTGTCTAAATTTTTAGGGGGAGGGGGGGGGGGGGGGGCATTGAGAATATAGGAGTCATTGCGAATTAAGGGGGTGCCTTAGGAAAAACAAGGGGGGGGGGGGGGGGGGGGGGGAGAGTACACCCCCGTAGGAAGGTGTAGGAAAATCACTGCTCCGGCACAAAACACGTCTCGTCTCTCTTGTGCCGCCGTTTTTCCGTCATTGCACGCGTTGTCTACATGCCACTGAACGGCACAGATTGCAATTCATTTCACTCGACCATTAAAAAAAAAAATAAACTAGCAAAACAAAGCGACCACTCGATCACAAGCAGTACAACACTGCAATCCGAGCGGGAAGGAGCACGCCTGTTACCCGCAGCGCCCCCTGCCGTCCTTGCGCGCCGTCATCGCTGCGCCGACTGGCGCCGACCTCCTCCCTCCGTTGCTTCTCGGCGTGGACGACACACTGCCCAGTTCTAGTACACCATAACATGGCTGCTCGGCTGCACGCCCACACGCACGGATGGCACACGCGTTGCCCACATGTGTGTGTGTGACCCCTGAACAACATAACTATGTAGATATCTATTGATACTCTCCCCCCCCCCCCCCCCCTTTCTCTCAACCCCCTTACCCCCCACAGCTTCTGGAATGCAAAACACTCTCACGTTTCATTAACTCACGAGCGACTACGGCAGGTTCTCAAGCGAGAGGCTCGTGCGAGTGTCCGTGTGGTGTGCACGCGCGTTCCCTGCCCAAGCCTCTCGAACCAGCAATTTGTGAAGATGGCGGATTGCCGGAACCGGACATTTCGCCCTGTTCCTTCCCACAACCTTCCGTCCGGTTGCTTCCGACTTCCTTCCCGACTGGCGTGGATGGAAACTAGGGGTGTCGCGAACTTTTGTCGAACCAGATTTTTAGGTCGAACTTTCGGGGTTCGACTGGGTCGAACCGGTTCGACGAACCTTCGAACTTTTCAACAGATTCGACCGGTTCGACTTTGTGGACAGTGTGGCCAGACGTTGATACACGCATGTCTAGGTTTGGAGAATTTTGTTTTTTTATGCAAAGGGTTATTTTATTTTATAAACAGTTGCAATTAAAAGAAACTAATTCTAATCACTGTAGAAGTTAATAACTAAATTTGTTGTACTGTATTAACTGAAATAACCAATCAGCGCTGCCCTTAATTCATCCCTTAGCCATCACCATCCAATCCGAAGCCAAGTGGCCAGCCTGTCGCGCATGCGCACACGAGTCGAACCTCAATACAAGGTTCGTCGAATTTTCCACTAAAAGTTCGAAAAAGTCGAACCTGGTCGCACTCGAACCTCGGCCGGTTCTTGGAAACGCATCTGCGTTTCGGGCGCCATCCTTTGAGTCTGTGGCTATTGAAGTTCCTAAGACCATTTAACCGTGCCAAGGGGTGGCAAGAGCGTCGATTTTCTGCAAGCGCCTCCAAACTTTGCTCAGCGTCTTCCCCCGCTCCTTGCCACTCGAAAATGCGCACAGGCGCACGTGCTACCAATATCTCGCTAAAGTGACTCGCCCAGTGCCATGCCACAGGTGCCCTGCAGCAGGGTAAGCAGCACGATGACGTAGACGGGACCCACTGACGGCAGATGAAACACGACGAACCCGACGAAGAGGAGCAAGAGGTTCTGGACGACAATGATGCACATTTGGGAGCAGACGTGAGCGAACACTATCTCGAACGATTTGACGCCTGCGAGAAACAAGAATGGAGTTCGTCTCTTGAATGTGCGAACTGGGAAGGAAAACGTATGCTTATCTCAGGTTAACAGCTTTGCGTGAAGCTTCAGGTCGGCAGACGTATTTTCGCTTCGCGGGGGGATGAATTGCTTTACAAGTTGGCCATATATATTCTATGTATTACTGTAACGCGCGGTCCTCGTAAAAGGCAAAAGATAGAGAGAACTGTAAGAGCGCGGAAGCTTTTTAATTTTTTTCTTTATGTCTCGATTAGTTATTTTATTGCAATAGCCACCGAGTATGAGAACGTACGCGCTGATAGAACATTTGTCTCTGAGCAAAGCAATGTGGAACGCACATCTGTGCAGTCGGACAGCCTTCTAAATTCTTTGTCGTTTTGATATTTACAGCACACGAATGGCTCTTAAATGACGGTACTTGAAACAATAAAGTAGTCTAAATTATATGATTTATGTAAATAAATATTCTAAGGTGCACCTGCTGAGTTTTTTGAAAGCTCGTTTCGTGACGACAACAAACTTGTAGTACGCAGAACGCGGCTATGGTGAGCCATCAAAGTTGGCTCGGTTGGCTCCGACCTACCTCGTTGGCTCCGGCGTGCGCTCACGCCGCGTGGTGGCGCGACGAAACGGAAATGCGACGTGCGAACCCCGTCCCGAAACGATGAGATATATTTTTAAAAGAAATGCAATTTTATCTGATAAATTTGTCGAACAGTGTTCATCATGTCGTTTTTGACACGACACCTATGCGGCGCCGTCGTCATGGCCAAATTATCAGGACGGGAAAGAAATCGCCGAACTCCGAAAAACCCACAGACCAAAGTCGCCGCCGTCGCTACGACGCAGGTGCAGAAGTGGACTGGGGGTGGCAGGGTGCAGGGTGGCTGGCAGGTAGTGCGCAGCTAACTTGGCTGGATTAGTTGGCAAACTTCCAACGCGACGGGCATCCGTCTACTATTATTCAAAGCGCAACTTTCTTCCACGCTGTGGCGCGTCGGCAGCTCGACTTGTTCACGTCAGTTCCGTTGCAGTTTGTTGACGTCAGTTCCGTTGCGAGTAATCCCAGAGGGCCTCGCGCGCATCGGAGGCTTCTGGCGCTTCTGGCTCAATCAGCGGTCGTCATTCCAAGAAATATAATAATCCGATCTCCATCCCTTTACATGAATAGCATTTTTAGGTATAGTGCGGTCCCGGGAAGCTTGTCCGGGGCTTATTTCGGCAACTTCAGATATCGGTTCAGCATCCCTTTAAAAGGGATTGTCCGGTCGAAATCGGAAGTACTTAAGTTCTTGCGCTCGTTACGTCGAGGGAGCCTTAATGTAGACAAACGTCATTTTTATTTTGATATATGATCTCCCGTTATTAATTAAACCTTTCATGAGCCTATGTACGAAACTGCACCCCGAATTTCGCCAGTGTCAATGGCTGACATACGTAGGTGCTGCGTGACGTCACAAAACGCAAAGGCCTGTCGGATGGTCGGGATAACAAGCGTTGGTCGATGGATGTCTTGTATTTTGTTTCGAATTATATAGTCTCCTAGGCTGTACCCTACTTAAATACGGTTCTTTTAATGCAGTTCCCAAGCATTTGCAAAAAAAGTCACGCCTTTTAGCAGGAAATTACTCGCATACAGCCATAAGCTTCGAGCAAGCGTATGCCGTTTCGCGCAAACACAACTGCGACGGCCACCGATCGAACTAGGGGCGCTTGCAAAGCAAAGGATGCAGATTTAGCCTCTGAAGCGGCACCTAAGTACACGAAGCGGCATCTGGGTACACATGTCAGCGGATCCACTGGATCGGTGATGAGGCTGCGGGTCGTTCCCTCAGAGGCGATGTCCGCGGGTCGAAGACAAACGGCGAATCGTTCAAATGCATGTCGTCACTTGACTTGGACGAGCTTGGTGAATCGTAGTCACGTTCCATTTTCACACGCGGGTCAAACAGAATCGGGCTGCACGCGTGCTAAAAACAACTTCTGGCATCGTTTCCAGATGGCCTAGCTGTTGGTTTCGGTTTCGCTGCATAATCAAGTTGATTGATCTGATTTAGGCGAGGAGTGGATGGACGTAGTTTAATATCGTTGGCACAGCGTCACACCTCAGCTTACGAGCCTTCTGTTCGCTTAGAGCTCAGCTCGTAGCTCTCTTCTGTGAGATGATTGCTGCATAAGCGGGATCTCGATCTTGACGGGAACCTAGTCCCTACGCACGGCAACGATCCACTTCGCTCGGCACTGCACGTCTCGTGGAAAAGTGTGGAACGTCATGTCTTGGCTCGCATGTGCTGCCCGGTGGTTGTGGCACTCAACCGCGCAACAAAAAACTCACCCAACTACCAAACAAGTTGAGCACAACAACAAAAACGAAGCACGCTGAGGCAGACAAAAATGCTCGCTTTGTGTTTTGTGACGTCAGAGCTTCAATGTTGCCAACGAAAGCAGCGTTTACGCTAGAATGCGATTGGAGCAGCATAAATTCAATTACTCACGCAGAGGGGCATATAAAATTCAGATATTGCACGTACTATCCTTCTCGAGGCAAAAACAATGACATTCAATTGTTTTCTCGAATACAAAATTTGACCGGACAATCCCTTTAAGTTCCTGCTTGTTAACTCCTTTTCACACTTCTTTGTCGCAGAAAAAAAAATGAACGTTCGGTTTGAGCGGTAGTATAGGGAGTATTCGTAGATCGTTTCTTCCGTCCCACAACGCTCTCCGCAACCACGAGATCCGAGAAGGCTGGATCGTGAATCAGGATCCCCTCGGTGGCACCAACGTTACTAGATCAAAGTCAGTTGAGAAGCTTCCTAGAACACCTGTCGCCTTTTCAGCGTGCGCGCTCGGTGGAACGTTGGATGTGCATTACCTGATGTGGAAAAGGATAATATCGCGATTTTTATGGTAAACCATAGCCTCTTTTATACTGACAAAGCCTGGCAGATCGCCACGAGAAGCGGCCGCCGAAATTGAAAAGGTAGAGCGGCAGCCAACGCATGAGAGGAGAGCCACGTGACGCGCGCCCCGCTACGGCGAGACGCCGAAACACACTTCTCCCGAGCGATGGAATGTCCGCTCGTGCTCCTCGCGTTCCTCGCGCTGCCGCTCTTTTTTCGTCGGGTTTCGGAAAACCATGTTTCAGGTCCTCGCTGCTGCAAAAGCTGTGCGCTGACGTCCAGGTTCCCCGAGAAGTGCTCTGTGTTACCAAATCCTCGCGCTCCAAATATGCGACCGGGCACTCTATGGCTCCGTCGTCGAACTGCCAGGCTTTCTGAGTATATAGACCTTTTCGGCCTCCGTCGCATGGGCACTGCCATCTTGGAATCACGTGACGCGGCCGCCATAAGGTGGCTTCAACTCGTCGCTCCACTCTCCCCTCCGCGCCTTGGCGAAGGCGCGGCATTCGCGTTTTTCGTCGCGTTTCACCGCGTTTCTCGCCTTATTGTAAATTTCCGCCCGATGTTTACATTTACAACTTAATTGCATGCCGTCATTATGTGCACGACTACATATGCAGTTAATTTTATAACCGATTTTGACTATTTTCACCGTCGGCGTACCGGATACGCGTGAGGAGGGAGGAGATACAGAAATCAGCGTCAGACCTGGCGCATATTGAGCCCAATTATTTATGACAACTTAAATTTACACAGTGATAGTGACAGCATATTTGAAAAAAAGTATAAAGCAATGTATATGTATAATCGCGCATTTAAAATCTTAAGGAATGTGACCAAAATATTACGCAGCATATAAAGCTATGTGTGTTTCCGTAAAGCCTCCGGCCTTGCCTTCATAACAAATTTAAAATAGTTGTTTTTGATTATATATAGGACATAAAGATATACAGGTGACGAGCGTTTAACTCACATTTTATATGATGCTTGGGGTAATGGTAACGTCCACATCGGGCGATTTGTTTGTGCACGACATTACACCTAAATCTGTTAGACGGTCTTAAATCGTTTTTGCAATAGAAACGTTTGCTTGATTTGTTTATTTATGAATTTAGAGAAACTGTACACTATGCTCGGTCACATATCTGCAGTCATTAAAGGGTATTAACATTTTTGTACAAAATTTAAGTAATGAATTTTATTTATTTTAAACACAAAGACCCCTGTGAAATAATCTGTCACAGGCAGCTTGAGAGTGCCTAGGGCTCGCATTATGTGATGCCGAAAAGAAACCATCTACATGGAAATCACCCAAGTTCAGGGTTGTTGATTTTAAATCGCATCAGTTTGCATGGAGATCTGTCATGAAGGTTCATGAAGTCGTGCCTAGCATTCGACTTCAACCAAACGTACGAGAGATCACTTCTTTCGTACCCTCAATTTTATTTGGCAAAGTTTGTACAAAGACAAATTTTCAGATTTCAATTGACGGGCCTCACTTATCTTATGTGCCAAGCACGTCGTAATCAAATGTCAGTAAAACAAGTAGTTCATTTTCTAACGCCAACGTTGTTAAATGCTGTTAGTAAGTACGTTGCAAGGTCAATAGCTAAATGAATTTCCCACCCGACCTAGGACGCGGACCATCGAATATATCTCGAGTACTTAATTTTTTTTAAAGAAAACAACCCGAGACAATATCACTTATTTCTTAGAATATCTGCGTATTATAGGAAACATTACATTTCGAGTTTCTAATGTCCACAGAAAGTTGGTGTCCGCGAAAATCAGTCAGTGAACTTGCGACTTTGTGTGGTTTTCGCGATTTAGGAGGTTTTTAATCAGGTTGTGGACCTGCATTTTTACTATATATCTACTCATTAATCTCTTCATTAGTTTATTTTTTCTGGAAACTAGGGTCAGTGGGTCAGGCCGTAGACGATGGAATCCTCCTTGTGCACCGCAGTCGTTACGCCGCCGAACCTGACCGAAATTAGCGACGAACATGACCAGATGCATCGTAAAGCGTTCGTAAAAAAGTCAGCGAATATGACTCGAAACCACTGCGTGGTTCTCGAATTGGCTCAGTACCACAGTTTTATTAGTTGTGCGCTATAACGGGCACATTTGTATGACGAAATTAGGCAAGAATGACATAACACACCAACACAGCCGAGAGCGCGCTGAAACCGAAACGCACTCGGTCCGCCGGTCAGGTAACTAACACCAACTCATGGGCTGTGTTCCAATATTTACTCGATCCGACTCCGGAGTAAAGGTTTCTTACCGTGGCGTTCCAAAACTTACTCGAGCTTACTCGATGACGTCAGAACTCGCGTTTCAGAAGCGGGTTGTTTACTCCGGAGTAAATACTCACGCTACCCTCCTCGATCGGGGGGTAACGTCGGATCAAATCGAGTAAATACGTCATGTGATCTGTTCGTCGTCTGCTTTCTGCGCCGACAGCCGTCAAAGCTCGCTTTCTCCGTTGGTTTTGGTGGCGGACGTTCGAAATGAGAAAGAATGAGGTGCAGCATGTGTGGTTATGGCGATTTGCTGTTTTCAACGCACGAATTGACTGCATTACATCCAGACCGCGCACCTTCCCCGGGAAGGTATACATGTTTTTATGAATGTGCGAGCGTAAACGGGAGCTTCTCCGCATTCTCGTCCTCGGCGTTGGAGGAAATGCCGTATTCTCACGTTCAAGGCTGAAAATGTTTGAACGCAGTAAATGATAAGGTAGTATTTTTGTTTCCTCCAGAGTGTTTGTAATGAGAGGATAACGCTTGTAAAGCAGTGAAGGCTTCAAAGATTTTATTGTAATCATATTCGCGTCAAAGCGAACGCAAGTTTCATATCATTCTTGAGAAAGCACCCTCGCGCTGTACCACTACACCGTGTGGAATCAATTTCTGCAAGACATAATCGGTTAGGGCGCTCGCGCTGATATTAATAAAGACACATTTTTGATGTCTAACTGTCAAGGCCCGTTCACACTTGCGACAGTCGCTAGAGCGACCAGCGACTAGCGACTGTTTTTTGGTCGCGGAGCGACCAAAACAGGTCGGTAGCGACCGATTTCGAGCAGTCGCTCCCCGACCGATTTCTCAAGTCGCAAAACCGAGTCGCTGGACGGCGGAGCCAATCAGAGTCTCGTAGGAAGTGATACATGCGTTTGTTTACATCCGGCACTGCTTCCCGCGGGAAATGGCGACGCGCGCACGGCTGCGGTCACTGGCATGAAGTTCTCCGCGGAAGCTCTTATTAATGCTGTCAAAGACTATTTGTTTCTTTACAATAAGCGGCACCCCGACCACAAGGAACGGGGCAAAAAACTGCAGGCCTGGAACGAGATCGGCGATATTTTCGGCATAGCAGGTACGTACACCCGTGAGCGATATGATGGTGAACAGCCCTCCTCTTGTTTTTGACGCTCCTGCAAGTTTTGGAACAAGCTCTGTTCCAGAAGAGGGCTAGAACGCAAAGTTTAGACCCTTGGCCACGTACCATTTGAGACGTTGAGAGTTAATATAGCTTTAGGGAGCCGTAAAACAGGCAAGAAACCAGGTAAGGTGTTCACCTTCATATTGCCGGCGGGTGTGCAATATCACGGTTGACGGAGCGCACGTATATCCGTTGTTTTACGTTCCGAAGCACCATTACGTTTTTTTGTTTTTTCCTGCCGGCACCTTTGATCAGAAAAACCTTTCAGCCGGCTCGAAAAGGTGTTGATTATTATCTGTTAAGTTGGCAGCGAGCCTGGCGACTCGTCGGTCGCTCAATCAGGTGTGAACACTGATGGTCGCCAGTCGCTTGTCGCTAGTCGCTCCAGCGACTGTCCCGAGTCGCAAGTGTGAACGGGCCTTAAGGAGTAAGTAATTTTCGTCTCAATATACAGCTCACAAGGAAGGTGAGTAAAAGGAGCTGGTGGATCCACCTAAAAAAACACCGCGTCGTCATTGATATTATCATCTCTTCGAGTGCTTTCTTCATGATCAAAAGAATCGTCTGCTATTTTCTCCCATCGCTGCTGTGTTTTCTTTTTGCCGTAGCCTAAAACGAAGCCAATCCGCGTAGTATCCAGGTGATCATCCCGGCCGTTCCAAAATCGAGTCGCGGATCGTTTACTCGCGATGTCACGTGGTATTACCCGCTGACGTAGGAGGCAGGTTACTCGGGTAAGTTTTGGAACATAGCCATGTTTACAAACAAACCGGAGCGCCCCTAGCGGACGCCACCGGCGCCGCGCATGCGCGGTGGACGGTGGGCAAGAAGCCCGCCGTCGCCCATAAACTGAATTGCGTTGTTGTCGGCGTCGGTGGGAGCCCCCGTGCTCTTTTTCGCGTTGGAATTGTTGATTCTACGTCCTCCTAACAATGTCTGACTATACTTGAGCGGCTTCAGCAAACTTAACGAGGCAAAACTTTGCGTGAATAATGTGACGTGCGGCGATTCATTTCACGTGGACGCCGCATAATGGGAGCTAAAGCCTGACTCCCACGATGAGATTCTGCTCGCTATCTTCAGTCGCGACGTCGCTCGGGCTGCAAAAGCTTGGACCGTAGCTGAGATGGTGGACGTCGATACTGAAAACCGCAAAGTAGAATCGGGCATTACAAGTCGGTGACGGCCACTGGTAACAATGATCAACATCTTCTTGTATCTACTGTTTACACCTAGCCTACTTACCCCAACCAACCTTCCAAAGTGTTTTGAGGCCTGCACTTAGTTCTTAGAGCAATTACCGGGTCAACGTTTGGTTTACGGGCCGCTGTCGTTTGAACGAGCTGACGACAAAAAGCAGACAAGTTTGAAAGAGCAGACGACAGTTCGAACGCTTGCGCAATGGAGTGCGGGCAAGCACCGCGTCCCGCGTCAACAAACCATTGGAATGTCACGTTGTCGGCGTCTGTGTGAGTATGCGTACTCTTTTTCACGTTGGAATTGTCGATTCTACATCCTCAAAGCAATGTCTTACCACTTCAATCGCCTGAGCGAAATTATCAAGGCTCGTTACGCCGCTAAACTTTGCGTAAATAATTTGACGTTCAGCGATTCATTCGCATGAACGCCGCAGAATGGACGTCAAAACCATGATGATATTCTTCTAGCTATTTTCGGTGGCGACGTCGCTCGTGCTGCAAAAGTGTAGAAGCGGCGATGATCGACGTCGATACTGAAAATCGGAAGCGGGAACAGACCAAGCGTAACTAGTCGGTGATGGCCACTGGTACCAATGGCCAACATCTTGTATCTACTGTTTACACCGAGCCTAAGTCTTTTGAGGCCTGCAATTACTTCTTATTGCAATCACCGGGTCAAAGTTTGGTCTACGGGCCGATTTTGTTTGAACGAGCAGACGACAAATAGCAGGCAAGTTTGAAAGAGCAGACGAAAGTTCGAACGATCAGGCGGCCGTGTGAATTTGAAGACGCACTGAACCCGTGGGTGGTCCGGACAACTTGGCGGTTTTCTCTCGTTCATGTTGGAACAAAACAAATACATCTGGCGACCACGAAGTGTTGCCCGCACAAGCAATCGTAGTTCGACAGCGTCTGCTTTGCCCTCTTCACGGCTATTATCCACATTCTCGGACAAACGGAGGGGGCAGAAACACATGAAAACTGATCTTCAAACCTTTCCAGGCTCTCTTGGTACAACCCCGTCGCAGCATTTTGACGAGAATGCAGGTTCTTTGTCTGGTTTCTTCCGAGAGAACACAGGAATGCATGTCTCACACGGCGACTTCTGCCCACCACCCCAGACCGGAAGTGCGATCGACGCGCCACCACCGCGACGTGACGTAGGAAAGTTGAGTTGGGTAAACATAAACTTTGCACAAACGTCGGCGCAAAAAGAGCGTCGTTCGAAAACGGCCGTTCGTTGCTCGAGGAGGCGTTTACGCTGATGGCACTAAGAACACTATCCGCCTAATGTCCCTTGATAAAATTCACGCCAACAAGTAACGCCGACCATTGTTCTGGAAACGCGCAAGACACGTGCCACAAGCGGGTGTTCCGTCGCCATTCGCTTCCAAGGGCTGCTCATTTGAGATTCAGTGCTGCGCCGCCATTTGCTTCCGAGGGCCGCTCGAGACATGGGCCTCGTGCACTTGCGCTTTTGACCACGACCGGCTTTGTAGGGGCAACCAGGTCACCCGAGGCAGCCCGAGCGCGCCGCATTTGCTTATTTGGTACTTTCTCTAGTTCGCTGAACTGCCACCGCGTTTACTGGCGCCGTAGCTCACCACACTAGCAGACGCTTTCGCGTGTGTATCTATGTGTGTCCGCTACCCGACCGGCGACGTTTTGACGATAATCGGCTGTATTTTAAGGGCTTTTCTCGTCGTTATTGCGATTGTACGTTCGGTAAAGAGCTACAAGCTGATCTAGATCGCATTCTTCTTTGGTTAAAAGATAACAAACTTCCCCTAAACTTAAACCAAATGCGCTACCATGCACATCACTGCCTTGCGCCAACCTTCGACCCCTCCAACACTTTTCCTGAACCGAGTGGAAATCCCAAGAACAACGCATATCTACCTCCTAGGTGTCATCATCGACCAGCATTTCGATTTCCATCGCTACGTCCAAAACATCGTGCCCGGAAAAGGTGATTTCTTGGCATCGTCATTCGGTCCACAAGAAGAGCCAGTCCCAATGTGCCCAGATTGCTGTTCCCAGCACTGGTGTTGCCCATCCTGGAGTTTTGCTGCTCGGTGTGGGATTCGGCAACCGGGCAACTTGTTCCCTCCCTTGAGTCGGTGCAACGTCGCGCTTACCTTATTATGGAGCCAACTTGGCCCCCGAACACCATTCTATCGAGCCCTGCACCTCCTCCGTTCAGTCGGCAGGGACCCGCTTCAACATCGTCCCAACCACGCGGCTCCTAGCCACTTTTCTGCTACCGGACTCCTCGCTTCCTTTTGCCTCCTCCCTGCGTCGTACTCGCACTGGTGGACTGCAGCCCCTTTTTAACCCGTACGCTTCGTCACTAGAACTCCTGAATTCAAGGTGTGTATGCGACAGCCCAGCTGTGCGCGAAAAGGCAATTTAAACAATATTGCATCCTTATCTTTGTCCGAATAGCCCTGACTTCGAAGAGCTAGCGAGACCATAAAGAAAAAGAGCATTTATCTCGAGGCGGATGTTACGGTCGACGCTGCCTTCCACTTCCGAGACACACTTCGCAAACGACAAATATTGAGGAGTTTCAGCGACGGAGTCGCCGCCCTGGTGGCCGGTCGCCGAAAGAGAAAGAGGGGGATAGGCAGGATAGGTTCGCTGTAGCTGGGCGTTGGCTTTGTGTAAAGGCGTTGGCCGCGAACGTAGGCTTATAAACTTCGGCAGCAAGAATATTACGCGGCTCTAGTGTTCCGGTACGAGCAACGGAGGTGACACGATCCGCTACGACTAGCTACGACCACCGGCCGCAGCGATGCCGGCGATGCAGGCGTCGAAGGAGCGCAACCTGTGTGCTACGCAGTCAGTCGCCGTCGCCCGACTCAGCTCGTTTGGCATTCAGGCCTTTCCGCCCCGAGTTCTTCGTTTGTACTTGGACCCGAGTATTATTTCCTGTGCTTGTGTGTGTGTGCTCAGTGGCTGGATATGGACCTCATAGAGCAGTCTTTCAGACTCAACAGCGACTCAAAGTTGACGGCGGAGGGGCTTGCAGCAACGCTTTCGGTTGGTGCACGGGCGTGACGACTACACGGATAAATTTTAAGATTGCTGCTAGCAAGGTGGGCCATAGTCGCTTTATGTTGACACGATTTTAAGTGTAAATACTCCGTGCAAAGGCGAATCTATCTCGTTTATAACATATACCTTGTTTATAATCCACATTTGTTTTTATCACGCACGACCGACTACTAAGCAAATGCTTCTGTACCGATCACGGAGTGAATGTCTTCGGCCTTACATTGCGGAACGCCCAATAAAAATTCATGTTCGTTCAGCGAGAAAACTTCCCTTTCGAGTGACCTTTTTTGACTGATAATTTCTCCCGTATCTAGGTGCTTCAACCAACCCGATCGATTAGGTTTGCTTCCCTAGTTCAGACATTTTGCTGCCACACCATATTGCTTGCACGAAGTTGACTGGTGGCAATGTTAATGTTTATGTAAGCTAGATGTTACAGTGGCTCGACAAAATAATGAGATCCGTTACATTTTTTACAGTTTAAATTTGAAACAGCTCATGCTTACTGCCAATTTTCATTTGGTGCTTAGTAGCCCGGTCGAGAAAACTAGAAACATCAACCGTGGACAGAAAGAGGTATCTCACATACACGGTTGATACTTTTAGTTTTTTCGCCCCAGTCTCCGGCAATTCATCCAAATTGTTAATATACACACCGGCTCGCCTGCGCTCTCACAGTAATATCTATCAATTTCGTTCCCGGATGCTTACAATAGAAGGCGAGAGTAAGCAGCGAAAGACATGAGGGCCAATGAGGCAGATAATCATAGCCCGTATTGAGCACTGACTTGAGCGCATAGTTGAAAAGAGATTTACACTGACGGCTGTACTCTAGTTTTTTTTTTTAAATATTATTAAAATCATGTAGTTAACCTACAACAGGCATAATTACTTTCCAAGGAACTCTGAAACATCAAACCCGGACATTCCTCAGTCAACCAATAAGAGTGTGTTGCCAATGTTAAATGTATCAATTGAAAGCACCATTAAGAGGACGAGGACAGGGCACGTCACAAAGGCCATTAACTCAACATGCAGGGCTGAAATTTAAAATTAAATAATCTTTTCTTGCAGAGAGAGTGAAGGAATATTGACGATCCCCTCCTGGCACACAGACTCAAGATATATCGTCTAATTGTACCTAAACAGCAAACAAAACAAATAGTGACGCAAAATTGTTTATTAGTTGTGAACCGGAACACTGTTCAAAATTATAATTCTGCGGTCACATAAAAATAAGTTAAAAAAAGGGGACGTTTTACGACGTAAATGCAAGTCGATTGGAGATACCTCTCTTCACCAATAAAATTAAAAGTGGGTTATTGACGCAAGTGCATGAATTGCAATTCTAGCGCTTTGACGGCAGTGACAGGTGCGCGCCAACACAGCAAGGTGTTGCGGCGTATAGTAATATATTTTTTTGTTGGACCCGCTCAAAATAAAAGCGGTGGCCTTATTGACGTACCGTTTCGGTTTTTTATTAGAACTTGACCCAGTGTTGCGATCAGGCTGTACGTGCCTCATCATTAACTTCATTCGGATGAATCAGAACAGGCGCGGCATGCTTCCATCAGTATAACTTCGAGTTTCTAAGAGAACTAACCTGAATTCAAGGTGTGTATGCGACAGCCCAGCTGTGCGCGAAAAGGCAATTTAAACAATATTGCATCCTTATCTTTGTCCGAATAGCCCTGACTTCGAAGAGCTAGCGAGACCATAAAGAAAAAGAGCATTTATCTCGAGGCGGATGTTACGGTCGACGCTGTCTTGCACTTCCGAGACACACTTCGCAAACGACAAATATTCCTATGCCTGGATTATTTGATCCACCCCGGAGACCCGACACACAGCCTACCTTTCTTTGCGGGGGTTCGTCTCCCTAAAAAATGATCACAGTTTTCTAACGGACAGAAAGCTTCAACGCGGTGCCCGCCATTGCAACTGGCAGCGCGATGGGGACGAGCGAACGGCTAAGTAGGGCGAATTTGGGCCACGGCGCGGCGCCACTGGTATCACTCCAGCGCGCCCCCTGGCCCAGCCGAACGGTCCCATGGCGGCGCCAAGCAGAACACTCGGTCCCTCCAAGCCGTTCACGTGATATTTCTTGGCCTGCGCGCTCCCATAGGGACACGCGGAGTGAGCAGCTTTTGACGCTACTTGCAAGACAAACGCCAACACATCAAGGGACTTTATATTCGCCCGTACCTGCTCGCGAGGCATCGAAGAAGAACCGATTTCGAACGCCGCTCTTCCGTGGATCTTGTCAACTGATAGGTCTGAGAACGTTGGGTGGCATCACCGGCGGCCATTGCTTTACACCATGCAGGCAATACACGCAAGTCTATGGGAGAAACACACAAAAGTAGGGATATTGAGGTTGTACGCGTGGTGCTCGAAGGCGAGTATTTTATGATGTGCAATCATTATATCGGGTGCTTGGATATCGAATCGGTATTTGTCAAACGTTCAAACGCCGATTTAAAAAAAAAATATTAATCTAATGTGGAGGAGCACTAGGGCTGTGCCTGCGTCGCTTGCTTCAGTTGCTAAATAAATTACACGTTCAACAAATGAACGACACTCCGAGTTTTTAGCTCGACACAGAAGCTCTCAGTGCAGTTCAAAGCAACAGCTTGCACCAGAAGTAGTTTGGACAAGATCTTTGAAACATGCGAATGTCCTCAATAAAGGCCTTCTAACTTATTGTCTGCTAAGCCCTGATGACTTCGATATCAAGAACGACTCCCCATTGACTCTCGGCAACCCTCGTCTCATTGAACTGCATCGCAGTTTACGCCCAACAAAGCAGCGACCCTCGACACCCTCAACCACAAAACGTTTATAAAAAATAAAATAAAAAATATTGGTATTTTAACGTTTTTGATGGTTGCGTCCAGAATACTAACTGCCATTCCCGGAAAAAAAGACGCTTTGCTTTGAAACGTATTTATTTAACGATCAAAGAAGTCACCACATGCGCCCTGCTGTTTGGTCAAAAAAACAAAAAAAAACAACAAAAAAAAAAAAAACACACACTTATAGTTGTCTCGGGAAAAGTTTCATTGTCGGGACAAACCTACTAAGGTCGAAAATTGCAATTTCCCCCGTTCCTTTCATAGAGTACTCCCTTGGATTATCTGCAGGTGTCAAGCGATGGCTGCCCATAGTGCCACTCGACCCCAGCAAGAGAAGCCTTGATCCACGATCCAGCGTACTACAACAGAGATCAGTGGTTGGTCGGAGACGCTCCAAGGCGCGCTGGCGACGTCGCTGATCCACTAGTAATGACGTTTCGGGGAAAGGCGATAGATGGCACAAGCTACTACCCATTTTAAAGGGTACAGCGGTCAGTATCCGTCCATCCGCAGGCCTTGCTCTATTTAGTTATCTGTTTTGTAACTTGTTGTAACCAGTCAGGAACAAGCTGTACTGCCCCCTAATACAACATTTGACGTTACGTTTACAGTGATGCCTCTAGCCTCTCAGACCAAATTTTAAAAATTCAATAACTTCGCGAAAAAAAGCTATTGTGAGCTGTAATTTGGCTTACAAGAGTTCAAATGTGTCTAGGAATGTTTTGATACAATTTTGAAGCAACTATGTGTCTATCAAAATTTCGCCGAACCAGAACCGTCGCAATGGGCATCGTGACGTACCGGCCACTGTGCATCGTTCTAGGATTCCGTCAGTCTTCTCCCCGAGCAGCGTGTTCACGCAGAGACCCACCGCCATGAAGTAAGAGATTCTGGTGGTGAGTAGATTGAGGAAGCGCAGATTAGCGATTATAAAAACAGTACCTAATAATCTCTATCTTACGTGTCCACAAATAGAGCGTGGCCTTCTGTGTGGTGCGTAATAAATAAATCGCGACTCTATAAAGAAAGCTATGGTACCCAAACTCTTATTACTGCGCGAGTAATATACCTTCGAGCCTTACGACGAAATGTCGTTACATCGCAAAATATTTCAAGATGGGAACAATCACTCTTTTTAAATTCAAGTTATGTTCTTTTAATAGGGGATGTAGCAGAATATTAGTCGGACTGAGTGGAGGCTGCTGGGAGGATTTTTGACTATAGTACTTTGCTTCTTAATATTTCGACTGCGCCGTGCTGGCGCATGCCAACACCGCCTAAATAGCAGATAATTTATTAATACAGCTAACGCCGCGAAAATCTTTTGCGTAGATATCTATTGTCGTGACCAATTTTCGAGACACCGGAGACAGTCGTCTCTGCTTTCTCGGCGTCCGCGGCAGCCTTCTTCTTCGGCGCAGCGCGAGCGTGCGATGGGCATACATTCTCTCGGAGATTCTACCCCACTAGGGGAGGATTTGGCCCTGTAGGCGCGCTGTCTAATGCAAATGAGTGGGGTAGAATGTATTCTCCCAGTAAAGTATTTGTAGATAGCATGGCCAACACCTGTTGGCAAAGCTTCTGTATACAGAAAATGGTACAGTTATTATCGCCATCGTCATCCTCATCGATCGAGCTGGTGGGATAAAGAGGTTAAGGCAGCAATATCAAGACGTCAAGCGGCATCTAAAGAACACAGATGGGCAAAGAAAAAGGGGGCCACACCAGCCGAAGTAGCATCAAAATGGGAGAAATTTCAGGAAAGAAAGCGGGAGGCATCAGCATTAATACAGGCCAAAATTGGGAGAGCAGGGGTCCAGTGGATGATAGAGATAAACCAGAAGGATCAGAATGCGGCAAAAAGGTTCTGGGAACACATCAGTGCACAGGGAAAAAAGACCGAGGAGTACCAGCAGACACTAACCACACAGGAAGGGACAAAAGTTGGGGGGGGGGGGGGGGGGGGGGGAGAGGCAGAGGCAAGAGAATACATTAGACATACAATCGGAGGAGCATTTTCGGAGAGTTAGAATCAGATCAGGCCGTAGGGAGTGGTAGCGTCTACTCAACACAAGAGGAGGATCATAGTGAAGAAGAGGAAATGACCACTGGGGAATGGGAAAAAGCAGAAGGAAAGGTTCCGGCTGGAACTGCGACAGGCCCAGACGGCATACCAATGAGATTGATAAAAGTTCTAGGCAAAACAAGCAAATTGAAACTAAGGCAGGTGATTGACCAGATACTTATGGGAGGGGAGGTACCCAGTGACTGGAAATTGAGCAGGATGAGATTATTATATAAAGGCAAGGGAGACAAAGACAGTATCAAATCATACGGACCTATCACAGTAACTTCAGTAATATACAGACCAGTGGCGTCACAAGGGAGGGGGGGCGGGGGGGGGGGGGGGCGGACCGCTCCGGGTGCAGCGCTCAGGGGGGTGTCGCGGCGGGCTACGAGAGCGGGGGGGGGGGGGGGGGGGGAGTCGCGGGGCTAAGCGAGAGGGGGGGGGGAGTGTCGCGGTGGGCTACGCGAAAGCGGGGTGGGGGGGGGGGGGGGGGGGGTGTCGCGGCAGGCTACCGCCCCGGGTGCCGCTGACCCTCGTGACGCCACTGATACAGACTAGCTATGCAAATTGTAAAAAGAAGAATGGAAGAATGGGCAGAGAGAAAGCAGATTCTGGGGGAGCTTCAAAATGGTTTCAGGAAAGATAGACGACTAGATGATAATTTATTCGTAATGACTCAGTGCATAGAGATAGCAATGACAAGTCAAAGACCATTATGGGTAGCATTTTTAGACATCAAAGGGGCAGATGACAATGTAAATCAGGAAAAACTCTGGAACCAACTGAAGGGATATGAACTAGAGGGAACCATGGTTAAGTTTCTAGAACGGGTTTATACGGAGAATAGGGTTGTTATAACATGGGAAGCCGAAACTACAAGACTAGCAGCAATAAAAAGAGGTCTTAGACAGGGTTGCCCATTGACTCCCCTGCTCTTTATAATATACCTCAGTGAGATGGAAAAAACGTTAGAACAGTGCAAGCTAGGTTTTGACCTGACTTACATAGAGGAAGGACATCAAGTAAATAAAGTATTACCAGGGTTAGTCTAATCAGACGACATTGTACTCGTATCAGAAAGTCGTGAGACAATACTGGAACTGATTAGGATTTGCAGCAGGGAAGGGTACAATTTAGGACTAAAATTTAGTAGGGACAAGTCTGGTCTAATAGTTTCCAACGACGAGAAGGGGGAACCCCTGGAGATACAGGACACATTGATAAAACACGTAGAAAAGTACAAATATCTGAGAGTATGGTTAAGTGAAGGAAGACGGTATCTAAAAGACCATGGAGATATTGTAATAAAGAAGGGGAAACGAAATTCAGCTATCATGAAACACAGGGCACTATGGAACTATAATAGTAGATATGAAGTCGTTAGGGGTGTATGGAAGGGTGTCATGGTGCCAGGACTGTCATTTGGGAATGCGGTATTGTGTATGAGGTCAGAAATCCAGGCAGGTTTAGAAATACAGCAAAGGAGTGTGGGTGTTGGCATTGGGGGCACATGGGAATACACCAAATGAGGGAGTACAGGGGAATATGGGTTGGGCATCTTTCGAGAGTAGAGAAGCGATCAGTAAAGTAAAATTTGAACAAAGACTAGCTGAAATTGAGGATACGTGGTGGGCAGCAAAAGGGTGTAAAAGTATCTATATACAAAAAATTTTGAACACTAAGTGGACAAACCGAACCCGAAAGCTGAGATCTAAATACATTCAACGAGATGGGGCCGATCAGAGTATATCAGTAGAAAAGGGAGTAAAGGAAACAGAGAGGAAATTGTGGGAAGAGAGAATGCAGGGGAAATCAGCTATAACAATATACAGAGCACAAAAACAAGAAATAAAGAAGGAACAGCTGTATGAAAATTCATTGGGGAGCTCATTACTGTTTGAAGCTAGAACGGGGCTGCTAAGAACGAAAACATATAGGGCTAAATTCTAGGAAATTGACACTCTATGCAACATATGCCACTACGAAAGGGAAACGATAGAACACGTAATTTTAAGGTGCACAGGGCTTCGTCCCACCCTCTTGGGGGGGATGACTACGGATTTGGAGGGGGCACTGGGGATTTACAGACATGGATGGACAAATGGATAGAGAAAGAATTGCGGTAACTAAGAGGAGATTGGAAGATTGGTGGAAAAGATCTAAGGAGGGGTAAAAATATAGATAAAAATAAGCAATGGAAACACTTTAAAAGGAGGGGGGAAGGTTGTGTTAGAACAAAATTTATACAAATTAAAAACAAAGATAAAAGAAAAGAAGAGATGATGAAATGTTAGGCTAGGCGGCGCAAGCTGCCGCCCGTTACAAAGGGTATAGCCATTACCATCCATCCATCCATCCATCCAATAATTGGGGTTGTGTGGATATTTATACAGCGTGTAGCGCAGACTAAACACGGGTTTGCACTTGGCCGCGACTCGCGTTCAATGCACGAAGCAGCTATTGAATACAACATGCCTCGCTTACAAGTGCAAGTGGTTTTACAAGTAACGAAAACCAACAGCCATGAAGAAGCATATGTTCCGGGTACAAAATGGGTACTTTCAGTTCATTCTGATGCAGTGCGCTGCAAATTTCCTTCCTAAAATCCCGCGCCCTTACTCAGTTGTCGCTTTAAAGGATCTCAGTACTTGTAGGAAGTACGTAGTGCGCCTTCTGTACTAGTTTTAACCTCAAGAACGGCAGTAAGAAAGTCTCTCACCTCGTGAATCATCACTAATTTCCCCCTTCATATAGAGAATTAAGATATATGTAGGTGCATTTTATATTATATATGTGTTACATTAGCAAGGCGTACACGCTTCAAATGCAACAAAAAAAAAACCGCTTCTTTATCCGATAACCAAATCTTGTAAGAACTACTTGTTGCAGCATATAATGTGGAAAACTTAATTTATTATTATTATTTTTTTTTGAAACGAGTATGGTGGTGTTGCACGAACGCTATTTTTGCGGTCGATTCTTTTCCAAAGCAAATTTACCGAGAAAAAAACAAGCTATTTTGAGTATTTGAATTTGAGTAGAGAATTCGAGGTCCCTGTGGAATAGTTGCACTCATAGAGCTGCACGGGATAAATTTTGCTCTCACTTTGCCCAACGTGAAAATATCACCATACGTGCAAATCCTTGAATATAAATTCGTCCTCAGTACTCTGTTTTTCTTTTGTTCGGTTGAAGAAGGAGAAATTTTGGATCGCGATGTCACCGCACTACTGTATGGCTCTCGTATGCGCGTAGACTAGATTAAATTTTTCCGTTGAAAAATTTTTGTTTTCTTCACGCAGGTTTGCGCGTGCTTCTTATGCCTTATATTTAGCGTAAGGGTATACGATGCGCAGTTGACTTACGTGAGGATCATCCCCGGAGCAACGAAGTCGGTGAACGTTGCGTCCAAGCTGCCGTAGACAGGCACGAGCTGCCAGTTTTCGCAGAAAGAAATAACAACTTGCATTAGTACACGTACTATCGCGTGTATACAATATGAGCTGAAACAGTCATTCACTTTTTTTTTTTTTTGCGTACCTGCCATTTTTGATAGAGCTGTAGTCCAAATTATAAAATGGAATGCGAATTTAAGGTCCCATAGTTAGTACCATTTAACATATTGAGAAATGATAGAGCTTTTGGAGACCGCAGACGCAGAAAAGGCCCGGATCGGGGGCTTCAGCTCATATTGCCCGCGGGTACGTAAGCATACAGATAGTATCAAATTTCTCAAAAGTAAGTTTTTTTTATATATATATATATAAATTAGTTTCTGGCACTTTTCTACGAGCGCAGGGACAGAAACCAGAAGCAAAAGTATGCCATTGTTTTAGGCGGCTGGTGGACATGGTGGGACTTGAGGACGATGTGCGATGAGGGAATGCGCATTCTGCCTGCAATGCACTGTGGATTGTGTCCTAAGAGCATTGGTATCACTTGTAATAGCGTAGTTTGGCAAGACCACACGCACGCGAAGGGCCGCTCAAGCACACAAGCCCGTATCCCTTCCATAATTTTGCACTAAACTTTCGAATGAAGGGCAGGATGTTCACGCTCGCCATTACGTTTTGAGAACATGACACACAACATGCGTCAGCGGTTTTCAACTTTCAGGCGCCGCGCCCTATCAAATCGCCGTCAGTTGTTTGTTGCTTCGCGGAACTCTAGGAAGCGCCGGAAACACTTTGAAATGAAACCAAATCTCGCTAAATAACTTTTAAACGAACAATAGTAAACCACTGCAGTGCTTTAAACACTGTTAACGAAAAAAAAAAGTTTTTGCCGATTATTTTTATTTGGTGCTTGAGAACTTCCTGTACAATGGAAGGCTCTCGTGGCCAGTATAAAACTTCTTCGTTTACGTACCTCAACGACACTGTTCAACCCTGCTGTGGACAAGTTCCGTGCCTGGAAGTAGTTTTTGAGCAGGGCCTCGGAGGCCTTGCGCAAGTAGAAATTGATGGTCATCAGGATTTGCTGGTCTGTGTGGAAAGAAACGCGGTCGTCAAAGGACCTCGGCATCAAAGACGCTCGAGCTACAGACTTGCACAATACCACCTAGAACACAAGGCCTGCGCATGACGTTTCGTTAGTAGTTAACAGTATACAGGGGCCTTAGTTAGTAGATCCCCGACCCGCCCCAAGCGGCAAACACCCCGAAGCTTGACGAGAGTAGGGGCCCCCGCCTTTAAGCCACTGTAGCCCCGCGGAGCGCGTGCGAAAAGTGATCGCAGCGCCCCTGGCGAGCTCGGCGCCGCAGACGAATTCTCCACAACGCATTGGTTTTGCCTATTTCCGTGCGAGGCGACCAATGAAAAAAATTGTCACGGGTATTCGCTGCTTTGAATGTTAAAAAAAAAAAAAAAAAAGGTGCCACCTCATAAGTGAAGGACATTTTCTTCGCGTGGGAAAGATGTTAGAGCTTTCAGGTTGCAATTTCGGGGCTCTCCTGAAGAAAACACTCTGTCACAACTAATGTAAGCGAGACAAAACACGAATGTACCTTCGGATTGTCTTTTGAAAACAAGGCAATGTACAAAAATTTTAGATTGGAGCTACGTTTCAACTTTACTGTTCTTATCAATCAATTTCTTTCGTTGTTGCAGTTCCCACTTCTCATTAATGTCTTGCTTATAACCGTTTTGTCGAATAGGCGAATACGATGAAGAAGCAAAAGGCAATTTCGAACCACGTACGTCATTGCAATGTCAGTATGCCCTGGAAGAAGTGGATTGTGCACAAGCAAATCTGACGCTATTACTGAAATTAATAAAAGCGGAGTTACAAGAAAAGCAGTCTTCTTGCGCGTGCAAAAAAAAGTGATTTCGGTCACGCTATATTCGGAACTCAAATTCCGCTCGTTAGCGCCCGGGCGACTAACGACTAACGTCTTCGCCGCCCGCCGTCTACGATAAAAGTCGGCACCCTTTGGACCCGCCGTCAGCAACTCTTTTCATTTTTCAAAGTCTACTTTCTTTTTATTTTTGAGGAGGAGCTACGACGTCGCGTTGTTTCTTCCTCCTGCTTTTATGTTTCTTTTTTTTTTGTGTGTTTTTGTTTTGTTTACTTGACGTTCGAACCATCGCGCATTTTGTTTTGCCTTGTTTGGATTAGTTTTTCCTCTCTTTTCTTCACTTCTGCGCTTACTACCGCCAGTCCGTCTGCTACGCTGTGCCCGAACATTTTGAGGGCCGTCTACAACTTCGTTGTTGTTTTCTTCTGCTGTCGTCTGCGATAACCTCTTATTTTCCCCTTCGTTTGAGTTTCTAATCCGAAATCTTCATTCGTGCTTTTTGGTATTTATTAAATATATTAAAAGTGCAAGCTCGTTATACATTTATATTCCAATTTTATTTGTCTACGCCGGAACGTCTGCTATGGGTCATCGTTTGTTGATCAACCAGCCGCCTTCGGGCATACACCAGCACACACTTGGAGATGGCAGACAGGTCATGTGCTGCCTACCGCTGCAAAAAACAAGTTTTTGCGATGTGTTAGAAAATCCTTCTTCCGTTTCCCGAAGAACGAACCAACGTGAGTAATTAAGTTGCTGCAGCATTCAAATTAAACTAAAACAAACAACTGCAAAAAAAAAGTTAAGCTCCTTTTTTATGCTGTTGCTTTCCATCTTTTTTTTTTTCCCCCTTTTTCTTTTTTCCATAAGCGTTGCAATGATCGTTTTCGTTGAAGGAGCTTTTTGCTGGGTGATTTGTATTTTTCTATCGTCTGCTAACCTTTTGTTTTATTCGCCGTTGTTCGCTGTTTGTTCCCCATTTCTCTTTATTTTCGTCTGAGAAGGAGACTCCAACTTTTCTGCAAAGTTCGGAAAACGTTTGCACGGTCATTTTCTCGTTACTTTTTTGTTTTTGTTGTGCTGCAGCGGCTGGTTCGCTTGCTCTGGTAATCTTAACATGTTGTTTGCGCACGTTTTAATGATCACCTATTTAGGTAAGGAACTGTGACAACGCAGTCTGCAACGGATCAACAGTAACCTCTTACGACGTAGTTCGAGCAGCTAAACGCCTTTGTTCCGCTTCCCAGATGCGCTCCAAACTCGTGTGATCCCCTGAGTGGCGTTTGAGACCGCTATATAGACTGCTCTATCTTTGTTTATGCGTGCTTTGTTATTTGATTGTCGTTGCAGTTGCGATCAGTGGATTCCGCTTCGCAAGCGGACTGACCGTAATGAATTGTTTCAGCTGTTGGGGTGACGAAACGGGGCTCGCAAAGCGTCTGCTTATGTAGACTCCGAGTCCTTTATCGGCGTTCGCCGCCGCTCCCGTGGGTTTTCGGAGGAATTACGCCGCATTTGCATTTGCGACTGCTTAGCGCGAGCTAATAACGAGCTACCACAGTTCATTTGCAACGTGCATGCGACACCATCAAGATTGCCGGACTTCGCAATGTGAGCTCGTTCTGAGCACGACCACTGAAGTAGTTGATGGAGCAGACGATGTAGCAGACGACGGTGCTCATCCGGGCTACCTAGGGGGCGCTGAGGGGATCTACTAGTGATGACGTTTAGAGGAGGAAACGCGCAGGCCTTGTGTTCTAGGAGGTATTGACTTGCATCGGAGATCGTGTTTGTATTAAACGTGCAGGTAGATCGCCTGCAATCAGTTTTTTTTTTTTTTTTTTTTTTTTTACAGACATGCATTTTATAATTTTTGTTGGGGTAACCAGCTAGGCTGGCCTATACACCTTTTTCGTTTAGCCTCGTACCCAGCTACGCTGTCCCCATATCCGGTATGCGTTCTGAAAAAAGGCAAGAGATTTCAACCCGGAAAAAGAAAGAAAAATATGGAAAGGGCATAACAAGAAGGAATGACGACTGCAATTAAAACGTTAACATGTTCTACTGGCGAGGCGAGAGGAAAGCGATGTTTTCACGCATACCGGAAGTTCCAGAATCGAAGATGGCGGCGCCCACGTAGAAAAGGTGTATATTCAAAGGTTGTAGCAAATAGTAAAAATGTACACTAGACGACAGGCGTGTATGTTCATGCCGAAATGCACCGACGAATAGATATATGTACTTCCTTTAAAAAAAAAAAGATACCTATAGAGTTCATTGAAAGCTGCTTTCTTTTCACTCAACACATATCTTTAATTATCAGTAGGAGGATCACTGATGCACGCTCTTAAAGGGGCATTAAACCACTTTCTGCGATAGTAATTTATGGTCATAATTTAATACAGAGCTCTGTACGGGGCAGGGGGGCACGGATTGTTTGGGCAATGGCGTAGCACACTTTCTAAAACGCCGAGAAGAAAATGCTACGCATTGATCATTTCGATTCGAAAGAAACGAAAACAACCGGAGCGCAAACGTAATGGCGATCGATCCATCGTTACGAATTCGATCCATCGTTACTTCAGTTCATACTGCAGAGTGCGTAGAATCCGTGACTTGTATATGATATGTCTCCTAACTTTTCTTCAACTTTCCAAGGAGTGCTATAAATCTTTATGTTGACATTCGCATTTTTATGCCGACACACAACGTCTCTACAGCGTCTTTCATGCAGATTAGGCTAAAGGAATGAAATGCACCAACACCTTCCCAGGGCAGCTTTGAATTTAAGAGGTGAGTTACGCCTTGGCCTCTCACCGGGCCGGACCCGGGTCGGGCCTAATCCGGTAGGCATCCCATCGGTCCGGGTCAGGTAAGAGTCAGCGGGCTCGAGCCGGGCCGGGCCTCAAAAAAGTAAGCCCTCAAAAAGTGGGGCCTCTAACTCAATCTATGGGCTCTAAGCATTCTAAAAAGCAATCATTGCATTCACGCGTGGCCGATTTCTGTAATAAATCGGTATCAAAAGATCGCCATTAGATGAAGTCATCGGACGAGGAAGGACAGAGCCCTGCCCTTTCTTGTGTGATGACGCTATCTGGTGTCAGCGATAGTTCCGAGGTAATCGATATTTAATACCGACTTTTTTTTTAGAGACATCGGCCACGCATGAATGTAATGTTTGGTTTTCTAGGATGCTTAGAGCCCATAGAATGAGTTATACAGCCGTAAATGAACTATCGCAGAAAGTGGTTTAGTGCCCCTTTAAGTTATTTATTTGAGCAATTTCATAACCCTGACCGTACCGTGAACTCTTAAAGGGATTGTACGGTCAAATTTTGTATTCGAGAAAACAATGAAATATCATTGTTATGAGTGCCTGGTGGGCAGCTGTCCCGGAGGGATTTTTAGGTCACGTGACCGACTCCGTGGCGACAAGAGCCTAGCGTTTCACGCAAGTGGCTGCCGTAAGTTCGTCTTCGCTTGGAGTATTCCAGTCTCGTATCGCGCGATGAAAAATACAGGCCTGGAATTTAAGTGAAAGTGAGTAGCATTCGTGTAATTTAGGAGCGACATGTAAATATATATTCTGGGGAAGGCTTTTTAAGCGAGAATTAAATGAAACGACAAGCAAGGTTTATAGGTCTGCTTGAGCGGAATCGGCTGAAACGCTAGGTACTTTCTCGCTACGAAGCCGGTCACGTGACCTCAAAATTCATCTGGCGGATGTTTTAACCGCCGGAAGAGATACCCGCACTCCTCAACAAACCGGTCCTGGAGGACTGGGATAATCGGCCGGGAAGGCTGGGCGTTTACTTAAATTTGTTTATTAGTCGATCGATCGTACATAAACGACCTCGAGGGTAATTGAGGGTAATAGTCCTACCAGGTAAATAAATAAAAAAAATGTCGCGATAACTTTTTAAGTATATTGCGTATTGCCTACAGCATCCAATAATCCAACCGAATAATCTCCGAGGTTGAAAAAAAATATTCGCTATACAGAGAACGCGTGCTTCTTGGCGGTACGAGAACTCGAACCGCCGAAATTGTACTCAACGCTGCCCATTTGTGTTTCCCATACAGTGAACTAGAACATCGAGTAGTGGAAAAAGCGGCGGCCTCCGCGTGAGACACATCGTACCTACCAGGTGGCGCTGACGCTCTTTTCCCGCGAGCCGGGAGCCTGTGCCAACTAATGACACTGGATGCTGGGAAAGTAGCGCCAATTGCTCCCCGTATGGTCGAGATTTTGGTGCATAAAATGAGCAGTTTCTCCTTAACCTCTCAATTCTTGGTGAGCCTATTTAAATTTGCTGGTAACGGATAGCTTCATAGAGGTACGTTTCTTCATACCGAGATTTTGTTATCCACACGCCGCTGAAACAAGCGCACATCTTAGCACCACCACCACATTCGGTGCCGGTACTTAGAGGCATTGAAAAATAATTGTCCTTTCTTTAAATACGCAAGAACAACAATATAACTGTAAAAGATCTGTGGAGATAAGCACGTTTGATAAATGGATTGCCTGCACAGCGCCAGGGACGCTTATATTGGCGAGGAACGCTTTCATTATGATGATGCTCCATGGCGATCTTGGTGCGACTAATTCAGAACGACCCCTTCGAAGCTTCAAAAATTTGAATGGATCGAAATGGCGATTGGAGGGGAAGGGGGGGGGGGGGCGGTATGGCAAAGCCTTTTGGCTGAGATCGTCGAGAGCTGTCGAGCAAAGTTTGCCGTTCCCCCCACCCACCTTGGGACCCCGTTCTTCTCGTGGTTCCCGGGGCCAGCGCGTCCGATACGTCGTCCACCTAGTCGCCGACGCCGACCAGGGCGCAATGTTTTTACTTCAACGTACTGGCGGAAACGCCGGTAGATGCTATCATGGATAGCATCCAGTCAGTCGCCGGAGCAGACAGCCTCCAATTCTTGCAGCACCACGGAGGTACTGCAAGTACCGGAGTCTGGCTGTACTGGAGGCTCGCACAACTGCCGCCCAACGTTTGGTAGCGCGAGGTTCCCTTGTGCTCGGAGAAGTCGAGGTCTACTTGGAGCCAGTGGGGTCACACATCCTGTACGTCTCCATTTACCGCCTTCCCCTGTACGTTCCGGAGGAGGGCTTGGCGCATGTCCCGAGCCACCATGGCATAGTGAAAGCAGTAACCCACGCGACGTTTCGAGGTTGGCCGGACCTCAAGACCGGGGCATGCATGGTAAAAATGGAGATGCCCAAGCCTTTCCCGAACTTCATCAGCGTTCAGGGGCACCGGCTCATGGTAGATTACCTCTAGTTTCAGCTAAAGTAACTGGATCCTGGGAAAGTAGCACCAAGCTCTCCGAATTGTCTCCATTTTGGTTCATGGAATGAGCAATTTCTCTTTTACCTCTTCATTCTTGGTAAGCTGATATAAAATCTCTGGTGATAGGTAACCTTATAGAGACGTTTCTTGTATACTTAGATGTTGCTATCCACACACCGGCGAAACAAGCATACATCATCGCACCGCCACCATATGCGACGTCGGTGCTTGAAATAGGCAGGAAGAGCAATATCACTGTAAAGGATTTGTGGAGATAATCACGATTGATAAGTTGATTGCGTGCATAGTGCCCTAGACGCTCATATTGGCGAGGAGCGCTTTCAGTATACGATGATGCTCCATGGAAATCTTGGCGCAACTGGTTCAGAACTACCCTTCCGAAGCTTCGAAGGTTTGAATGGAGCGAAATTGCGATTGCCACGGCAACTGAGATAGATCAGCCAACCACATTGCGAGGTTCGGTTGTCTTTCAGTTGACGTTTGTTTGTGTCCGCTAGCAGGCAGGGAAGGCACTGGTGCTACTTTCCCAGGATCCAGGGACTTTAGTTTCAGCTATGGCCGGTGCCTTTCTTGTGCTTTCGTACGTATGGCGCGTGTTTCGCTTGTTTTCCAAAACCGCAAACATGCACGTGCTGGCCCCATGGATGAGAAGTCGCGTGCCAGCGTTCATTCATGATCAATTTTTGAGCTACTCCAAACTAAACACATTTTCGAAATACCCAGGCTTTGCTCTTCCCGGCGTGCTATTTATTAGTCGTAAATTCAAAGTAGTTATAAAGAAAACCAACTGTAAATTTTCCCGCGTTCTTTATTGGGGTAACATGTTGTATAACTTGGAAGTCGAGAAGGTAGTTTAAAAAACAAAGTATTTGTGTAGTTTTTTTTTTCGTTTCGCTGGCGTGAGGTTCTTCAACGTTTCTTTCACACCATCAAAATTCTTGGAACCCGTGAGGAACAAGCTTTACTGCCCCCATATTAAGACATCTCACGTCACGTTTTAGTGTTGCCAGTAGAGACCAAAATTAAATTTTCAGTAACTTCGCAAAAAAAAAAGTGAAAGATGTTTACAACTTTCTGTAACGCCGAATTAGAGCGCAGCTCTCGAGGAGGAGGAGGGGAGGGTACGGAGGGGGACGGTATGCTCCTCCTCCTCATCCGTACCCTCTCCTCCTTCTGTCCTCCTCGCTTTTCCTTAACATCACGTGACGTCCCGTGACCCTAGTGATGTCACGTGACCCTTGTGAGGTCACATGGCCCCGCGCGGTGTATTATAAGAAATGTCCCATAATGCACCGCGCGAGGGTCTCGTGACCAGGGTCACGTGACCATCGCGCGGTGCATTCAGGGACATTTTCCATAATGCACCACGTGGTTACGCCGACGGCGACGCCACTCAAGTCGGAAACGGGCGCCTAAGAGCTGCGCTCCAAAAATTAGTTCGAATTTTAATCTAGTTGAGATGTGCCTATTAATGTGTTGGAACAAAATTTGAGACAAGCCAGTGACTACCCAAGTCTCACCGGAGCCCCCCCTATTTCACTAGCGAATACTACAGGCACGGGATCGCGGCTTCGGAACCTGCTTTCTCGGAACAGGAACTTGCTCTATAGCTGGTGACAGGTCAAGAACGAAGTGGAGGCTCCTCCCACCCCTTTCCACTTCAGCAAAGCCAACGGTGGAGGGGAAATCAACTCCTCTCCAGCTTTCGCTCCACTAAAGTGGAAAGAGGTGGGAGGA
Source organism: Ixodes persulcatus (assembly GCA_013358835.2). Taxonomy (NCBI): domain Eukaryota; kingdom Metazoa; phylum Arthropoda; class Arachnida; order Ixodida; family Ixodidae; genus Ixodes; species Ixodes persulcatus. The sequence continues at coordinate 497,232 of JABSTQ010009079.1, forward strand.
GCTTCCACTTCGTTCTTGACCTGTCACTGACTATAGAAGAGCATGCTTCGAAGCATCTATCAAAAGGTTCGCCAAGTTCCAGTTATTTTTAATGTCGGACTGCCTAACAGTGTGTATGTCTGATGCTGTGGGTATATACGCACTGGACATGTCCAGATGCAGGCTGATGGTGCTCATACGGGCCTGGTCCTTGCTGATGTGGTAGCCTCCCGCAAGGCCGAAGCGGGTTTCGAACGTCGTCGAGAAGTTCCCGCCGATGTGGATGGCGCCGTAGGCCCGGCCGCTGCTCACAGACTCCAGGGCTTGGCCCAGGTCCGTGTATTCTACCTGTGCGGGACAGCACCACACCACTACGGTGGCTGGAGCCCCGAAACGCGTCTTCGACTGGCGCGTTTAGCGTCCTGTCCCGCCCATACATCAAAAGTGGTCTCGAGGTGGCAACAAATGTCGTCACAGAAGACGGCCTGTCACGCTGTCGAACAGCGCGATCCTGGCGGTTGGAGTACGAACGAACGCGAATGCCGCTGTCGTCGCACAGTGGTAAATCTTGGGGGCTGTTGAAGCTTCAGTGCACTCTCAAGCTGGAAAGCGGTCTGCAGCAGTACAGGCGTCTGCCACGTATATACCACAGCTGTTCTGACACCGCCAGGATCGCGGCCGGCGACAGCGTGACACTTCTCTGACGTCATTAGGCGGACACTGAGGGACCACTCTTTAGGACGCGGTAAGCACTCCAGTCGAAAACATTCCGTCTCACTAAAACCGTGTGGTACAACCAAAGCTACAGGGGAGAGAGCGTATCCCAACCTGTTCAAGAGGAGGGAAAGGAGGAACAGGAGAGAAAGGCAGGGAATCCCAGCCTTTATCTCCTGTTCCTCCTTTTCCTCATATTGAAAAGGTTGGGACACGCTCTCTTTCCTGTGTGGCTTTGGCTGTACTGCACGGTTTTAGTCAGGCCCGTGCTTTCGTCATCATTAATGGATCCCCACCTCGCCCCAAGAGGCAAACATGCCGAAGCTATACGAGACGAGAGTCGCATCGAAGCGACAAACGCGTTCGTCTTGGCGTGGCCGCGTGCTATCGTCTCGCTCGTGGTGAGATGCTGCGAGACGCGCTGGCGTCGATGCTGACGCCAGGTAGGCGGTGCAGCTCAGGGGAAACTCCTCCCACCCATTTCCACTTCAGCGGAGCGAACGATGGAGAGGAGGTCGCCTCCTCTCCACCGTTGGCACTACTAAAGTGGAAAGAGGTGGGAGGAGCTTCCACTTCGATCTTGACTTGTCACCAACTGTAGAGTGGAAATTAGTGATAGGAGTCTCCGCCGAATTCTTAACCTGTCACCGACTATAGTGATGACGTTTGAGGGAGGGGGAGAGGGTGCAGACCTTGTGTCCAATGGTTGGTATCGGACAACGCCGTTCAAAAGAACAGGAAACAGTGTATGGCAAATGGCTAGGCGATTGCGTTGCTTACGTGAAACGTTCTATTGCATCACAAACGTTTACATCGCCGTTTAGCAGCAAATCTGTTAGAATAAACAAAAGAAAAATACAGCTTGCGCTTTCGGTGTCCCATCAAAAAGATAAGTATACTTTTAATATAGATCTTGTGTTCTTGTTATTTTTTTTTCATACATTTATATCCTCCAATAAAATTCTTTCAGCTTAGCGTCCAGAACGAACGTGAAAAAGCGTAAAGACGCGCAACCTAAACGCGACCGAGAAATAGTGGACTTTGGACGCAACAGGGGCTGTCCAAACTTGAGAGCTACAGGCCTATAGGTCGTCGTTCTGTACGGGCGCGTAGACGCTATCGTTTTCCGGTGGTGTTTGCTGATGAGCAGTTTTTGCACTTACGATCCAAATGGCCGGGTTATCACGATTGGTTCTTACCTAGGAACTCGGCGGATTCGCGCAATTAGCGTGTATGCGTCAGCACAGCGGGAGGACTCGAATGCATTTTTCAAGTCAGTATACTTCGTTTCACCGTAAATGCCGACCCACAGAATCGTCTTCTGTCGGGAAGAAAACCGGTTCCCAGTTTTCTTTTCGCCATTCCCTCTCGCAGTCTGCTCTCCCCCATGCCCCCACAAGAGCTGGTCTCTGAGCTATACTCCCCGCAAATAGAAGGAGGGCATCCCCCTTTCTCGGAAGGAAAGGAGGAATCGAGGAAGACTTTCCTTCTTTCTGGCCGCTCGTCGGCCTTTAAATCCAGACGCAGCTTCCGCAATACGAGCTGATGGCACCAATTAGACAGCGTCAAGAGCGTAGCATTCGGCGATTTTAACTGCGTGATAGATTCAAGGACCTCGCAGGGGGCTGTCCACAGGGAACGCCAGGAAGCTAGGGCGCCTCATTCGTGATTTTCGATTACGGGACTCTTGGCGAATGAAAAGTCTCAATGATTTTGGTTACACGCGGTCACGCTGCGGCTCTTACAGCCGTTTAGACAGGGCATATTTCACCCCATAAGTGTTGTGTCCTCTATGTTGTTGCAAGATACTGTCTCTTCCGCCGGTCCCACAATACATTTCGACCCCTCGCGCACTTTTTGTGACAATTGCAGTTCCCGAGTTCCTGTCTGGACGGAGCGCCTAATGGCGCATGGACGTGGCGCGCCTGCGGAACGTCACTGCGGTGACAGAGCTGCGCTACAACTCTATACCTGCGCGGCAGCATAGCTGCAACGTTAGCTTCACAGCCCCTTGACGTCTCCCAATGGGACGAACTGAAAGTTCAAAGACAATCCCTGGTATCATTCGCTAGAAGGTGGAGCAGACGAAAATTCTGAACGTCGTCGTCAGACGAATGCGCGTTGTAAAGCGCGGTGGGGCAGGGACCTTACTCGTGTAAAATTACCTCGAAGAACTCCCGCTTACGAGACCTCAGCAAGGCGTCGTAATCGGATTATGGCCGCGCCCAAGCGAACCGCAAGCGAGCAAGATGGCGGCGCCCGGAGGCTGAACTTGTAAACGTGTATAGAAAAAGGGCCGCTGTTCAACGCCGTCGTTTTAGACCAATGTTTCCAATGCTGCGAACGCCACGAGAAAAGATGGCCGACCGCTCCTGGAAAAAAAACTTTGGACACTAAGTGAACTGTAGTTCCCCAGGCGTTAGCATCTCTCGTTTCTTTTTGTTGTTGTGAGTGGCAACAAGGTCTGCATGCACCATACGACTGTGTTTAGCTAAGTAGGATGTAAAGTAAGTAGATGTGGCCCAGCTCCGCTGAATTAGCAAATAAAATTTTCTTAATCAGCCAATCGCCTTCCGTAGATTTGTCGTCTGCATGTTAGTATTAATGTCCGGCTAGCTGGCAGGATAGGCAATTGTGGCGCTACTTTCCCAGGATCCAGTGACTCTAGTTCCCACAGCCTCGTTTTCTTACGTTGTTACGTTTCGTTACGTTACGAAAGCTTACGTAAAAGTCACCGGGATATCTACGCTTCATATTAACCGTGGCTGCAAGTTCAAAGAGAAATCCTGGCACGCGGAATTCGAAACACGGATGTTTTGGTGACTTATACGTAACGTAAGAATAGGGAGTATTCACTGGCGGCCATAGCTGTGTGCGCGAATGCTGAGCGCGTGCTGACGGCGAGCTTCCACAGTTATTTTGCAACGTGCATTCCGCACCATCAAGAGTGCCGGTCTTAGCAGCCTATTGATTTGAGCTCCTTCTGAGCATGCGCTCTAAACAGCACCCCCAAATGTGGCGTCCAGTGAATAGTCCCTATACGTGCTGTGTGAACCAGCCTTCAATGCTATAACACTTAGTCAACGCTACTATCCGACGGAGACAATTGGGCAGGAGATCGAACTATATCGGGGCGGTTTATCAAGCTTGTTGCAGTGTTGTATAGGCGTTCACCAAAAATAAAGTTTCGAAATACGTTACTTTTTACTTGCAAATAAAAGGAAGGCGTTACCGGCCTACGTTACTTCAAAATAAAAGGAGCGCTTTACCGTTACCTACAAGAAGTAGCTCAAGTTACTTTTGCGTTACTTTTTAATTAGGAGTTAAGACGTTTTACTTTTTTGACGTTAGAGGTATGTATAAGCGCCATATTTCAAGGAACATTTTGTCCATACAGAAACTGAAGATAATTGCCTTATATTGTTTTACGGTTCCACCTAAATACTCTCAAGAAACAAACACAGAGAAGCCAAAAACTCAAAATTTAACATGGATTGGTGCCTAAAAACAGAAAAAAAAAATTAAGTGTGTAATTGTATATGTAAAAGCCTTGAGAAGAATATGTAACAAACAATGTAACTTCGTCACCCGTTACTCGAAATAAGTAAAGTACATTGTAAAGTACACGTGCGTTACTCGTAACTGTTTCGAAAATGTAACAATTACGTTACCACGTTACCGAAAAAAAGTAACACGTTATTGACGACGCCGTTACTTGTAACGCGTTACCGGCTTCTTGTCCCCACAGCCCGGTGTTTACTAACACAGCGTAACAAAGAAATTGAATCAGCACGGACGGGGCTCGAGCGCTTCGCTCTGACCATGCAGCGCTTTGGTCGCACGAGCAGCGGCCTTCGAATCGTTATCTTCGATTTCGCTGATCAAAAACGAGCAAGAAAATTTGGTTTGTTGTCCCCACAACTGAAGCGTACCGCTAGGGGCGTGACTGTTCGATCTCCTGCCCGATAGGGTGTATTCACTGGCGGTCAAACCCGAGTGCATTGCTGCGCAGCGCGTGCCGACGGCGAGCTTCCACAGTGCATGTGCACGTGCATTCCACACCACCACGATTGCCCGTCTTGAGAACCCATGTAAGTGTGAGCTCGTTCTGAGCATGCCCAGTGAGCAGCGCACTCAAATATGGCGTCCAGTGAATACCCCATTAGCCACTAGCGCGACCAAGAGGTCGGAATTCGCGATTGGCCGAAAAACCATAGCTCCACATGTATACTGATAATGCCTGCCCCATCGCCGTTTCACGGCGAAGCAAATCCTGCCAGTCTCAGCGAGGCGAATCCTGGCCGTGACGTCACGAACGGAAACCATGAGAGCGCGCCATCGGAACACCTCGGCGCTATAATAGTGACTTTACGGACCATACAGCTTCAGCTTCGCTTTGCTATTCACCGATGTTTGTTTGCAAACAAGCTCGCTGCCGCCCACTATCGGTGGACCCCTGCGCGCTTCCGGTTTTCCTCTTCTTTTCCTCTTGTCACACATCCTTTTGTTATTTGTACTTCGTTCTACAAAGCGCGCAGGTTCTTACAAACTCATTACAGGTACCTCTCCGAAGGAAAATCTTTTTTTCCGATCGCTGTGTGTTACTGAAGAAGAAATAAATACACTACCGGAAGTCTACTGGGGAACCAAATACTGTGGCGCCCTCGTGGTACCAACTCCCACCGAATGCGGTGAATACTTCGTTTCACCTAGAGTGCCTCAATGTCCTTCTGTTTAGGGTGATGCCATCGTTTGTAGTACCCGATGCCGACAGCACGCGCTCACAGGGAAAATACAAAGAAATCGCAGGGAACAAAATGTCGCCGTAGCACAGTCAGCGCCACGAGCGCGTGCAGGGACACGCCCTTTAACGCGCTTCCGAACAAAAAACATATATAAACGTTCGAAACAAAATGGCCAGATGTCATCACCCCAAGCAAAGCGCACATGAAGGCACCCTAGTTTCACCTTATGTGCGAGCGAAGGCAAAGCTGGAAGCGCGAGCGCGAAAGTTCCGTGCGTTCAGGCTTTGCTCGAGCGCGCGAGCTGGGGAGAAACGCAAAAAGCGCTGGTCTCGCGCTTCTTGCTTTGGCCTCGCTCGCAGATAATGTGAAACGAAGTATAGGGGGAGATCGTGCCGTCACTTCGAACTTCGAATCATGGACTGAGCACGAGCCCGCGGGCACACTTTCCTAAGTGGGTACGATCTACTAAACCTATATATTCAAACAACGAGTTGGCAATTCATACTAACACTTCGCAGCGCAAGGAAACAGACGCACACAAAAATAAATTTCAAACACTCAAAGAAAGAACACTCACGACGCGCTGACTCTAATCTCTGTGCTGTATTACACTTCATCTTCATCATCTTTTTTTGCTATTATACACATGGAAGTAAAAAAAAGGAAGAAAAAAAAAAAAAAAGAAGCTCTCAACGAGGTGGTAGTAGACGACGCGCGAGACAGGGATGCAAGATCCGACTGCAGCGCCGCTAGTTCTCGTGACCGCCACCTGGACCACTCGCGTCTGCAGGCGAGAATAGGGAGCTGCGAAACTGAGCTTGCTCCACTAACGTTGGTGGGGACAACAAGCTTGATAAAGCGCCCCCTATGGTTCGATCTCCTGCCCAATAGAAGCCGATATTTCACCCTACGCCGTAGAGACATTAGCGTAATTGTATGGCCCTAGAATATATACCTGGGGCATGACGGTGCCGTCCAGGAGCTTGAGAAAAGTGGCGCCTATTCCCGCAGTGCCGTTGTCCTCGTTGACAGTGGCCAAAGTCAACCCGAAAGGTGTCCGGCCGACGACGGCAACGAAGATCATGACCTCGATGGAGGGCAGGAGGAAGCTGTAGAGCAGCAGACTGTAGCTTCGCCGGAAATTGATCATATTTTTGTAGAGGATGGCGGACGTGCGAGCCCACGAGCGCTTCAAGTCCTTCCCGCGCCCAATTAAGCGTTCCCCCGTCGTCAACGCATCTACGGACTGCATGAAAGAATACTCGGAATCGCTCACGTGATGGAAATGCGAGGAAGCCCGCCCCAGCAGCGTGCGAAAAACGTTCGCCTGGGGGTGTATGGAAGAGTCCTGGGCTTCTCCCTGCGCGAGCTGCAGGAAAACCTCTTCGAGGTTGCTGGCGTTGTGACGACGCATCAGGTCTTCCGGCGGCGCTTGGGCTAGCAGTTTTCCCTGGCGCAAGAAGCCCACTTGTCCCGCCAGGCGCGCCTCGTCTATGTAGTGCGTGGTGATGATGATGGTCATCTTGTCCTTGGTGGCAAGCGTGACCAGGTGCTCCCAGATGGACTTGCGCAAGACGGGGTCAATGCCGACGGTAGGTTCGTCCAAGATGAGCAAGGGCGGGCTGTGTACGAGGGCGGCCGCCAGGGACACTCTCCTTTTCTGGCCTCCGCTAAGGTAGTGCACCAGCCGAGTCCTCTCGGGGAGCTCGAGGAACTCGAGAAGGAAGTCAACCCGCTCTTCGATCTGTGTTTTGGGCAAGTTGTAGAGCCGGGAGAAGAAGACGAGCGTCTCTTGGATGGAGAAGGAATCGTAAAGCGCCAGTTCCTGGGGCATGTAACCTACGTTGGAGCCCGGGATCTTCGAACCCGGAGTGCCAGGAAGGAGGCCAAACACTCGGATATGACCTTTCTGGAACGGCTTGCGGCCCAATATAACGCGTAGCAGCGTCGTCTTACCGCAGCCGGATGAACCAAGCAGCGCGTAGATGACGCCCCGAGGCACTTGCACGTTGATGCCCTTGAAGATCTCCACTTTGTTCTCACCGGCACCGTACCACAGTTCGAGGCCTCGCACGTCCACTGCTAGCTTGCACCTTGTAGACGGATCGCTCGTCGGGGACTTGACTCCTGCGACGGCATCGCCGAGGAACCCTGGGGCACCCTGGTACTCTACTGCCTCTTTCGGTTCTTGTGGAGGGTTCAAGTCTTCTTGCCAGGATTTTGGAACAATGGCGATTTCAGGAGAGAGGGCTGTCTCGACGTCCATTCGTGTTGTTACTTTGAAGAGCTGTCTGATGCTGGGTTCCGAATGCACATTGACTGCGTGTCCCGCGCTGTGGACAGTTCGGTCCAGGTGGTTGTTTAGTCGAGTAACTGGATAGTGTCCACCGAGGCACAAATTCTGCTTTAGTGGACCTCGCGCTTTAGCGAGTCTCCTCCCTCTCGTCTTTCTTTGTGTCTAACAAAGTGTAGGTATACATAGGTTGCACTGACGTAATTTGGTCCTCCTTTCTGGTGGCCGAACATCCTCGAGCGTAGCCTTTACTGTGCATATTCTACGAGCAGTACACGAGCGTCGCGAGCGAGCGGAAACGAGTGAGCACAGCTTCATTACACTTCGTTTCACTTTATCTGCGAGCGAAGCCAAAGCTAGATGCGCGAGACCAGCGCTTTTTGCCTTTCTGCCCAGCTCGGGCGCTCGAGCAAAGCCTGAAGGCACGGAGCTTTCGTGCTCGCGCTTCCAGCTCTGCCTTCGCTCGCACATAAGGTGAAACGAAGTATAACAGCAGGTTTTGGCCACCAGAAAGGAGGAAGGATATGACGTCACGTGCAACCCATGTATTGTTGTTTGTTGGCGGTGGCGCGACCACGTGGGTGCGACACATGAGCTCAGAAACTTAACAAGATTGGAATGCTTAATTAAAAGTCATCAATCTGAAAAAAAAAATATATATATGCCGTTGTTTCAGTCTAGTAACTCGAATAAGATTAACAAATTAACTCTTTAGATTTTCTTCAGACAACAATAGGCCATATGCGAAATCCTTGCCAGCTATCATCATCATGCCATTAGGAGCCGCCATATTGGGGGGTTTATCACATATTCCAGTTGTGGACGAGGCGCATCTGCATTTAACTCGGTTTTCATGATATTAGGGCAGTTTATTTGTACACTCAACGTGTATCGGCAGTGGCTTAGCCACGCGCCGAGGGTTCAGACTGACAAAGACGAAGATTCAATAAAATTCCTTCAGTGTTGTTCTAATCCACGTCAGCAACGCCTCATAACCGAAACATGGTGTCAGAAGTGGGGTAAAACCTGCGGAATCTGCAGAAAGAAAAATCATGTCGCTGCCTCCTGTTGGCAAAAGAAAACAGTTCAAGAGGTGGAGCACCAAAGTTCAAGAGACGAGGAAGAGCCAGAAGATGACTTTCGAATTCTAGACATTAGTATAGGAGAGGTGTCAAGCCAGAGTGATTGGTTTGTAAAAGGAATGTTGGAAGGGCACTCCGTGCAACTAAAGGTTGATACAGGAGCTCAAGCTAACTTGCTTCCGTATTCCTTATTCACAAAAATTTGTCAAAAGAAAACGTTGCGTCCATGTAACACGCAGCTGACAAACTACGGCGGAAGTGCCATTCAACACTTTGGCACGGCGGCTCTGCTCTTACGAATGCAAGGGAAACAAGAACTAGTTAAATTTTTTGTTGTCAAAAAAGGCAAAGCTCTTCTAGGACTTCAAGCCAGTGAAGCTTTTGGGCTCGTCTCACGTGTGCATGAGCTCTCCACTGCAGAGACACTGAAACAGCAGATTGTTAATGAGTTCCCTAAGTTGTTTGAAGGACTAGGATGTTCGCACCGAGTCTATAGGATGACTCTAAAGGAAGATGCACGGCCAGTAATTCAGCCTGCAAGGCGCGTGCCGCACGCTCTGCGCGAGCCGCTCAAGCAAGAGCTAGAGCGGATGGAAGCAGCGGGAATCATCACCAAGATGGACGAACCTTCAGATTGGGTGAGCCCTCTCGTTGTAGTACTTAAAAAGAATGGTCGTTTACGCATATGCATGGATCCCCGTCATGTAAACCAAGGCTTAAAACGAGAACATTATGAGCTTCCACGTCGGGAGGACATTGAGTCTGAGTTGGCCGGAGCTCAGTTTTTCAGTAAATTAGACGCAAATGCTGGCTTTCATCAAATTCCTCTTGATGATGCGACATCCAAGATCTGTACGTTCGGTACGCCATTCGGGCGATATCGATTTTTGCGGTTACCGTTTGGTATTGCATCAGCACCAGAGGTGTTTCAGAAAACAATGAGCCAGGCATTAGACGGCTTGCAAGGCGTACGTGTCTACATCGACGACGTACTCATCTGGGGTTCCTCGCGCAAGGAACACGATATGAGACTAAGAGCAGCCTTGAAAGCTGCAGAAGCTGCAGGATTAACACTAAACTTAGACAAATGCATGTTTGGGGTCGAACAAATTAATTATTTGGGAGACCTGATAGACAAAAGCGGCATTAAGCCTGACGCAACTCTAGTTCAGTGTGTAAAAGACGTGCCTCGTCCAACGTGTAAAAAGGATGTACAACGTTTGTTGGGCGTGGTTACCTACTTTGGAAAATTTCTGCCCTGCTTGTCCGAGAAAACTCGTCACTTACGTGACTTGACAAAGAAAGAGAGTGTTTTTGATTGGAATGGAGCGCATGAGAATGAGTGGGTGAACCTGTGTGGCATGCTAGCTAGTGCTCCAGTATTGGCCATTTTTGATCCTAAGAAAAAATCGAAAGTATCAACGGATGCATCATGTTTTGCCCTGGGGGCGGCATTGTTTCAATTACATGATAAAGACTGGCGACCTGTGGCTTATGCGTCTCGTGTACTTTCGGACAGTGAAACTAGATATGCACAAATTGAAAAAGAAGCCCTGGGAATAACATTTGGTTGTGAGCGCTTTCGAGAATTCATATATGGTCACAGCATAACCGTGGAAACAGACCATCGTCCTTTGTTGGCCATAGCACAGAAGAATGTTGGTGACATGCCGCCACGGCTCCAGAGATTTTTCCTCAGGTTAATGCAATTCGATTGCAACCTCGTGTATGTGCCTGGAAAGCAGTTATTGCTTGCTGACGCATTGTCCCGCATACGAGCGCCCCCTCAATCTGATACAGGAAATTGTACCGAAGACGTGTCTATCCACGCAAATGCGGTGTTGACGAGCATCGTAAGCGACACAATGATGTCGAGGATAGTTTCCGCGACAGCGCAAGATGAAGAATTGCTTCAAGTCCAAAAAGCTCTCCATGCACACAACACAGTTGAAGGCCAAATGGCCTCTTTTTCATCTGAACTATCTTACGTACGAGGCATAGTAATGCGCGGACCTAAAGTTGTAATCCCGAAAGCATTAAGAAAAGAAATGCTTCAGCGCCTTCACGAAGGACATTTAGGATTAAACAAGTGCAAGGCACGAGCTAGGCTTTTAATGTACTGGCCTGGCATGACCACGGACATTGAAAACATGATCGCGAAATGCGCAACATGTCGCAAGTTTGCCTATAAACAACCTTCAGAGTTTTTATGCAAAAGGGAAACGCCTCGGCTGCCATGGGCCCGTGTGGGTGTCGATCTTTGTGAATACGCGGGCAGAAGTTATCTTGTTGCCTACGACGCGTACTCGAATTATCCAGAGGTTGAATTTCTGCAGACTACTTCGAGTAAAATGGTGATAGAAAAATTGTCAAGCCTATTTGCCAGACACGGAATTCCGCTTGAGGTGTGCACCGACGGAGGCCCACAATTTACATCCCAAGAGTTTAGGAAGTTTGCCAATCTATATGATTTTACGCATGTCACTTCCAGCCCCCGGTTCCCGAGGTCGAACGGTTTGGCGGAAAAGGGTGTGCAAGTAATCAAGAGATTGCTGAAGAAAACCAAGTATGCAAGCGAGGACTTCTGGATCGGGCTTCTGAACTACCGAACAGCACCCCTGGAAGACGGGCGATGTCCTTCAGAACTCCTAATGGGACGGAGGTTGAGAAGCCGAATTCCAGACTTTGGCGTGCCCGCCTCTTCAGTCATTCAGAAGCATGTTCAGGACACAAAGATCTGTCGGAGTCTCCCACCCTTGCAACGAGGAGACATCGTGCGCCTGCAAACCGACCAAGGGTGGAGCAACCCAGCTCAAGTCCAGCAAGCCGTGGCGCCAAGGTCCTACCGGGTAATGACAGAGGAAGGAAAAGAGTTACGCCGTAATCGACAGCACCTGAGGAAGACTACTGAGGACTTTCATCAAATTCAAGAGTTTGATGACACAAGCATGCGCGAGCAAGGTCCTGAAACTGAAAGCGAGTCAGCACCTCAAACGTCGTCAGCTGTAATGCCTCCAGTGTCGCCATCATGTCACGCTTGCCTACCGACACGACCAGACCAACCTCCGGCACTGGAAGTTCGTAGGTCGGGAAGGACAATTAAGGCACCAGTGCGTCTGACATATAATGAAGACTTTAAACAAGTAGTATAGCCCTACAGTTTGAATTCGAGTCACGCGACTCTCAGCTGCGTTAGAGTTTCTACGTGTGTTATTGTGTGTGTGTTTTGTTTGTTGTTTTCTTTTTGTATAACGTAATAATATTCAGCTCGTTTAGAGAAAGGAAGATGTATCGGCAGTGGCTTAGCCACGCGCCGAGGGTTCAGACTGACAAAGACGAAGATTCAATAAAATTCCTTCAGTGTTGTTCTAATCCACGTCAGCAACGCCTCATAACCGAAACAATTGGGTTGCTGGTTAGTTTCGGTTCATAGAAGAAAAGAAAGATGGCCGCAAAATTCAGGAAAAAAAATTGTCAGCAACGAGGTCGCAAGACTCGTCACTCAAGCAGTGAACTGGGCCATCCAGATCAATGAACGGTATTTCTCGAAGACGTCCTGTGAAGGGTTCGTACTGGACTTGCAGCAGGTGATCATATTTTAGTTCTACGACTTCCACTTTGCCGGGACTATAGTTTCTTGGGCGAAACCGTCGGTACGGGAACCCCCCAATATGGAGGAAATCTGATAATTGATCATGGATACACTAGATGGCGCTTCTTTTTGCATATGGTCTATAATCGAACGTTTGGAATATTTTTTATCTAAATATGGCTGCAGGAAATAGTAACGTCAGACTGTCTTGCTGGTGCTGGTTAAAAAATGTGATGGCGTTTACCTCTAGCTTTCACTGTGCGCTTGGCACACACCATTGAAACTGTGGTTCGAACCATTGCTGGGTAAAGTACATCTAAAAGGTACTTCAAGTAAAGTACAAAGTAAAGAAGACGTGATGTACTTTAAGTAAAGTAGTAAGTACACTTGGTGCAACGTACTTGAAGCAAAGTACTATAAATGCAATGTACTTTCAAAGTAAAATACAAGTATTTTAACGCTATCGTTCATGATGCCCTTTCATTCCCCTATACTGTAATTTTTTAACCGGTATGCATTGCCCAGGGGTAATCAGGGCTGCGAATATTTGATAAAGTTGCCACAGAGTACCTTCGTTTTTTTTGGAGGAATTCAGCCAAATGCCTGAAAATCATTGTATAGTGATTTTCTTGCACTGGATTGTTGCACCCAAAGAAGTTAAATGAACCAGGAGAGAGCATGGCGTCAGCCCTGTAGCTTCCGCAAGCAATGCTCTCATAGAGGAGTGTCCTCTCCTGAATTAAAAAAAACAGCGAGTCATAATGTGAGCAAAAACAGTGAGTCATAAGTCATAAAAACAGTGAGACATAATTAATCATATCGTGACACCTGAGACTGGGGTGCGAAAAAACTTAAGGAACTTTCAAGTCGAAGGAAAAGACAAAGGAGAATCTCTCAAAACACTCTGACGTTCTCCTCTGTTGTCTTGTTCTTCGACTCGAAAGTTTAATTTTTTCCGCACCACAGTACCAGGTGCTAATGATTAATCTTGCTCGCCTAATATTTTAAACCTGTTCGCTTGCACTGGCCGACTGAGAAGTAGCTAGAGTTTAAAAAGCTACTGGAAAGCCGCCCCCAGAACAAACGGAGCGATGCGTCGTCTACTCACGTTTCTGGTAAAAGTGGAATATCCCTCCCAGTATTTCTTTGGAGATAGCAAAGAATCATTTCGTGATACTAATTTAACAAAACCAAATTTGGGGAATGTACTTTGAAGTCGGAATTGTAATTTCCTGGGAAAGTACCAGAAAAAAATACTTTAAAATACAAGTACATACTCAGAGAATGTACTTCAAGTAAGGTACAAGTTTCCTAAACCC